>SJYQ01002698.1:0-22426 GCA_006410935.1 Redunca redunca
ACCCACCCCACTGAGCCCAGCACTAATTGCTGACCCACCAACCATGAGTAAATAAAACGTTTCTTAAGACCAAAAAAGGACAGCACAGTAAATCAAGACTTATCTGTAAGTTATTTCACCTCTCATTGTAGTGTGGATAGGCATTGTAAGGTTACTCAATTATTCCTCATGTGCTGTAGACACTTTCAGAGTCTCTCATGTTTATATTTTCATTGAAATTCTTTTTTATTTTGTTATGGGTAATACCCATATTAGGAGCCCTCTCTCCCCAGTAGCTGGGTCTCCATCTTCGGATTGAATACCGCTGAGATTTTATGACTTATCTGCTGGTTCTCTCTCTGGGTTTCCCACCTCTCTCTCTTCCTCTCCTCTCAGATATTATGGGATGGTAGTTGAGAGGCCCAGGTCACTGTCTCTCATCTTTTATTTTTCCTTTGTTTCAGAAGTCTTTATTTCATCACCCTCTCGTTGTGGTTTTTTTTTAGTCCTAACCCTGGATCTTGTAGTTTTAAATAAGTAACTTTTGGTTGCAAGGAAAAGAAACGCTCTCTTTCCAGCTTAAGTCAGCAGAGGGTCTGTTGCAGGAACCTCAGGAATGCAGGGAACAGCCTGACCAGCGTGCTGGGGGCTGCAGAGGCAGGCTCCTCCGGTGCTGCCTGGGGTGGGGCCGCATGAGTGCTGGTGAGGAGCAGCTAGGGGAGCCACGCAGCCACCCTCTCAGCAGGGACTTGGTGGCGGTGTCACAGGAGGTCTGCAGAAAGCAAACCAACCAAACCTATTGTACCTCTTCTGATTTCTCAACAGGAATAATCCAGATCACCTTTCCTGGAAGTCAGTTTGCTGAAACTACTGAAGCAGCAGTTCTTGGAAGTTGAAGAAAAGGTAAATAGAAGCAAACTCCTGTCTGCTGAAGTCCTCTTAAGAGGGAAACCCATGTTTGGAGGGCCCCTATTGTTTCTCAGACATCCCTGTATGTAGTATTTTACCTTCCTCTGCCTGGCCACGCCCTAGTTTACCTTCACCAATGGCTGCCACCTTGGAAATGAGGGCTTTCCCCTCTGGCTGGTGTGGCTTCTCCTGCCTTTGAATCCCCCCTGTACCGCGTTCTTCTTACTGACCTGTATCCTGCCCCTCCTCTCTGCCCTCCCACAGCCGTGTGGGATGTGGGGGCTGCTTTCTGTGGCCCTCACCCCCTTGTAGCACTTCCGCACTGGATTGTAGTTACCTGTTTGCGTGTTTCCCCCAGTCACTTCCTTAAGATGTATCTGAACTGTGCCTCAGACATAGAAGATGCCTTCATACATGTTTATTGAATGAGCAGTGGTAACCTCATATGTGGATTCACTATGTACCTCCACCATTCCACCCATATAGGGCCTGTGCTATAAATCGATTTTATTCTTTGAGCATTCATCAGAGATTTTTAATCTCTAGTTGCTTTTTGTGTTTTGGCTATTGGGGAAATGAAGCAAAGCTTTCATATCTAGTTTTTATTTTTCATGGGCAGTTTGGTTCCATGTTAAGAGCTGTGATCCAGAAGCTTGAGGGGAAGGGAGGTGACGGGCAGGTCAGGGAACCAGCGACCTTGGAAGCGTGGCTCCCCACCCCACTCCGCCTTGCTGGGGGTGGTCTTGAATGGGATTGCACGAGGTGGGGTTTGGTCATGCTGTGTCTGTGGCCCTCTTGTCTGCTGGATGGCAGACCCCTCTTCCACCCGCCCACCCATCCACCTGTTCATCCATATGATCCTCCAGACTGCCTCAATCATCAGAGAGTTGCATCTGAGCCCACCTTCCTGCTCCTAACCTTTTTTTTTTTTGCTTTAAATTATTGTCAGTAGATTCCTTTTCTCACCTGCTTTTACTGAACCTGTTGAATATCCCAAAGATGTTCCTTACTTATTTGATCTGTTTTGTTGGTCACAATCCTCTTAAGAGGACTCATTCCAGCCTTTCCTACCTGACAGTAACCAGCAGTTGTCTGCTACGTTTGATGAGTTCTTCGCCTATCAGAAAGTGCTTCTGTGTGCACCACCAGAGTTCCTTCTCCCACCAATCCGAGGAAATAGGCAGGGGCAAATGGTACCTTCCCATTCCTGGAAACTCAGAGTACTAGATATTCTATGTGGGGCCCATTACCAGTGTGAACAGCATCTGGTTTTCTCTCCCTGGCACCATCTTGCTAGTTCTCCTTGGAAGCCGCTTCTGTAACAAAGCCAGGGGGCCCTTTTCACCCACCCCAGTGTCCTCTCGGGAGGCAGCCTTGGCCTGTTGACCAGAGATGCTGTCTGATCCTGGCGATTCCTCTGCCCCCAGCCTGGTCTGACCCTGGCATTTCCTCTACCCCCAGCCAGGTCTGATCCTGGCATTTCCTCTACCCCCAGCCAGGTCTGATCCTGGCATTTCCTCTACCCCCAGCCTGGTCTGATCCTGGTGATTCCTCTACCCCCAGCCAGGTCTGATCCTGGTGTTTCCTCTGCCCCCAGCCAGGTCTGATCCTGGTGATTCCTCTACCCCCAGCCAGGTCTGATCCTGGTGTTTCCTCTGCCCCCAGCCTGGTCTGATCCTGGCATTTCCTCTACCCCCAGCCAGGTCTGATCCTGGCATTTCCTCTGCCCCCAGCCAGGTCTGATCCTGGCATTTCCTCTACCCCCAGCCAGGTCTGATCCTGGCATTTCCTCTACCCCCAGCCTGGTCTGATCCTGGTGATTCCTCTACCCCCAGCCAGGTCTGATCCTGGTGTTTCCTCTGCCCCCAGCCAGGTCTGATCCTGGTGATTCCTCTACCCCCAGCCAGGTCTGATCCTGGCATTTCCTCTGCCCCCAGCCAGGTCTGATCCTGGCATTTCCTCTACCCCCAGCCAGGTCTGATCCTGGTGTTTCCTCTGCCCCCAGCCAGGTCTGATCCTGGCATTTCCTCTGCCCCCAGCCAGGTCTGATCCTGGCATTTCCTCTACCCCCAGCCAGGTCTGATCCTGGTGTTTCCTCTGCCCCCAGCCAGGTCTGATCCTGGCGTTTCCTCTACCCCCAGCCAGGCCTGATCCTGGCATTTCCTCTACCCCCAGCCAGGTCTGATCCTGGTGTTTCCTCTGCCCCCCGCCTGGTCTGATCCTGGCATTTCCTCTGCCCCCAGCCAGGCCTGATCCTGGCATTTCCTCTACCCCCAGCCAGGTCTGATCCTGGCGTTTCCTCTACCCCCAGCCAGGCCTGATCCTGGCATTTCCTCTACCCCCAGCCTGGTCTGATCCTGGTGTTTCCTCTGCCCCCAGCCTGGTCTGATCCTGGCGTTTCCTCTACCCCGAGCCAGGCCTGATACTGGCGTTTCCTCTACCCCCAGCCAGGTCTGATCCTGGTGTTTCCTCTGCCCCCAGCCTGGTCTGATCCTGGTGTTTCCTCTACCCCAGCCAGGTCTGATCCTGGTGTTTCCTCTATCCCAGCCAGGCCTGATCCTGGCAGTTCCTCTACCCCCAGCCAGGTCTGATCCTGGTGTTTCCTCTACCCCCAGCCAGGCCTGATCCTGGCATTTCCTCTACCCCCAGCCAGGTCTGATCCTGGTGTTTCCTCTACCCCAGCCAGGCCTGATCCTGGTGTTTCCTCTACCCCAGCCAGGTCTGATCCTGGCGTTTCCTCTACCCCCAGCCAGGCCTGATCCTGGTGTTTCCTCTACCCCAGCCAGTCTGATCCTGGAGTTTCCTCTACCCCCAGCCAGGCCTGATCCTCATGTTTCCTCTACCCCCGGCCAGGCCTGATCCTGGCGTTTCCTCTACCCCCAGCCAGGCCTGATCCTGGTGTTTCCTCTACCCCCAGCCAGGCCTGATCCTCATGTTTCCTCTACCCCCGGCCAGGCCTGATCCTGGCGTTTCCTCTACCCCCAGCCAGGCCTGATCCTGGTGTTTCCTCTACCCCCAGCCAGGCCTGATCCTCATGTTTCCTCTACCCCCGGCCAGGCCTGATCCTGGCGTTTCCTCTACCCCCAGCCAGGCCTGATCCTGGTGTTTCCTCTACCCCCAGCCAGGCCTGATCCTCATGTTTCCTCTACCCCCGGCCAGGCCTGATCCTGGCGTTTCCTCTACCCCCAGCCAGGCCTGATCCTGGTGTTTCCTCTACCCCCAGCCAGGCCTGATCCTCATGTTTCCTCTACCCCCGGCCAGGCCTGATCCTGGCGTTTCCTCTACCCCCAGCCAGGCCTGATCCTGGTGTTTCCTCTACCCCCAGCCAGGCCTGATCCTCATGTTTCCTCTACCCCCGGCCAGGCCTGATCCTGGCGTTTCCTCTACCCCCAGCCAGGCCTGATCCTGGTGTTTCCTCTACCCCCAGCCAGGCCTGATCCTCATGTTTCCTCTACCCCCGGCCAGGCCTGATCCTGGCGTTTCCTCTACCCCCAGCCAGGCCTGATCCTGGTGTTTCCTCTACCCCCAGCCAGGCCTGATCCTCATGTTTCCTCTACCCCCGGCCAGGCCTGATCCTGGCGTTTCCTCTACCCCCAGCCAGGCCTGATCCTGGTGTTTCCTCTACCCCCGGCCAGGCCTGATCCTCATGTTTCCTCTACCCCCGGCCAGGCCTGATCCTGGCGTTTCCTCTACCCCCAGCCAGGCCTGATCCTGGTGTTTCCTCTACCCCCAGCCAGGCCTGATCCTCATGTTTCCTCTACCCCCGGCCAGGCCTGATCCTGGCGTTTCCTCTACCCCCAGCCAGGCCTGATCCTGGTGTTTCCTCTACCGCCAGCCAGGCCTGATCCTCATGTTTCCTCTACCCCCGGCCAGGCCTGATCCTGGCGTTTCCTCTACCCCCAGCCAGGCCTGATCCTGGCGTTTCCTCTACCCCAGCCAGGTCTGATCCTCATGTTTTCTCTACCCCCAGACAGGCCTGATCCTGGTGTTTCCTCTACCCCAGCCAGGCCACTTCCTTTAAAAAGGTAGATCTCTTTTTCTCGAGAGCTTCCAGTCAGTCTCATGAGTTTTATTTTTTGTTCGGGCTTATTTAAACGCAGGAAATTGAGTTAGTTTACATGAATGCTGCGCTGTCTTACTCTGGGAGCACAGGAAGACGCTAACAGGTGTTGGGGCAGCCTAATCTGGCTCTCTAACGGTCTTCCCTTCTAAATAACTGCAAATGGGGCCGTGCATCAAGGAGGCAGAGCACAGTGCTTTATTGCCTTGTGCGATTATTTAGTTAAATGTGTGTTTTTTTTTTTTTTTTTTTTTTAAGAAATGGCTCAACTTTTAATTGGAAAACAGAATGTCGAATGGCATTTCAATTTGTCCTGTGGTGGCAAAACTGGAAAAATAGATCCATCCTGATAGGAAACCAGGTGCTGGTCCTAAAGAAGGCATATTAACTTCAGAGTAAGATGCGAACTGAGTCATTGTTTCCCTAAAACAGGCCAAATTCAGAGTCATTGTTTCCTTAAAACAGGCCATCTACTCTGGGCTTTTTCTTGTGAAACCTTCTCCTGCATCTGTACCACCTTAGATTGACGTTTCCCTGGGGAGGTTCTATTTGGAATCCCCCAAACAGGGCAGTATCCCCAGCAATGTAACTGTCAGGGCACAGCAAGATGCTGAGACCCTTCTGCCTGGACACCTTGAAAATGTCAGTGTCAGGAAATCAGGACACCTGTTACGATGGTTGTAATTGAAAAAAATGCCAGGCTGTATAGTTCACTTTCGGCTTCCCTGGAGGCTCAGATGGTAAAGAATTTGCCTGTAATGTGGGAGACCTGGGTTTGATCCCTGTGTCAGGAAAATCCCCTGGAAGAGGGCATGGCAACCCACTCCAGTATTCTTGCTTGGAGAATCCCACGGACAGAGGAACCTGGCGGGCTACAGTCTGTGGGGTCACAAAGAGTTGGACAGGACTGAAGTGACCTAGCACACACTCACACACACACACACATGCTCTACTTTGCATTGTGCTGTGATGCAAAGCCCATTTTATCATTAACAGGACTGTTTTCTTAGCCCCAAAGCTGGGGTCTGCTTTACTGAAGGTCATCTTAGAAGCAGCTTGCACGTGTCCTAGCTGAGTTTGGCCACATGAGCTCCCCATGAGGTGCACCCCACCTTGAGCTGGCACAGAGGTGGACATATGAGCACCCCGAGAGAAGGACAGGAATGATCGTCTGTGAGATCCGCCCCAGGCTTCCATTACTCCATCCTCTGGGCTTCATGGCTCTTTTTGTATGTTTTTAAAAAAAATATTTATTTTTTAATTGAAGGATAATTGCTTTACAGAATTTTGCTGTTTTCTGTCAAACCGCAACATGAATTAGCCATGCTGCTGCTAAGTCGCTTCAGTTGTGTACAACTCTGTGCGACCCCATAGGTGGCAGCCCACCAGGCTCGCCCGTCCCTGGGATTAGGTATACATATATCCCCTCCCTTTTGAAACTCCCAATCCCTCCCCATCCCACCCCTCTAGATTGATACAGAGCCCTTGTTTGAGTTCCCTGAGACACACAGCAAATTCCCATTGGCTATCTATTTTACATATGGTAATGGAAGTTTCCAGGTTACTCTTTCCATATATCTCCCCATGTGCATAATTCTATTCTCTATGTCTGTTTCTCCTTTCCTGCCCTGCGAATAAATTCTTCAGTACCATCTTTCTAGATTCCGTATATATGTGTTAGAATACGATATTTCTTCCTTTTCTTCCTGACTCACTTCACTCTGTATAATAGGCTCTAGGTTCATCCACCTCACCAGAACGGACTCAAATGCGTTCCTTTCTATGGCCGAGTAATATTCCATCCTGTATGTGTACCAAAACTTCTTTATCCATTCATCTGTCAATGGACATCTAGGTTGCTTCCATGTTCTAGCTACTGTAAACAGTGCTGCAGTGAACAATGGGATACATGTGTCTTTTTCAATTTTGGTTTCCTCAGGGTATATGCCTAGGAGTGGGATTGCTGGGTCATATGGTGGTTTTATTCCTAGTTTTTTTAAGGAATTTCCATACTGTCTTCCATAGTGGCTGTATCAATTTACATTCCCACCAACAGTGCAAGAGCGTTCCCTTTCCACCACACCCTCTGCAACATTTATTGTTTGTAGACTTTTTGAGGAGAAGGCACTGGCGACCCACTCCAGTACTCTTACCTGGAAAATCCCATGGACAGAGGAGCCTGGTAGGCTGCAGTCCGTGGGGTCGCTAAGAGTCAGACATGACTGAGACTTCACTTTCACTTTTCACTTTCATGCATTGGAGAAGGAAATGGCAACCCACTCCAGTGTTCTTGCCTGGAGAATCCCAGGGACAGAGGAACCTGGTGGGCTGCCGTCTATGGGGTTGCAGAGAGTTGGACACAACTGATGTGATTTAGCAGCAGCAGCAGCAGCAAACTTCTTGATGACGGCCATTCTGACCAGTGTGAGGTGATCAGTTCAGTTCAGTCTCTCAGTCATGTCTGACTCTTTGCAACCCCATGGACTGTAGCACGCCAGGCCTCCCTGTCCATCACCAACCCCTGGAGTTTACTCAAACTCAGGTCCATTGTGTTGGTGATGCCATCCAACCATCTTATCCTCAGTCGTCCCCTTCTCCTGCCTTCAGTCTTCCCCAGCATCAGGGTCTTTTCAAATGAGTTAGTTCTACACATCAGGTGGCCAAAGTGTTGGAGTTTCAGCTTCAATATCAGTCCTTCCAGTGAATAGGCAGGTCTGATTTCCTTTACAATTGACTGGTTTGATTGCCTTGCAGTCCAAGGGACTCTCAAGAGTCTTCTCCAACACCACAGTTCAAAAGCATCAGTATTTCGGTGTCAGCTTTCTTTATAATCCAGCTCTCATATCCATACATGACTACTGGAAAAATCATAGCTTTGACTAGATGTACATTTGTTGTGTGGTGTGAGGTGATATCCCCTTGTAGTTTTGATTTGCATTTCTCTAATAATGAGTGATATTGAGCATCTTTTCATGTATCTGTTAGCCATCTGTATGTCATCTTTGGAGAAATGTCTGTTTAGGTCTTTTACCCATTTTTTGATTCGGTTGTTTGTTTTTCTGGTATGGAGGTGTACGAACTGCTTGTATATTTTGGAGATTAATCCTTTGTCAGTTGTTTCATTTGCTAGTATTTTCTCCCATTCTGAAAGTTGTCTTTTCACCTTGCCTATAGTGTCCTTTGCTGTGCAAAAGCTTTTAAGTTTAATCAGGTCCCACCTGTTTACTTTTGTTTTTATTTCTGCTACTCTAGGATGTGGGTCATAGAGGGTCTTGCTTTGATTTATGTCACCAAGTGCTCTGCCTATGTTTTCCTCTAAGAGTTACAGTTTCTGGTCTTACATTTAGGTCTGTAATCCATTGTGAGTTTATCTTTGTGTATGGTGTTAGGAAGTGTTCTAATTTCATTCTTTTACATGGAGTTGTCCAGTTTTTTCAGCACCATTTATTGAAGAGGCTGTCTTTGCCCCATTGTATATTCCTGCCTCTTTTATCAAACATAAGGTACCCGTAGGTACATGGGTTTATTTCTGGGCTTTCTATCTTCTTCATTGGTCTGTGTTTCTCTTTTTGTCCCAGTACCATACTGTCTTGATGACTGTAGCTTTGTAGTATAATCTGAAGTCAGGAAGGTTGATTTCTCCAGCTCCATTCTTCTTTCTCAAGATGGCTTTGGCTATTCAGGGTCTTTTGTGTTTCCATATGAATTGTGAAATTTTTTGTTCTAGTTCTGTGAAAAATGGCATTGGTAATTTCATAGGGATCGTATTGAATCTGTAGCTTGCATTTGGAAGTATAATCATTTTCACAATATTGTTTCTTCCTACCCAAGAACATGGAATATCTTTCCATTTGTTTATGTCATCTTTGATTTCTTTCATTAGTGTCTTATAATTTTCTGGGTACAGTTCTTTTGTCTTTTATTCCTAGATATTTATTTTGTTGTTGTTGCAATGGTGAATGGGATTGATTCTTTAATTTCTCTTTCTGATTTTTCATTGTTATATACAGAAATGGAAGTGATTTCTGTGTACTGATTTTGTATCCTGCAACTTTGCTAAATTCACTGATTAGTTCTAGTAATTTTTTGATAGTACCTTTAGGGTTTTCTATGTACAGTATTATGTCGTCTGCAAACAGTGAGAGCTTTAGTTCTTTTCTGATCCAGATTCCTTTTATTTCTTTTTCTTCTCTGATTGCTTTAGCTAGGAATTCCAGAACTATGTTGAATAATAATGGTAAAAGTGGACACCCTTGTCTTGTTCCTGATCTTAGGGGGAATGCTTTCAGTTTTTCACTATTGAGAATAATGTTTGTTGTAGGCTTATTACATATGACCTTTACTATGTTGAGGTAGGCTCCTTCTATGCGCATTTTCTGAAGAGTTTTAATCATAAATGGGTGCTGAATTTTGTCAAAGGTTTTTTTCTGCATCTATTGAGATGATCATATTGTTTTTATCTTTCAATTTATTAATATGGTATATCACATTGATTGATTTCCATATATTGAAGAACCCTTGCATCCCTGGAATAAACCCAACTTGATCATGGTGTATCAGCTTTTTGATGTGTTGCTGAATTCTGTTTGCTAAAATTTTGTTGAGGATTTTTGCATCTATGTTTATCAGTGATATTGCCCTGTAGTTTTATTTTTGTGTGTTGTCTCTGTCTGATTTTGGTGTCAGGGTGATGGTAGCCTTGTAGAATGAGTTTGGAAGTGTTCCTTCCTCTGCAATGTTTTGAAAGAGTTTTAGAAGGATATGCATTAGCTCTTCTCTAAATGTTTGATAGAATTTTCCTTTGAAGCCATTTGGCCCTGGGCTTTTGGTTTTTTGGGAGATTTTTTTAATCACAGCTTCAATTTCAGTGCTTGTAATTGGGTTGTTCATGATTTCTATTTCTTCCTGGTTCATTCTTGGAAGATTGAACTTTTCTAAGAATCTGTCCTTTTCTTCCAGGTTATCCATTTTATTGCTATATAGTCATTCATAATAGTCTATTATAATCCTTTTTATTTTGGCATTGTCTGTTGTAACCGCTCCTTTTCATTTCTAATTTTGTTGAATTGATTCTTCTTTTTTTCTTGATGAGTCTGGCTAAGGGCTTGTCTTTCAGGATTTGAAATAGCTCAACTGGAATTCCATCACCTCCACTCGCTTTGTTCGTAGTGATGCTTTCTAAGGCCCACTTGACTTCACATTCCAGGATGTCTGGCTCGAGATGAGTGATCACACCATCATGATTATCTGGGTCGTGAAGATCCTTTTTGTACAGTTCTTCTGTGTATTCTTGCCATCTCTTCTTAATATCTTCTGCCTCTGTTAGGGCCATACCATTTCTGTCCTTTATCGAGACCATCTTTGCATGAAATGTTCCCTTGGTGTCTCTGATTTTCTTGAAGAGATCTCTAGTCTTTCCCATTCTGTTCTTTTCGTCTATTTCTTTGCATTGATCGCTGAAGAAGGCTTTCTTATCTCTTCTTGCTGTTCTTTGGAACTCTGCACTCAGATACTTATATCTTTCCTTTTCTCCTTTGCTTTTCGCCTCTCTTCTTTTCACAGCTATTTGTAAGGCCTCTCCAGACAGCCATTTTGCTTTTCTGCATTTCTTTTCCATGCGATTCATGGGGTCACAAAGAGTCGGAATTGACTGAGTGACTGAACTGAACTGAACTGAACTGAAAGGCTTGTCAATTTTGTTTATTTATTAATCTTTAGTATTGTTTCTTTTATTTCTTTTTCATTAATTTCTGCTCAAATCTTTATGATTTCTTTCCCTCTACTAATTTTTGGGGGTTTTGTTCTTCTTTTTCCAGTTGTTTTAGGTGTAAAGTTAGGTTGTCTATTCGATGTTTTTCTTGTTTCTTGAGGTAGGACTGTATTGCTCTAAACTTCCCTCTTTGAACTGCTTTTGCTGCATCCCATAGTTTTTGAGTTGTCATGTTTTCATTGTCATTTGTTTCTAGAAATTTTTTTATTTCCCTTTTGATTTCTTCAATAACTTGTTAGTTATTGAGGAACATGTTATTTAATCTCCATGTGTTTCTGTATCTTACAGTTTTTTTCTTGTAGTTTACATCTAGTCTCATAGCGTTCTGGTCGGAGAAGATGCCTGATACAATTTCAGTTTTCTTCAATTCACTGAGGTTTGATTTGTGATCCAAGATGTGGTCTATCCTGAAGAATGTTTCATGTGCACTTGAGAAGAAGGTGTATTCTGCATTTTGATGGAATGTCCTAAAGATATCAGTGAGATCCACCTCATCTAATGTCTCATTTAAGATTTGTGTTTCCTTATTAATTTTCTTTTTCAATGATCTGTCCATTGGTGTGAGCGGTGTCTCACAGTGTCTCCTACTAAAGTCTCCTACTTTTTTTGTGTTACTGTCAATTTCTTCTTTTATGTCTGTTAGTGTTTGTCTTATGTATTGAGGTGCTCCTTTGTTGGGTGCATAGATATTTACAATTGTTATGTCTTCCTCTTGGATTGATCCCTTGACCATTATGAATGCCCTTCCTTATTTCTTATAATATTCTTTATTTTAAGGTCTATTTTTTTGATATGAGGATTGCTACTCAAGCTTTCTTTTACTTCCTATTTGCATGGAATATATTTTTCCATCCTCTTACTTATAGTCTATATGTGTCTTGAGGTCTGAAGTGGGTGTCTTGTAGACAGCATATATATGGCTCTTGTTCTTATATCCCTTCAGCCAGTCTGTGTCTTTTGGTTGGAGCATTTAATCCATTTACATTTAAAGTAATTATTGATATATATATATATATATATATATTTTTTTTTTTCCCCCTCTTGCCATTTTCTTAATTGTTCTGGATTGATTTTGTAGATGTTTTTTCTTCTGTTGTATTTCTTGACTGTATAAGTCCCTTTAACATTTATTGTAAAGCTGGTTTGGTGGTACTGAATTCTGTTAACTTGCTTGTCTGAGAAGCTTTTTATTTCTTCATCAATTTCGAATGAGATCCTTGCGGGTACAGTAATGTTGGTTGTAGACTTTTCCCTTTCAGTACTTTAAATATTTCCTGCCATTCCCTTCTGGCCTGCAGAGTTTCTGCTGAAAGACCAGCTGTTAAGCATATGGGGTTTCCCTTGTATGTTACTTGTTGCTTCTCCCTTGCTGCTTTTAATATTCCTTCTTTATGTTTAGTCTGTTAGTTTGATTAGTATGTATCTTGGCATGTTTCTCCTTGGACTTGTCCTGTATGGGACTCTGCGCCTCTTGGACTTGATTGACTATTTCCTTTTCCATGTTGGGGAAATTTTCAACTATAATCTCTTCAAAAATTTTCTCATACCCTTTGCTTTTCTCTTCTTCTTCTGGGACCGCTATAATTTGAATGTTGGTTCGTTTGATGCTGTTTCAGGGGTCTCAGAGACTGTCCTCATTTCTTTTCATTCTTTTTAGTTATTTCCACTGTTTTATCTTCCAGCTCACTGATTCGCTCTTCTGCTTCAGCTATTCTGCTATTGAGTCCTTCTAGAGTATTTTTCACTCTCACTTTTCGCTTTTGTGCACTGGAGAAGGAAATGGCAACCCACTCCAGTGTTCTTGCCTGGAGAATCCCAGGGACGGCGGAGCCTGGTGGGCTGCCATCTATGGGGTTGCACAGAGTCGGACACAACTGAAGCGACTTAGCAGCAGCAGCAGCAGAGTATTTTTTATTTCAGTAATTGTGTTGTTTGTCTCTGCATCTTTATTCTTTAAATTCTTCTATGTCTTTGTTAATTGATTGTTGTATTTTCTCCATTTTGTTTTCCAGGTTTTTGATCATCTTTATTATCATTATTCTGAATTCTTTTTCAGGTAGTTTGCCTATTTCCTCTTCATTTATTTGGACGGCTAGTTTGTTCCTTCATTTGTGTAGTACTTCTTTGCCTTTTCATTGTTTATTCTTTGTTT
This sequence comes from Redunca redunca, assembly GCA_006410935.1. Taxonomy (NCBI): domain Eukaryota; kingdom Metazoa; phylum Chordata; class Mammalia; order Artiodactyla; family Bovidae; genus Redunca; species Redunca redunca. The sequence goes on from SJYQ01002698.1 coordinate 12,871, forward strand.
TTTAAACTTACTGTGTTTGAGGTCTCCTTTTCCCAGGCTTTAGGGTTGAATTCTTTCTTCCTTTTGGTTTCTGCCCTCCTAAGGTTGGTCCAATGATTTGTGTAAGCTTTGTATGAGGCGATGTTTGTGCTGAGTTTTTTTGTTTGTTTGTTTTTCCTCTGATGGGCAAGTGAGTGAGGTGGTACTAAGGTTTGTATTTTTGTTTGTTGTTTAGATGAGGCGTCCTGCACAGGGTGCTACTGGTGGCTGGCTGATGCCAGGTCTTGTATGCAAGTGGTTTCCTTTGTGTGAGTTCTCAGTATTTGACACCACCTAGGGTTAGCTCTCTGGTAATCTAGGATCTTGGAGTCAGTGTTCCCACTCTAAAGGTTCAGGGCTTGATCTCTGGTCAGGAACAAAGATTCTACAAGTGGTTTGTTATGGCATTAAGTGAGATTAAAACAAATACCCTAAAACAAGAAACCAAAGATGAACTCCAGGCAAATGGCAGTTACAAAATCAGGGAACAGTAATTAAAATAATGGAATATACGCATATACATAGACACCCATCAACAAATCAAAACAGTCTAGCAAAAATAAAGTACAATAGATTGACCTGGTGAACAAAGAAAATAAAAAATTATATTTACGAGTTAAGAACAAAACTAACTAAAGCACAAACTGGAAAACAAAACTGAACAAGGTGCCATGTGGGAAATAAAGTGATAAAAACAAAACTAACAAATTTGTTGAGAGGAATGGAAAGAAAGAAGGAAAAAAAGAACAGATATGCCAAGTTAAACAGAGGTAGATAAATAAGATTTATATACATTAAAGATTAACTCTAAGGGGTAAAGAACAGTAGGAAAAGCAAACAAAGGAATAAATGTAGAAAAAATAAAATAGGTTTAAAAAATTAAAAATTAAAATTTAAAAAAGTGGGAAAAAAAGGAAGAATATTGAAAAAAAAGGATAACGCCACAGAACTGCAAAAGCCCAATGTAAAGGCAGAGGTTTATACCAACAGTAAAAACTATGACTTAGAAAAAAAAAGCTCAAAAGCTTAATTAGATTTCATAATGCCAATAAAATTGACAACCACAGCAGAGGAGGGGAAAAAAAGAAAACCCAAAAGAATCTATAGAACAAGTCAAAACATGAGAATAATAAATGTTTTTCTTGAGTCACTGCTGTCAGAGTTCTTTCCCTCTCTGGGAGTCAGCCTACCTCACCTCCCTATGATGCCCTCCAGCGCTCTGCTGATCTCTGGACCTGCTGTGTGGGCAGCTCAGAGTCTAATCTGGTCCTACTCCTGAGTGTTCTTGCCTCCAGTGTCCACAGCTATCAGAACTAGTGCGTTTTCTTTCGTGGGAGCTCTCAATGGCCTTTATGTATTCCATAGACACAGAGAGGGGCTCTGGCAGCACCAGGTACTCAGGGGGGTTGGCGGCTAGGGCAGCAGGAAATACAGTGCTCTAGAAGGGTATGGCGACCACTGTTCAGTGTTCTTGCCTGGAGAACCCCCTGACAGAGAAGCCTGGCAGGCCACGGTCCACAGGGCTGCAAAGCGTTGGACATGCCTGATGCGACCCTGCATGCATATACGAAAGACTTCTTTTGCCTCTGGCAGCTCTGCCCCAGTGAGGGTTGAGCATGGAAGGTGGTGTAGCTGCTTGGCTTGTGGGGACTCTGGTGGCATCAAGTGTGCAGGGACACGGATTGCCTCTGCTGCGGGAGTTATGGCCCTATGAGAGTCTTTTTTCCAGCCTATTGTATCTCGTGATCAGAAGGCCTCTTTGGCCAGTCTTTATCCATAGCTCCAGTCATTCAAGCACCTAGAGGGCTCCCTTGACTGGGGTCCTTCTCTGTTGTTCAGTGCATCAGACACATAGAGGGGCCCCTGCCTGGGGTCCTACTCTGTAGATCGGTGCATCAGGCATTTAAAGGGGCCCCCTGAGCGGGATCCTACCCTGTAGTTCAGTGTGTCAGGCGTTTGATGGGCCAGCCTCTCTATTGTTCTCCTACAGATGCTGGCCTGTGGGGAGAGAGGCTATGGTGATGGCTCCACCCCCTATGCGTACTCAGCAGTATCGCCTTTCCTGGCTTTCCTCCACCTGCATTTCCCACCACGATCTCCCCCTTCACATTCTCTGATCTGTCTCTCTGCAGTCAACAGCAGCCCTCTGCATGGGATTGCTCCACAATCCCTAAACTCCAGCTGTCAGCTGCTGCGCCTTCTAGGGGACCTGCATCCCTGTCCAGGGTGTGCGTGCCTGTGGCAAGGACTGTCTGATTCTCATTGCACTTAGGCTGCCACAGCTCAGCGGTTTCACTCTCAACCTTAAATGTTTCTCCTCTGACTCAGACAGTTGCCCTGATGTGGGGATCGGACGCCTGCTTCAGTTCCCCCACCCACCGAGGGCAGGTCCAGTCCTACTAACACTCCTGTTTTTCCCCCTAGTTCCTTCGTCCTACCGAGCTTTGTGTGGGTCTACATATTCTTTCCGCTGGTCAGGTCCTCCTGCCTGTCTCAGCTGGTGTTCTGCCTGCACTTCTGCGTCTAAAGGTGTGTTCCTGATGTATCCATGGAGAGAGATGTACTCCACGTCACCTACTCCTCCACCATCTTGTTTTCTCCTCTGCTTATACCTTTGATTGGAGTTAGTGAACTTGGCTGTCTCATGGGCCCCTCAAGCTTAATGGGTCCCAATTTTAACTCTTGGTCCCCTTCTGCCACAGCCCCTTTCCAGCCTTCCCTTCCTCCCATCTCATTAAGGATCACAACTGATAGCTCACTTTTTCAGTCCAGAAACTGGGGAGTCATGTGTTATCCCTTACTCTTCTCTTCCTCCAAATTGCCGAGTCCGAGTGGTGCTTCCGAAGCAGGTCTTGAATTCACCTGCTACCTTTCCTCATGTGTCTCCCAGGTTGGTGACGTTGTTGTTTTCCTGGGTTACTGCAAAGGCCCTTGAACTGGTTGCCCTGCTTCTACTTTTCCTCCATTTTGCTCACCATGTTGGAGCCAGAGGATCTTTAGCAATGCTTTTCTCATAATTCACTTCTTTCTCAAAGCTTCAGTGACCTCTGCCCACACTGGAATGGAGCCCATGCACCTAGCAGGGCCTCTGGAGGGGACTGTGAAGTCTGGGCCCCGGGCCTGGCTGTGAGATGCTTTGCCCTTTCACTTTTGACTTCCTGGGCAGATTGAAGTGACTCTGATTTTCCTAGTGCAATAAAATACCTGCTGGCTGGCTAAGGTACACTTAGGGTGGATACAGAGTTCTGGGAAATGGTGAGTGCTTTGTTCCTCAAACCCCAGAATATCAACCCTATCAATGCTTAGAACACAGAAGTGGACCACTATTTCATTTGAAGCCATGACAAGTAAATAATCAATATGTAGTTAACAAAAATTCTAAAACCTAATATTGTGCTATTCTCCAAGTGCTCCTCCCCCTAATATTTTGACATAAAAATGTGCACAACATTTTAGCTCAGGAAATCATGAATGAAACTTGGTTCCAAGCCAGTAGAAAAGACTGACTTTCTACAAGGGAAAAAAAGAGACAGACAAAATACCAGTACACAGCTTTTCTTTTTATACACATTTCTCCTATTATGATGCCTACTTGCTTTCTTCCCTTTCACCTTTGAACTTTGCTTGTGTGTGTGTGTGTAGCCACCTGAAAAGTGGGTTCTGTCTGAATCCAGTGACACTCTCCATTCTCTTCGAGTCTTTCAATCAAGGTAATGGGAATTACTGAAATTCCAGCTTTATTTTTGTACACTTCGGCCTCAAATTAGGACTTTTCTGTGACCTTGAGTTTGGAATTTTTTCTAGTACCAGTTGGATGAATCACTGTGATGAGCTGCAAGCAAAGATTATAACATAATGGAAATAGCAGATGAGGGTTCTTAGTGCAGCGTGGTGAGCGCTGGGGTGCAATTTGTCCCCAGATGTCATGGGAGCACAGAGATGAGTGCCCCACTCACCTCAGGGACTGGGGAGTCATGAAATGCTTTCTGGAGTGTGTGACCCTTGAGCTGGGTCTTGAAGGAGGAATTTGCCAAGTGGAAGGGTGGCTGGGAGAAAAGAGGTGTATGAGGGCATTTCAGATAACTGCATGAGTGGAGGCATGGGTGGTCAGCAAAGGGGTGGCATGCCCAGAGGGCTCAAGGAGGCTGCATAGCCACTGTAGTTAGAGGCATGGACTGGGCTGGGGGCTGAAAGGTGGGCAGGGGTTAGGTCATTCTATAGAATGTCCCCATGGGACTTTACACAAGGGAGATCCTGGAGGTTTGATTTTACAGTAGGGATTCTATAGTCTGGGTCTTTACTTAAAATGCTTCTCCTGGATGGCAGTGATCTGATTCAGACATGCAGTTTCTTTCAGTGGTTCCTAAGGGTGTGGGTCTCGTACTTCCACAGACTTCCAAGTTCAAGGTATGACTTCAGGCTATCTACTTGTGATCACAAGGATGTCATTAAAAGCTACTGAAATGTGATCGGTGTTTCAGTCTGACCTCCTTGTCCTTGGGTTCTCCATTGGTGACTCTAATCAGCCTTGGATCAAAAATATTTGAGAAAAAAAAATTCCAGAAAGTTCCAAAAAGCAAAAGTTGAATTTGTCACATACAACAACTAATTACATATCATTTACATTATGTTAGTTATTACAAGGAATCTAAAGATGATTTAAGGTATATGGGAGGCTGTGCCATAGTTTACATGCAAATACTATGCCATTTTATACCAGAGACTTGGGTGCACATTGAAGACAGGGGGTTCTGGAACCAACCCCCTGCAGATCCTGAGGGATGACTATCCTGCCTTCTGGAGTTTCTGGATGAGTCTGTCTCATCCTTCACTTGGAGGCTAGTTCCTCACCATGTGAGCAGTCATGCGTTTCAGGTTCCCATAGAGCATGAACTTACACAGGCCGTAGAATTTCCCATAGATTTTTGCAAACAGCACTGTAATAAGAGTGTACTATTGCCAGCATCTTGAGTTTGTGACAATTTTTAATTGGTAGAAATCTAGACGTTTAATTATCAATCACTGATAGCTTGGCTTTCTCATTATTAGTTGGTTGATTGTTTACCTTAGAGTGTGAAGTGATGCCCGTTTACAGCAGGAATGTGTTTTGGCTTATGAGTTTCCAACAGTTCAGTTCAGTCGCTCAGTCATGTCCGACTCTTTGTGACCCCATGAACTGCAGCATGCCAGGCCTCCCTGTCCATCACCAACTCCTGGAGTTTATTCAAACCCATGCCCATTGAGTTGGTGATGCCATAGACTTTAAAACATGCATGTGACTTAAACGAGTCATCCATGTGAAAAAGTGAAACTGTTAGTTGCTCAGCCATGTCTGACTTTTTGCAGTTCCATGCCCTATAGCCTGCCAGGCTCCTCTGTCCATGGAATTCTCTAGGCAAGAATACTGGAGTGGATAGCCATTCCCTTCTCCAGGACATCTTCCCGACCAAGGTATCAAACTGGGTCATGTGCCTTGCAGGCAGATTCTTTACTGTCTGAGCCACCAGGGAATGAGTCATCCATACCTTAAATGTGTACATCTCCTGCATTTGCTTCTACAGTGATTCTTCACAACTACTACTGCATATGTTTTGCACAGAAGGGGAAAGTGTGTGGAGTGGGTCCACACCCATCCATGGGCAGTGATTTTAGAGAGATTTAGTAATGTTTGTACTACCTAGGGCTTAACAAAGTAGCAAGGCAAGGCAGGGAAACACAGGTTGCAAAAATCTGCATGAATCAGACAAGGGCCTGACCTATTGGTAGTGGGGATAGAGCAGGAGAATGTGTTGAGAGATGTTTAGGAAAAGGGATTAGTAGGTCTGTTTTGCCAAAAGTTTTACTTTCCTTTTAGGTTCAAAGGATTGATTAACAAAAGAAACCGCTCGTTACACACATAAACAATTTCAGTTTTTTGTAGATTATTTGACTTAATTCCAATATGCATTCATTAAAAGAAAAGAAATAGAAACAATAGAAATAGCAGCATAAACATCACCAAAGTGGGCCCACCTATATCCAGACTTCAGCAGTGCTGGAAAGGCCCTCATTAACAGCAATCTGGGGTCCCAGTTGGGAAACGGTTCCAAGGTGGTGTGTCATCCCATGGGTGACATTTCAAATTGCAGTTTTGTGGGCTCCCACTTGTAATCCCAGGCTGCAAACTGATGTCATCATCAGTTTGCATGCAAAAACGTAGCTCTGGTTTTACACTGTAACCATTTTACAATGTTCATTTCAGTTTGTGAGTCATGGGATTTCATTAGACCCTGGGGGACTGGCCGGACCTCCAGAGACTCAAAAATTCCAAGACCCACTCCCTTTCTTGATGAAAGTGAAAGAGAAGAGTGAAAAAGTTGGCTTAAACCTCAACATTCAGAAAACTAAGATCATGGCATCCAGTCCCATCACTCCATGGGAAATAGATGGGGAAACAGTGGAAACAGTGTCAGACTTTATTTTTTGGGCTCCAGAATCACTGCAGATGGTGACTGCAGCCATGAAATTAAAAGACGCTTACTCCTTGGAAGAAAAGTTATGACCAACCTAGATAGCATATTCAAAAGCAGAGACATTACTTTGCCAACAAAGGCCCATCTAGTCAAGGCTATGATTTTTCCAGTGGTCATGTATGGATGTGAGAGTTGGACTGTGAGGAAAGCTGAGTGCCGAAGAATTGATGCTTTTGAAGTGTGGTGTTGGAGAAGACTCTTGAGAGTCCCTTGGACTGCAAGGAGATCCAACCAGTCCATTCTGAAGGAGATCAGCCCTGGGTATTCTTTGGAAGGAATGATGCTAAAGCTGAAACTCCAGTACTTTGGCCACCTCATGTAAAGGGCTGACTCATTGGAAAAGACTCTGATGCTGGGAGGCATTGGGGGCAGGAGGAGAAGGGGACAACAGAGGATGAGATGGCTGGATAGCATCACTGACTCGATGTAGATGAGTTTGAGTGAATTCTGGAAGTTGGTGATGATGGAAAGGGAGGCCTGGTGTGCTGCGATTCATGGGGTTGCAAAGAGTCAAACACGACTGAGTGACTGAACTGAACTGAACTGAACACCCTTTCTTATCTGAAGTGTTGCCTGACTTTCTGTGTTTGCAGGCAGGCAGGGAATCTGGGCAGTGTCCAGGCAGGTCAGAGTCCTGCTCTCCTGCTTTGAAGCCTGAACAAGACTTTCTCCATTTTAATTTCCCTAACATAGGTCTTGGGGGATAATTTGATACAAGGAATTGGGGGAAGGGGAGGCATCCAAAAACCCCCCAAACTTCTGCCTTGGGTGACATTAGTAAGAAGGAATGGGTTTAGACCATTCAGTAAATGCTTACTGAACTTCTTCTGGTGGGGGAAGTGGACAAAAATGATGAACTCTTTAAAAAGAAAAGAGTGGAGCAAAGAAGGGCTATTTTAAAGGTGTAGATGTAGGCAAAACGGCACCAGATTTTGACTAAGGGGCTCAGACAGGCTTTCTCATCTGTGTGAGTAAAGCTGGCCGAGATGAGAAGCCCTGAGCATGAGGGCATATGGGCTCTTTCTGTCGCCACATCAGGGGTGCTGGATGCCATACGGGGAACCGGGCAGTGTTGCTGTTGGGTAGATTCTGCACAGCAGCCTGGTTTACTCATGCCTTTTGCAGGATGTCTGGACTTTGTCAGCAGTCAGGGCCTGCGGTGAAGCCCAAACAACGGGCTTGGAGACCTCGCATCTGCTTTGATGTGATCTTCTCGCCTTCTCTGCCCCTCCTCTCGCTCACCGGGCATCAGGCGCCTCTGGGCCCACACTGTGGTGCTGCAAAGGTGCCATCTGTTCCGGCCTCCTGCCCTGGTTCTGCTCAAGCCTCACTCCTGCCTCTCCTTGAGGCCTCTGCTGTCTGATCAGATACGGGCCCCTGTAATGCTGTTAGTATTACAGCGTGCCCTCTGCTGTCACCTTTTGCTGCTTTGTCTTTCTTCATAGCACTTCTCTCCTTGACAGGCTATGTATTGATTTGTCTTTCGTCTGTCTGCCTTTCCTGGAATGTATGTTCCATCAGAGCTGGAACTTTGTGTTGCTTGTGATTCCATCTCCACCGCCAGGACAGTGCCTCAGGCATCCAGGTGAATCAGTGACTGTCGAGATGGACCGGTCAGTTCATCTGTCTGTATGTGCAGACGAGCAGGGCCTGGCATGAATAGGTGCCTGCTAAGTGCTTGATGGAATGAACTGGTGAGTGAGTGACTGTGTCACTGGCTACTCCCTAGCACTTAGGTGCCCAGCGAGTGTCTGTTGAAAAGATGAGTGGTCTAGAGAGCTTGCCCGTCTCTCTCTGAGGCTGGCCCTCTGTGGGTCAGCCCCAGTGACTGTGTTTGAGAAGGGCAAAAAAAAAAAAAAAAGAGAAAGAGAGAGAAGGCCCCAGGCATGCAATCTTGGGTGCATGTGGTTGCAGTTGTTCTTTGCATCTGATGTTTCAGTCAATGCTTCACTCTCTCTCAGCATGTCTGCCATCAGCCAGGTGTTGCAATTAACTTGCTGTGATTTAGCATAGGGATGAATTTTTCATTTTAAAGATGCCACAAACAACTGGCGCTGGTGATATATGTTGGTTGTCAATGAAGCTCTTGCCTAAGAGAACACGAGGATGGTGTCCTGTGTCTAGGAGAGAAGGGCTGCTAGCCTGCGCCTGGCTATAGAGTGTGAGGAAGCCAGAAGCATTCTGGGAGACTTGGGGTTCCACACGCCCAAGGTGCTGCCCATCATGTGGGCAGAGGCTTGGGGTGAGTGTGGGTCCTGTTTTGCCCAAAGGTTTGAGGGAAACAACATTTAAAGAATATTGCACAGGACTGGGGAAACAGACTCTTGGAGGGCACAAACAAAACCTTGTGTGCACCAGGACCCAGAGAGTCCACAGAGACTGAGCCAAAACTGTGTTTGAGTGTCTCTTGTGGAGGTACAGGTCAGCAGTGGACTGCCACAGGGCCTCTGTGTGCAGCAGACCTGGGTCATACAGCCTGTGGCATAAGCCCTCTCGGAGGAGGTCACCATTAGCCCCACCATAGAGCCATCAGATCTTACACAGGACTGGGGAAACAAACTCTTGGTGGGCACAAACAAAACCTTGTGTGTGCCAGGACCCAGGAGAAAGGAACAGTGACCCCACAAGAGACTGAGCCAGACTTGCCCAAGAGTGTCCAGGAGTCTCTGGTGGAGGCGTGGGCGGCAGTGGCCTGGTGCAAGGTCAGGGACACAGAGTGCAGCAGTACAGGACCTTTTGAAGGAGGTCATTATCTTCATTTTCTCCACCATAGTTGGCCTCAGATCAAGCAACAGAGAGGGAACACAGCCCTGCCCATCAAGAGAAAATTGGATTAAAGATTTACTGAGCATGGTACCACCCATCAGAAGAAGACCCAGTTTCCCCATCAGTCAGTCTCTCCCATCAGGAAACTTCCATAAGCCTCTTATCTTTATCCATCAGAGCATAGGCAGAATGAAAAGCACAATCACAGAAAACTAATCAAACTGATCACATGGACCACAGTTCAGTTCAGTCACTCAGTC
>SJYQ01002698.1:23645-42609 GCA_006410935.1 Redunca redunca
TCTCTTCTTTTCACAGCTATTTGTAAGGCCTCCCCAGACAGCCATTTTGCTTTTTTGCATTTCTTTTCCATGGGGATGGTCTTGATCCCTGTCTCCTGTCCAGTGTGATGAACCTCATTCCATAGTTCATCAGGCACTCTGTCTATCAGATCTAGACCCTTAAATCTATTTCTCACTTCCACTGTATAATCATAAGGGATTTGATTGAGGTCATACCTGAATGTTCTAGCGGTTTCCCTACTTTCTTCAATTTGAGTCTGAATTTGGCAATAAGGAGTTCATGATCTGAGCCACAGTCAGCTCCTGGTCTTGTTTTTGTTGACTGTATAGAGCTTCTCCATCTTTGGCTACAAAGAATATAATCAATCTGATTTTGGTGTTGACCATCTGGTGATGTCCATGTGTAGAGTCTTCTCTTGTGTTGTTGGAAGAAGGTGTTTTCTATGACCAGTGCATTTTCTTGGCCAAACTCTATTAGTCTTTGCCCTGCTTCATTCTGCATTCCAAGGCCAAATTTGCCTGTTACTCCAGGTGTTTCTTGACTTCCTACTTTTGCATTCCAGTCCCCTGTAATGAAAAGGGCATCTTTTTTGGGTGTTAGGTCTAAAAGGTCTTGTAGGTCTTCATAAAACCTTCAGCTTCTTCAGCATTACTAGTTGGGGCATAGACTTGGATAACTGTGATATTGAATGGTTTGCCTTGGAGACAAACAGAGATCATTCTGTTGTTTTTGAGATTGCATCCAAGTACTGCATTTCGGACTCCTTTGTTGACCATGATGGCTCCTTGTCTAATTCAGTGAAACCATGAGCCATGCCCTGTAGGGCCACCCAAGACAGACAGATCATCGTGGAGAGTTCTGACAAAACGTGGTCCACTGGAGAAGGGAATGGCAAACCACTTCAGTACTCCTGTCTTGTGAACCCCATGAACAGTATGAAAAGGCAAAAAGGTATGACATTGAAGGATGAGCTCCCCAGGTCAGTAGGTGCCCAATAAGTTACTGGAGAAGAGTGGAGAAATAATTCCAGAAAGAATGAAGAGATGGAGCCAAAGCAACAACATCACCCAGTAGTGGATGTGACTGGTGATGGAAGTAAAGTCGGATTCTGTAAAGAGCAGTATTGCATAGGAACCTGGAAAGTTAGGTCCATGAATCATGGTAAATTGGAAGTGGTCAAACAGGAGGTGACAAGAGTGAATATCGAAATTTTAGGAATCAGTGAACCGACATGGACTGGAATGGGTGAATTTAAATCAGATGACCATTATATCGACTACTGTGGGCAAGAATCCCTTAGAAGAAATGGAGTTGCCCTCATAGTTAACAAAAGAGTCCGAAATGCAGTACTTGGATGCAGTCTCAAAAACAAGAGAATGATCTCTGTTCATTTCCAAGGCAAACCATTCAGTATTACAGTAATCCAAGTCTATGTCCAAACCAGTAAAGCTGAAGAAGCTGAAGTTGAACTGTTCTATGAAGACCTACAAGACCTTTTAGAACTAACACCCCCCAAAAGATGTCCTTTTCATTATAGGGGACTGGAATGCAAAAGTAGGAAGTCAAGAGATGCCTGGAGTAACAAGCAAATTTGGTCTTGGAATACGGAATGAAGCAGGGCAAAGGCTAACAGATTTCTGCCAAGAAAACGTAGTGGTCATAGCAAACACCTTCTTCCAACAACACAAGAGAAGACTCTACACATGGGCATCACCAGATAGTCAACACCGAAATCAGATTGATTATATTCTTTTCAGCTAAAGATGGAGAAGCTCTACACAGTCAGCAAAAACAAGACTGGGAGCTGACTGTGGCTCAGATCATGAACTCCTTATTGCCAAATTCAGACTCAAATTGAAGAAAGTAGGGGCAACCACTAGACCATTCAGCTATGACCTCAATCAAATCCCTTATGATTATACAGTGGAAGTGGCAAATAGATTCAAATGATTAGATCTGATAGATAGAGTGCCTTAAGAACTATGGATAGAGATTTGTGACATTGTACAGGAGACAGGGATCAAGACCATCCCCAAGAGAAAGAAATGCAGAAAGGCAAAGTGATTGACTTAGGAGGCCTTACAAATAGCTGTGAAAAGAAGAAAAGAGAAAAGCAAAGGAGAAAAGGAGAGATATACCCATTTGAATGCAGAGTGCCAAAGAATAGCAAGGAGAGATAAGAAAGCCTTCCTTAGTGATTAGTACAAAGAAATAGAGGAAAACAATAGAATGGGAAAGACTAAATATCTCTTCAAGACAATTAGTGATACTAAGGGAACATTTCATGCAAAAATTGACACATTAAAGGACAGAAATGGTATGGACCTAACAGAAGCAGAAGATATTAAGAAGAGGTGGCAAGAATACACAGCAGAACTGTACAAAAAACATCTTCATGACCCAGATGATCATGATGGTGTGATCACTCAGCTAGAGCCAGACATCCTGGAATGTGAAGTCAAGTGGGCCTTAGGAAGCATCACTACAAACAAAGCTAGTGGAGGTGATGGAATTCCAGTTGAGCTCTTTCAAATCCTAAAAGATGATGCTGTGAAAGTGCTGTATTCAACATGCCAGCAAATTTGGAAAACTCAGCAGTGGCCACAGTACTGTTACAGGTCAGTTTTCTTTCCAATCCCAAAGACCGGCAATGCGAAAGACTGTTCAAACTACACACACACACTCAATTGCACTCATCTCACATGCTAGCAAAGTAATGCTCAAAATCCTATAAGCCAAGCTTCAACAGTACATGAACTATGAACTTCCAGATGTTCAAGCTAGATTTAGAAAAGGCAGAGGAATCAGAGGTCAAATTGCCAACATCCATTGAATCATAGAAAAAGCAAGATAGTTCCAGAAAAACATCTGCTTTGTTGACTATGTCAAAGCCTTTGACTGTGTGGACCACAAGAAACTGTGGAAAATTCTTGAAGAGTTTGGAATACCAGACCACCTCTCCTGCCTCCCGAGAAATCTGTATGCAGATCAAGAAGGAACAGTTAGAACTGGACATGGAAGAACAGATTGGTTCCAAATCGGGAAAGTACGTCAAGGCTGTTTATTGTCATACTACTTATTCAACTTATATGCAGAGTACATCATGCGAAATGCCAGGCTGAATGAAGCATAAGCTGGAATCAGGATTGCTGGGAGAAATATCAATAACCTCAGATATGCAGATGACCCTATCCTTATGGCAGAAAGCAAAGAACTAAAGAGCCTCTTAATGAAAGTAAAAGAGGAGAGTAGAAAAGTTGGCTTAAAACTCAGAATTCAGAAAACTAAGATCATGGCATTTGGTCCCATCACTTTATGGCAAGTAGATGGGGAAACAATGGAAACAGTGAAAGACTTTATTTTGGGGGGCTCCAAAATCACTGTAGATGGTGATTGCAACCATGAAATTAAAAGACACTTGCTCCTTGGAAGAAAAGCTATGATCAAAGTAGACAACATGTTAAAAAGCAGAGACATCACCTTGCAGACAAAGCTCGGTCCAGTCAAAGCTATCATTTTTCCAGTAGTCATGTATGGATGAGAGATTTGGACTACAAAGAAATCTGAGCACTGAAGAATTGATGCTCTTGAAATGTGGTGTTGGAGAAGAGTCTTGAGAGTCCCTTGGACTGCAAGGAGATCCAACCAGTCCATTCTAAAGGAAATGAGTCCTGAATGAATATTCATTGGAAGGACTGATGCTGAAGCTGAAGCTCCAGTACTTTGGCTACCTGATGCAAAGAACCGACTCATTGGAAAAGACCCTGATGCTGGGAAAGATTGAAGGTAGGAGGAGAAGGGAACGACAGAGGATGAGATGGTTGGATGACATCACTGACTCAATGGACATGAGTTTGAGCATGCTCCTGGAGTTTGTGATGGACAGGGAAGCCTGGCCTGCTGCAGTCCATGGGGTTGCAAAGAGTTGGACATGACTAAGTGACTGAACTGAACTGAAAACAAATATGGCTCTTTGTTGGAGGGGAATTCAAATAGCTTAGTGGTTACAGCAGGGTTCTGAAGCTAGACTGGGTGCATTTGAATCTGTCCCACCACTTCCTTGCTTCACGGTCCTGGGAAAGTTACACTGACTTTCAAGACCTGATTTCTCAGGACATCCCTGGTGGTCCAGTGGCTATGACTCTGAGCTCCCACTGCGCAGGTTCCCAGTGACCCAGGTTTGATCCCTGGTCCAGAAATTAGATCCTACACGTCCCAACTAAGAGTTCACATGCTACAGCTAAGTTCACATGCCACAGCTAAGCATCCTGCATGCCACATCAAAGATCAAAGAACCCGTGTGCCACACCTAAGACCTGGCACAGCCAAATTAAAAAAAGAAACAAAAATATTCCTTGCCTGGGACACTGAGAGCCCCCTTAGCACAGTGCCATGCTCATCCCAAGTGAACAGCAAGGGCCAATATATATAATCGCTTGACATTTTCAAATAAAAAAGGAGACAATTACAATTTTAGTCTTGTATTGGCTTTGCCTCCAAGAATGATTCTCCACCCCTCTCTGCCATGTTTGAGATGGAAAAGTTAGAGAAACACTGTCTTAAAAAAAATAGACATCCAGTGCAGTGCATGTAATTGGCTGGTATGATTATCTTCAGGAATTTTCCTTCAACCTTGTCTTAGTTTTCACTTGTCACAGAGTTGAGCTCTCATTTGTCATAAAGTGATAAATTAGTGATGCTTACTTTCAGTACCTAGTATCTAAGAGGACCTAGTTGAATAGCAGATGAGGTTCAGGGAACCTGCAGGTTTGAATCAAGAATTGCCACTTAAGGAATGGCAATACCTAGAAGAGCTTGTAGCTTCACATGTGTTTCTTTACATTCTCATCAGAGCCTGTTATTCATCAAGGTGAAAAAGGCGGTCAGGCTGTTTCTGCAACTTCTTCTGGGAATGAGATTGAAACATTTACGAGCCCTTCCTGGTCTCCATCCAGTGTTTTCTTGACTGCAAGTCATTTTCCACGGATTGAAGTGGCATTTTCCCTAATGAAACAAACTATGAAGTATCAGAGCATGCTACACCTAATAAGGTTGCATTGGTGTTCAGTCGCTAAGTCGTGTCCAGTACCATCTGCAAAATTTTGGTTTTAATTTGTGTGGTATGTGCTGCTGTTAACTGTATTTCTTTCTGGGCATCTTAACCATTGCAAAAGTTACTGTTTTGGACCCTCTTACAGGACTTTCAAATTCCTTTGCTTCTGGTTAGTCGTCTCCTTTGCTCTTTCTGTGCTTGAGTTTGCTTCAGGTCAACTAGTTAAAACAAGTTGCTATGCCTGAAGTTGCTGATCACTGTAAATTTAACTCTGACTTGTCTTCGAAGGAGGGCAGTGGGCCGTCGTGGTTCAGGGATGAGATCCATCAGCGGCTGGGCATCCATCGCTTTGCCTGCCTCATGGCCACCCCCCATCTTTCCCCTGCCCCTGTGTGGTGCCTCCATTCCTGTACTTGTTTGGGCCACAAAACCGTGAGTTGTATTGTTTCACACTCCCTTGCCAGTCTGCTGGTGAGTCGTGTTGGCACTCCCTTCAGAAAGCACACCTGCCCCTCCAGGGACCAAGCCCCCACGTCCCTCCTGAGTGGCTCACTGGCATCTGACCCCTTTCCTGGCCTCGGCCCTGGCTTCCCGCAGCCAGCAGCCCAGCGTTACTCTTCTCAACACAGGCAGAGCCATCCAGTGACCCCAGTCTTGCCTCGGTCACTTTCTCGCCTCCTGGAGTCTCTGGTCCAGCGTCACTTTCTCAGGAACCTTCCTTGATGGATTTCTCTAAATTTGCTTCTGTTTCCCTCATTTTTATTTTCTCTAAAGCATGTAGCATCATCTGACACATAGTCTATTCATTCATGGCTTGTCCATCCCCCATGTTCCTGTAACTACCCACCATGTCTCCTGACATAGATGCTCAAAAAATATTTGAATGCTAGGAATTTTTATCCCTGATTTAGATACAGTCATTGAAGGTCTAAGAGACTAAAGGTTCCTTGCCTAGACCCTACAAGTGCCAGGATGGGAGTCAGAACCCAGACATGAAGTTGCGATGTACACTCCTCTTTCTCCTTAAAAAGGGCAGTGGTAGATACGATGTAGAGTCACCGCCCGAGGAGACAGATTCTACACAGAAAGCACTTGGCAGGAAGGCTCCTCATCCCGCTTATCGAGACCCCTAGCTTTTTATGTTATTCAGCAATCCACCCCATGGTTCTTTTAGTGTTCCGGATTTTTATTTAGGAGTAGCTGACCCCACTATTACCTATTTTACCCCACCCAATTACCTATTTTCTTCTTTTTCTAGTCTTGATGAGAGAAGCATGCGCGTGGGTTGGCGTCTGTCAGCGTCTGTCTGTCTGTCTGCTTGACAGCCCGAGGCCGTGGGCAGTGGGGTGCTGCAGCCTGGGGGGCTGTCTCTGTGCGCTCACGCCTGCGCCCCTGGGAGGCACAGATGTCAGCCGCACGTGCAGACTCCCAGACTGCTCAGTTTTCCCGGAGACCCACCAGGCTCTGCCCCTTTTAGCCGGCAGGTGGAAGTGGGGTCATCACTGGCCCCTGTGGCTAAATCTGAGGATAGAAAGTGAAGCAGGCTCCCCTGATGAGCCGCTTACGTTTCCCTGCCCTCAGGGCGGCTTCCCAGGGTTCGTGGCCGGGAGAGCAGAGCAAGCAGGCCTCCTGATGCTGCACGTTCAGATGACGCAGCCAGGAGAAGAGCTGGTGAGGTCCTGCGCCCCCTGCGCACACACCCTTCTTGGTGGTGGTGGGTTAGTCACTCAGTTGTGTCTGACTCTTGGCTCATCGGTCCATGGGATTCTCCAGGCAAGAATTAGTGGAGTGGGCTGTCATTTCCTTCTCCAGGGGGTCTTCCTGACCCAGGGATCGACTGGGGTCTCCTGCATTGCAGGCAGATTCTTTACCACCTACCCACCAGGGAAACCCACCCTGTCTTCTGTGCTGTTTGAAAGTGAAAGTGAAGTCGCTCAGTTGTGTCCGAGGACCCCATGGACTGTAGCCTACCAGGCTCCTCCCTCCATGGGATTCTCCAGGCAAGAGTACTGGAGTGGGTTGCCATTTCCTTCTCCAGGGGATCTTCTTTTGTTTGCATTCCTGATTTGGAAGTAGGAGAAGCCTGCAGCATTCTCTCCATGAACATCTCATGCTCACTGCCTTTTCTGGAGACAGGAGGTCCAGGGGCCTTGAACCGGTGGACAGCACGGAGGTGGGTGGCAGTCTCTGGCCGTCACCCCGGGAGTGGTCTCCCCGGGGCTGCCCCCTGGGCCTGGCTTCTGTCCTCCCGTCGCCAGTGTGGGGAGGAGGGCTGCAGCCCACAGCCCCTCCACATGGTCACCCGGACATGCTGCTCCTTCGGGCGCCCCTTGAATGGCCGGGGACATCCCGGGGGCCTTTCAGGCTGCCTAAGCCATGGTGAGTCCAAGCAGCAGGCAGTTTGTCTTTGAACCCAGGACAGCGGCCCAGCCTGTGGGGGAAGTGCAGGATACCGTCCAGGACTCGGGGCTTGTCGGGAACAGGCTTTACCCTCTGCCAAGTGAGGCAGGCTGTGGAAGGCCTGGCTCCCGCTCCCCCTGCCCGCTCCGCACAGCCTCCCTCGGGAGCTAACAGGCAGGAGCCTATATGGACCCTTGACCCTGTGGCCCGTCACTCCGTGTGCTTCTAAGGGACGGCCTGCCCGCCTGGAGGCAGCTGTGGGACTGGAGCAGCAGAGGCGGGGCAGAATCCCAGATGCACTCTGGCCTGGCTCTTTTCTGAGCCTCAGTTCCCTTGTCTGCAAAGTGGGATATAGGTTTGTGTATTTGTAGAGGGATTTAGTGGGGCCTCCCAGGTGGCTCAGTGGTAAAGTATCTGGCTGCAATGCAGGAGACCCAGGTTTGATCCCTGGGTCAGGAAGATCCCCTGGAGAAGGAAGTGACAACCCGCTCCAGTATTCTTGCCTGGAGAACCCCATGGACAGAGGATACTGGCAGACTACAGTCCATGGGGTCTCAAAGAGTCAGACACAGCTTAGCAGCCGAGCACACATACATGCAGAGGGTTTAGTGCAGTAGTCCAGCAGGAAGTGAGTCTTCAGGATGTGATAGGGGACATCCTTAATTGTGGGGTGACCGAGAGGCACTGTGGGGTCATGCAAAGAAGATGCATGGACTTGGAGTTAAGTCCAAGTTCAAATCCTCAGTCCATTCATTCAGTGTTTAATGAGTGATGATGCTTTTCGAATTGTGGTGCTAGAGAAGATTCTTTAGAGTCCCTTGGACTTCAAGGAGATCAAACCGATCAGTCCTAAAGGAAATCAACCCTGAATATTGATTGCAAGGACAGATCTTGAAGCTGAAGCTTCAGTACTTTGGCCACCTGATGGAAAGAGCTGACTCACTGGAAAAGACCCTGATGCTGGGAACCATTGAGGGCAAGAGGAGAAGAGGGTGAGATGTTTGGATGACATCACCAACTCAATGGACATGAGTTTGAACAAACTCTGGGAAATGGTGAAGGACAGGAAAGCCTGGCATGTGCTGCAGTCTGTGAGGTCACAAAGAGTCATGACTTAGTAACTGAACACACACACACACACACACATTATGAGATTTACACTAGGATTGAGACCGTGTTGGTTAGTCTTTGATGTGGGCAAATCACCATGCTTTCTGAATCTCAGTTTCTTCATATAAAATGGGAGTGAGGATACCAACCTTGTGTTGAGAATGAGCTGAGCATTTCTAAGTGGCAGCTAGCTGCTTGGTTTTCTGCTATAACTTTTTCTCCTCTACGGAAGCATTTTCTGCTGTAACTCTGTGGTTAGTATGTAAGATGACTGCTTGTATTAAACTCTCCCACCTTTGATGTTCAATCCAGAGATGCTTGTTTGAGCACCTGTTATGTGAGAGGCATCCTGCCAGCCTAGGGGAGGTGCATGGTCCTATGGGAACATCAGAGGCCAGTGCTGCAATAAAGGCATAAACTGAGTGCTGAGCTGGTGCCAAGGCGGGAGTGCTGAAGGCTGGGCATAGGGTGGACCACGGATGAGTGCACTGAGAGGATGCCAGTGCATGGGGAAGGGCATGAGAGTTATGCACGGGGAGGGCATGTGACAGAGCTCTGGTGTGGGTGTGACCATGGACGTGGGGTGTGAGTGCGTGGGGCAAGTGCTCAAGTGTGTTGGTAGCTGTGGGTTGCATGAGGTGTGAGGAGGCTGGAGAGAGCCACTGGGGCTGGACTGTGAGGGGTCTCAAGTCCTCGCTGTTGTGAGTTACGGCTGTGATGTGGGAACTTCTCAGGGGCTGAACCTGGTGCTTATTTGCATGGGGCAGGCACAGGACTATTCAGTTAAAGTGCCATGTGAGCCACTCATGGAATTTGATGTTTTCGAGTAGCCCACATTAAGACAGTAAGAAGAAAACGGGTGAAATAACTTTAATAATATACTGTATTGGACCTAGTATCTCCAAAATACTATCATTTCTTGTAATTAATATAGAAGATATTAATGAGATATTTTATATTCTTTCTTTTAGTACTGAGTCTTCAATCTCTGGTGTGTATTTCAAATATTTCACATTACAGTACAGCTCAATTTGGATTGCACCATGTCTCAGGGCTCGTGGCTAGCTGCATGTGACTCTGGCTGCCATACTGGGCAGTGCAGGCCTAGCCCGTCTGGGATACGGGAGCTGGGCATGGCCTCCGTGATTCTGAACCTTCCCTCAGTTGCCATGCCAGCCTACTTCTCCCATTAAACCTCTGGGAAAACCTGCCCAACAGCAGATTGGTAACTGGTGGTTTTCAGCAGGGAAGAGAGAAAAACTGGGGGATTCTGTCATCCAGGGGTTATATGGTTCAAAACCAGAACAGGGGCCAAATTCCCTGGTGTCTCCCTCCTTGCCTGCATTTGCACTGCACAAACATCCCTGGAGACTGAGTTACTCTGCATTAGCTTACTGAGCATCTAGTTTGGCCTGTTATTCAATACTTCGGTCTTTCTCTTTTTTTTCAGTAACTCCACAAAACAGGTTTTCTTGTCCCATTTTACAGAGGAAAGCCCATGAGAGATTAAGTACATTGCCCAGGATTGTATAACTAGACATGGCAAAGCTGAGGCTCAAACCTGGTATCACACCCACGTTCTAACCTCTGCTCCTGACTGTTTCCCTCATAAATTCTAAGGCTGTTATGCACATTATGATCTCTAGGCTGGAAGAAATATACATAAAGATTTTAATAAGCGTGTGTATGCACACATGTATATACACACACACGCACATGCATATATAGAAAAGGCTATGGTTTTCCTGGTAGTCATGTACGGATGTGAAAGTTGGACTGTAAAGGAGGCTGAAGCCAAAGAATTGATGCTTTTGACTCTTGAGAGTCCCTTGGACAGCAAGATCAAACCAGTCAATCCTAAAGGAAATCAACCCTGAATATTCATTGGAAGGACTGATCTTGAAGCTCCAGTACTTTGGCCACCTGATGCAAAGAGCTGACTCATTGGAAAAGACCCTGATGCTGGGAAAGATTGAGGGCAGGAGGAGAAGGGGGTGAGAGGGTTGGATGGCATCACCGACTCAATGGATATAACTTTGAGCAAGCTCTGGGAGATGGTGAAGGACAGGGAGGCCTGCTGTGCTGAAGTCCATGGGGTCGCAGAGTCAGACACAACTTAGACACGAGTTCAGTCTTAGTGACTGAACAAAAATATAGCAAAAAGACTGGAAAGCTTTGCAAAAATCCATAAAATGAGTCAAAACTAAAGGATGTGTTTCCTCCTCTTCTCTACCCTCCTCCCTTCTATCCATGCACTGGGGACCAGTTGGAATGTTCCAGTGCTGACCAGTTGCTATGGGCCTGTTGGCGGGGGAGGGGCATCGGTGGAACTCCAGTGTTTGTGAAGTCTTCCATTTCTTTGGTAGGGGAGCTTGAGACAGCGGGGTGGCCAGGGGGCAGTCACGGTTGGGCTAGTGGCCTCGATCCTGCCTGGGCTGTTTGCTGGGAAAGAGCCAGACTGCACCTCGTGAGCTTCATCTTTGACTTTCTCTCTGACGGAGGCTGATGAGCAGTGATGTTGCCGCAAAGGGGGTAAAGGGTTGGGAAGGTCCATGGGGAAGGCATCGGAGGATGGTGAGGAGTTGGGCTTCAGGGTCAGACCACTGTGGGTTTGACTTAGGACTCTGCCTCCCTCATTTTGGTCTCCTCGTTTGTAAAACTGGAGCAATCATTTTAGCCAGGGCTCCTTCATTAGAGGCCACAGTGACCCACTGGAAATAACTCCAGTTCAAAGAGGTGTCTATGCTAGGATTCAGAAGCATGTGTGCACGGTCGGCTCGGGAGCCTGTGGCCAGCAGGCCCTTGCAGGCTGTGCTGGAGACAGCAGCGGACCTGCTGCCCCGCTCTCAGGAGCCCCTGCACCCCTGCTCCTGTCTGCAGTGCGGCCTCCTCTGCTGTCTGTTGCACGTGGCCTCAGGTTGCTTCCCTGGCGCCCGCCCCTGCAGGGCTTTCCAGCTTCAGTGTCCATTCAGGTTTCTTAGTTTAGACTTCAGAAATAGAGGCGGATTGGCCCGACTTCCTTTCCAGGCAGCGCCACACATTTCAAAGGTCTGGCAGACCTGGGGGAGCCACCCCGGGACTGGCTAGCCCCCTGGTCCAGGCGGCTGTGGCCAGAGTGGGTGAGCTGGTCCCCAGCCTGCCGGGGGTGGGGCATGGACACAGAGGACGCAGCGGGGCTGGCCGTGCGGGCTGGTGTTTCCCTTCTCGGCTTGACTTCTCCCTCTCCATCAGGATTATTCCTGCCTCCTCTTCCCTTGAGCCTGCCTCCCAGCTCCCTAGGTTTCCCCGGAAGCCCTCCGCTCTTTCACTGAGAAGGGGAAAGCCTCTCATCCCCACCAGCCCGTTCAGACCTGCCCCGTCCTGAACCCGTCGTCTTTGTCTTGCCTCCCACTGAATCCCAACTCCTGCCTTTGCTTCTCTCAAAGGCAGAGCTGCCCTTCTGTGCTCTCAGCTTTCTCCTGAAGATACCCCTCCTGTTCTTCAGCCTTGAGGTTTTCTCCCTTCTGTGGGAGCCCTCATACATCCTCACGTTTCTCTCTGGACCCCCCAGGGGCTT
Organism: Redunca redunca; assembly: GCA_006410935.1. NCBI lineage: Eukaryota > Metazoa > Chordata > Mammalia > Artiodactyla > Bovidae > Redunca > Redunca redunca. Next base: position 35,766 of record SJYQ01002698.1, read on the forward strand.
CCTGCGGAGCTTCAGACCAGCTGTCTGTCCAAGCACCAGGCCCAGGGCTGGGGTGTGAGTCTGGCCACGAGTCCTCACAGGACTAAGCAGTTTGTGATGGGATGTTGATCAGCTGTGCACTGCAGACACTTTAGTTCAGCTGACAGTTTTTTCACGGTGAAACTTTCTCGATGAAGGAGGAGGTGTGTCATTTACAGTCGGGCACAGCTTCTGTCTGCTCAGGGACAGTGTGTGACCTCTCCTGTGATAGCCCCCGCCTGGGTGCTCCCCTCCCGCCCCCTAAATGAAGCTCCTCTTGGCAGCTCCCCGAGTCACCAGGCCCAGAGGCTCCTGCTGTACAGCGTGCTCTTCTCGACTCTTGGGCCCCATGGCTCCACAGTCTTTTCTCTTCTTCACTCGCCTCTTCTCCACAGGCTCCCCGTCCCCCAGACCCCCCACTCCCACAGACACACACACAGACATGCACACACACACAGACATGCACACACATGCACACACACACGCACACACTCCCTGTGCTCTCTGTCAGGTGCTCGGGCCAGGCCCTCTTCTGCATCTGCCTTGTCCTTGCTGAGCTCTCGTCCTCAATCGCTGGTGACTTCCAGTACAGACCTTCAGCCCCGGCCAAGCTCATGTCCTCCCCACTTCCTGAGTGTCTTCATGCTGATGTCTGACGGGCCGCCTCACGTGTGGATAGGTGCAAGCAGAGCCCTGATGGCCTTTCTCAAATCCAGCCCCACTTCCCTTGGTTCCCCTTTACCTCGATGCGGGTGCTCACCATCCACCCAGATGCTCAAGCTCCAAACCTGAGGTCTTCCCCATGACTCTCTTTCCCTCTCGTGTCATGTCTCATCTGTCATTAGGTCTTGCTCGTTGTGTCAAACCTGGCTTCCCTGGTGGCTCAGATGGTAAAGAACCTGCCTACAATGCAGGAGACCCAGGTTTGATCCCTGGATTGGGAAGATCCCCTGGAGAAGGGAATGGCTATCCACTCCAGTATTTTTGCCTGGAGAATTCCACGGACAGAGGAGCCTGGCAGGCTGCAGTCCATGGGGTTACAAAGAGCTGGACACTTCTGAGCAACTTTCACTTTTACCCTCGTCTTTATCATTACTGGTTGTCCCCACCATGTCTGAGCCACCCTTGTGCCTCCCTGGCCAGCTCTTAGCACCTTCCTTTTCATCCCGCTATACCCAAGTCTCCACGGACAGGCCTGAAGAGCTTTTTAAAGCTTGCGCCTCCCCGTGTGCAGCCCTCACGCTGCTCTGAGAGTGAAGCCTGACCCCTAGCCATGGCCAGCAGCCCCTGGGTGGCCTGGCCTCGGTGCCATCTCCACGTCTCCTCCTGTCACCCTTCGGGTTCTGTCCACTCCCTCTGCCTGCCGCCCTTCCCCAGGCTCTGTCCTGCTGGACCCTTTTTCCTCCCCTCGGCTGTCAGCTCAGAGGCGTTCCCCTCCCTCCCCATCACCCCCTCTTCGGCCAAAGGAGCGCTCGGGGCTGTGTTTCAGGCCCATGGCACAGGTGACTGAGAGCAGGGAGGCCACCACTGAGCCTGTGCTTGTCCTCTAAGTCCTGGCCAGACCTGCACTGTCCTCAGGAAGGAGGCTTTTTTTAAGCCTCGGGGAACTTCTGACACAGGCTTTGTGAAGCCCCAGACCAGCCAGCCAGCAAGTGATCGTCCTGGGTTTAAACCCAGGTTAGCCTGCCAGTTCTCTGAAAGATTTGAAAAGGAGGGTGTGTAAAAAAGGAGAGCTTGTAAAGCCAGGGGCTCCTATACCTGTCAGGTCCTAAAAAGTAGTGGCCTGTTGGTAGAGGGCTCCTAGTCTCTTACCACTCCTCTCGTCCCAGACCCCAGGATCTTTGTATTATCCGTAGTCAGGCGGAGTTTCTCAAAGTGTAAGGGGGCTGATGTTGCTGTAGCGGGATGACATGATGCCAGCCAACAGCAAACAGTAAATGTTCTGGGCAGCCCCATTTAGGCAAACGTGTGATGGCCATCAGGCTTTGGAAAATAGCCATTGTTCCTTTCTTAAGAAAGGCGTCCTTTCCCAGCTGGGAGCTCACATTCCATGTCCTGCCGCTCCACACGCTCCCCAGCATGGTGATAGGACCCCGGCTGCCCTGGGTGAGAGCCGAGAACACAGTACTGTGGTGCCCAAGGCTCTCCTAGAGGCGTACTGGTGCCCGCTGCTGCTCTGCCTCCCAAAGGGCCTGACTCCCGCCAGGGCCTGGGAGGTTTCGGTGGGCGTTTGTCTCTTTTATTTCCCTGCCCAGTACTCACCCTCCGCTCCTTCACTGCACTCAGAGAACACTCGCCTCGCTGTGGAGAGTGGATGGCTGGGCTGCGGGTGTTCTGGGCCTCAGCGTGTCTGGTCATGCACACGTGGTGACGCAGGAAAGCTGGGCCCCAGGGGGCCTCCGGAGCAGTGACTTCGGCCTGTCTGGCCCGCCTCACCCCCCACCCCTCCTGGCTCCAGGCGGCGTCCAGGCTGCGCTCCAGCCCGAGGCCGCCTTGAGACCAGAGGTGTCAGTGGGCTCCCGGGATGGCCGCTGGCTCCGGAGTGCTCAGTCGTGTCCGATTCTGCAACCCCACGGACTGCACCCCGCCAGGCTCCTCAGTCCATGGGACTTTCCAGGCAAGAATGCTGGAGTGGGCTGCCATTTCCTCCTCCAGGGGATCTTTCCGACCCAGGGATCGAACCCCCGTCTCTTGCATTGCAGGCGGGTTCTTTACCACTGAGCCAGCAGGGAAGCCCCTTGTCACAGACGAGGGCTGAGTGGGCGGCGGGGCCGTAGGCTCAGCTGGTCTCCCGTTATATCTGTCTGGGCCAGCTCTCCACTCCGCCTGCAGCCCAGGGCGCACCCTTGGAGCATGCTCTCTGTGCTCACAGACCGAGGGTGCCACGCCTTCCTCAGCCCCGCGAGCAGAGCCTGGCATGTAGGAGGTGTGTGTGGGCGGGCGAGGGAACCCACGCAGAGCAGAGGCAGCGGTGCCCGGGCTCTCTGCAGCCCCACTGAGGCGGCCCCGGTCGGGGGAGCCGTGGGCGGTACGGCGCTGGGCTTGGCTGGGGAGATGGTGGGTTTAGAACGAGGTGAGCACATGGAGCCTTGGGCGGGAGAAGGGTGCCGCGCACCCGCTGAGGGCAGGCGGCAGTCAGCGCTTTCTTCATGCCACGAAAGCACCGGTGTCCATCTGTGCCCACGCCCGGCCGGCTGCCGTGGGGCTGAGAAGCCCTGCCTCGTTGCCCGGGACCTCCCTGGCCTGTCCCCGCCGCCCGCCGTCCGGAGGCGTGGCCGGGCCTCTTCTGTCCTTCCCCTGCGCCTCGACTCGCAGATCCTCCTCCTGGTTTACGTTTGCCTTTCACTCTGGATTCCTCTTCCCTTTGCCTCCGTTGGTTCTTGACCGTGGTTCTCTCGCAGGAGATCCGGCGCCTTGCCCTGAGGGGTGTGGTCCTCCCGTCGGAACCGGCTCCAGACGCGCCCTCCTAGCAGCCCGGGAAGATGCGGCAGCTCAAGGGGAAGCCCAAGAAGGAGACGTCCCGGGACAAGAAGGAGCGGAAGCAGGCCATGCAGGAGGCGCGGCGGCAGATCACCACGGTGGTGCTGCCCACGCTGGCCGTGGTGGTGCTGCTCATCGTGGTGTTCGTGTACGTGGCCACGCGCCCCGCCAGCGCCGAGTGAGGGCGCCCGCGCGTGGCTTCCGCGCGCGGGGTCTCCCGAGCTCTAAGCAGGGGCCCCCTGTCTTCTCTGGTCTGTGACTTGATTAAAGTTTCTCCACTTTTCTCCGGAAGGGAGTAGGGAACGTTTTATCACTGAATGTGCCATACACCTTATGGTCCACTTCATGTGCCTTTCAGACTTCAAAGCTGTGTGTGTGTGTGGTGTGTGTGTGTGTGTGTGTGTGTTTCTCTCCTCTAATCGCTATGTCGACAGCTTCACCTGGTGAGGGGAGGAATCTCTGGGTCATGGATCAGTTGGGATTAGCGCTTCTTACCCCATCCCTGTTGCTTTGAACATGACTCTTTCCTACACGTGTTCACGATTTCCGAAGGGACTGTAATTCTTCTCTGTGCTTCATGTGATTTGAAATATATGTCGATTCAAAAGTGAAATATTTATTTTTTGAATAAAGGAGATAATAGCCTTAAATTCGACGTTTGTCTTGTTTTGGAGGAGGTGGTCTTTGCTCTTCAGGGACCACAAGAAGGTGGTGTCTGTCTGTGGGGGTCCTCCCTCTGGCTGGGCAGTATCCCTCTGGCCTCCAGTCCCCTGAGCTTTGTCCATCTTGCCCTTCATTCCCCACTGTGAATCACTTTCAGTAAAATCAATGCTATTTGACTGGCTCATTTTAAGACTGAGAGAATCTCGAGAGGGCCAGAAAGGAGGCATTAATCGGTCTGTTACAGTGAACAAAGAGTTGTCCACAAGCGCTTTAGACACCGGTGAGCAAAGAGCACCACAGACCTGGACTTGGAGGTCCAGCTCAGGCTTTGTTTTGTCCTGCAGAGGGGCCGGCAGGCACAGTCCAGCTGAGTTTTGGGTGCAGGCTGGATGGGGGCTTCATTGTATTTCGCAGGCATCGTCTGCTACCCTGCCTGCTGGATGCAGCGGGCCCCTTTCTAAAGTCAGACGCATGGCAGCTGTTCCAAGGGTGTCTGTTCCATGATCACTGCTGACTGGGGGAGGTTTGTGGGGAGAGGAGCACTTGTTTAATCTCGCGGGCTGCGTGACTCGCTCCAACTGTGAAGGCGTGTTCTGGGGACATGCAGCCTCTTGGAGCGAGTCTCTGAGAAGATGAAGCAGCTCCTGGAAGGAAGGGCTCCAGCTGAAGCTCGGCGTGCCTCCGAGGGAGACATGTGCCATGGCCCTGGAAAAAGATCTGCTGAAGTTTTTATCAAGTGCAGAGGCTGGTTCTCAAAGGAGCCTCGAGCTTGTTGGTCCGGGGATGCCTGGAGGCGATTGCCCCCAGGACAGTCACTGGGGCAGGAGTCAGGGGCAGGGCCTCCCGCACTGCGGCCTCGGGCCAGGGCATGCCAGGCTCTTAATAAACACTAATTTCCTCCTCTCCACTCTCCCAGCCTGAAGCAAGCTTTCCTGCCCAAAACGTGTGGACAGTCTTAGACACCGCCTTTGAACCAACAGGCTGTTGTGATTCGGCTTTACCCACCGAGTGTCTGATGCCTGCTCAGTCTCTCACCCTCATGGTGATGGAAGAGAAAAGCCTGTCCCACAGGCTCCTCATGAGAGCGACTTAGTGCTCGTACTTAGGACATTCCGCGGGTGATGTGAGAAGAGTGTGAGGCTTCAGCAGCAAGGACTGAGTCTTCCCCCACCCCCTTGCTAGCCAGGTTACCTCGGGCGTCCATGATGTGAGCTGCAGCTGCTCACTGCATCAGGCAAGGTCATGTTACTACTGATGCAGAGGGTGCTGGGGGATGCATGGGAACAGAAAGGGGCATGGCGCTGGGCCTCGGACAGTAGACGCACAATAAACAGCCCTTTCCTTCCTTCTTGTCAGTGTGCTCACACCCCAGGGCACGCCTGGAGGCCGGCCTCCTGGGCGCCGCGTGTCACCCTGGCAACAGGGCCTCCAGGCGCTTCTGTCCCTTCCGCTCTCCCACCGCTTCCCTCTTTACTGTCCGTCCGGAGCCCTGGTGGACTGGCCCTGGGTTCTCAGTGGAGGCACTTACCAGGCGGGCTTGGTGAGAGCGGGCTGAGAATGGACTCCTGGAAGTGAACACAGCTTTGATGTGAGCCCCCTCCTGGCGGGAACGAAACGCCAGTTTACTCGGGACTTGCTGGGTGGAACTGAACAGTTCTCAGGGTAAATGGTACTCTCCTGTGGAGGCTCTGGCTAATGATTAGAGACACAGCTTCTAAATTATGCCCAGTTAGTCAACAGCTTCAAAGCCAAGTTGAATGGTTTATTAGGAGTTTCACAGAAAGTTGTGCTGTGGTTCTTCAGCAGGATCTGGGGGCTCTTGGTTTTTGGAATCCTCATTTCTGAGCCTAAGGTTTCTCGAAGAGCAAATTCCAAAAGAGGAATCAGATTAGAAACAGGAACAGAGGCCATTGTTAAGGACTTCCCTGGTGGTCCAGTGGTTAAGACTCCTTGCTTCCAGTGCAGGGGACTTGCATTTGCTCCCTTTTTGGGGAACTAAGATCCCGCATACCACGTGGTGCAGCCAAAATAAACCCCCCAAAACCATTGTCGTTGGTTTGAAAGGTGTTACTTGACGTGTTTTAAGAAAGTTGTACCAAGATGCGTCTGTGTATCTGCTGGTTCTAAAGTCGCCCCTTTAATTCCTGCCCGGTTGGTTCAAAGATAGAGCGGCACACGCCGTCTTCACTCCTGCATCCTTCATGAGCCACCAGGAAAGAAAGAGGAGGCCAGACTCATCTGTAAGATGGAGATGGTTTTTAACACCTGCTTCAGGGTTGTTTAGCACAGTGAAAGAGATAATTGTTGTCCTCCTTTCTCCGAAAGGATCTTAACATCATTATTTACTTGCTAGAGGCAGAGAAAGAAGGACATCTCTTGAAATTATGGCTCTTAGATTTCATTTCGGAAGTCTGCCGTCACATACACGTGTGTGGATGTATGTGTGTGTGTGTGTGTGTACATGAATATGTTTATCTTTTATAGCTCCATATTAAAAATGCCCCCAATGCTTAGTCACCTGAAGATGTCTGTTTTGCTTCTTTTTATTTTTAGATTTTTTTGATGCGGACCATTTTGAAAGTCTGTATTTGTTACAATATTCCTTCTGTTTTTTGTGTTTGGGGCATTTTGACTGTGAGGCCCGTGGGGTCTCAGCTCTCCGACCAGGGACCGACTCCCCCCC
>SJYQ01002698.1:42720-69319 GCA_006410935.1 Redunca redunca
AACCGGCCCCCTCCTGCACTGGAAGGCAGAGTCACAACCTCTGGACTTCCAGGGAAGTCCCTATCTGTTTTACTTTGAATACTTTTTTTTTTTGGAGGCAAGTTTAATTCTATGTTCTCTTCAGTATTTGCCACAGACTTGCCTAAACATTAAAAATGAGAGACAGAATCTTTGGATCAAGGAAATAGATGAGTAGCCTCCTCCCAACACTTCCAGAATATCTGTACTAGGATTGCGTAGGCGCTTGCACGTACTCTGAAGTCCTGTCCCACCTGCCCCATGCTTCAAAGGCCAGGGAAGCACAGCTGTGAGCCTGTGTCCTGCCTCACCCCTCTGTCAGGCCTGTGTCCTGCAGTAGCCAGGCTATCCTCTGTTGTTCTGAGTATTTGCTCATTACTCTACAAGGCAAATGTTTCTGACTTTAGTGTATTCCAGCTGGGTCATCCGTATTATTTCCCCACCTGCCGGGTCTGTGGAAAGGAGCCAGTCTTTTCAAAAAGCTTTTAGTCCCTTGAGCTGTTGAGTGATAACTTCAGGAAGGTAGACCACAGGGAACTCAGGTGCTCAGTGATGCCATGGTCAAGGGTCTATGCTTCCTTCGTTCACTTCCCCATCGTATAGAAGGCTGTCTGTCTTTGAATCCTCCCAGGAAGGAAACTTCTCCAGCCTGTGACTGTTCCTTTTCTGATTGGAACAAAGCACAGCTAGCTACATGGATCACAGCTACTCTTTCAGAGAGCACAGTGAGCTTTTTGGGGTTAGGCCCAACTCCCAAGGCATCACCTTCTTTGGACTGGAACAAATTGAGAAGTCCATGATGAACTCCTCCTGCAAAGCCCTCCACCTGGCGTTACTTCTACCTCTAATTGTATTACAGCTTCCTTGAAGGTCTATCTATTTCCTTCACCTAGATTCTCCAGAGATATTGAAATTCCCTGCCGGGTTGGGTTTTCAAAGATGTAGTAATATCCACAAAAGACATATTTAAAGCCAAAGTATATTAAAGACCGACAAGTAAAAAGATGGAAAAAATACATATCAATAGATTGAACAAAAGCCGTGGCAGTAATTTTAACATTAGCAAAACAATTACAAGATGAATATGCTGTAAGGGGCAAAGGGTGTCATATATTATTAGTAACAAATGATATTATGATCATGGATATGTATGTTGCTGCCAGTATAGCATCAAAATATATAAAGCAAGTGACTACAATCGACTAGAAAGAGATCAACAGTTTTAGTTGGAGATTTTAAGTGGATAGATCAAAAGCTGAAAAAAACAAAGATACAGATTTTAACTACAATATTAACAAACTTAATCTAGTAGATAAATATAGATCTTTTCATTCAACAGAGAATAATCCATTTTTAAGAGCACACATGGGACAGAAATAAAAATTAGCTTAAAAATTTTCACAAATGATGAAAAAGAGACTCAGAGATTCAAGAATTATAACAATTCAAAGCAAGATTAAACATAAAGAAGACCACACTTAGATATCTCAAGGTCAGATTTGTAAATAAGGTAGCCGTTGAAAAGTAAGAGAGTATAAAATTTTTTTTGAATGATCATAGCACATACATAAACAAAGGAAACAGTCATATATAGGAAGTTATTTTAAAACATTAGTGGAAAGACCAAGTGTCATGTAAAATATGATGAAGAAAGCAAGACCAAAGTGTCATGTATGTAAATGTAAATGGTCCCGATACACTTAAAGAAAAAGACTCAAACTGGATTGTAAGGAAAATCCAAGTATACGCTATATAAAAAAAGATACACCTTGAAGTGATTCAGAACACCTGATGGGCAAAAAGTATGATATATCAATGATACATGTGGAAATAATGCCATTCAAGGAGTGTTGAGAGGAACGTTTACAGCTTTAAATACTTATATCTGTAATCATGAAAAAATGACATTGTCAGAGAAACAAAAGGGAGGCAGTGTTTACAACCTCACTGTTCCAGGTGAATTGTAGCAAAAACCTAAGAGAAAGGACACATGGTGATGAAGTGTATAATTCACAATGAAGATACAAAATTCTAGACATGCATAAAATCACATTTTTCTCATCAAAAATTACAGGAACTACTAAGGGTGGTAGAATCCTATTAGTATTCATAAGTGGAGACTTTAGTTCACCATTTTCAGCTCATGACAGGGCAAGTGAATAAAAAATAGGGATTTAGAAGACCCAAACCACATAATAAAATATCAATAAATCTGACATATCAAATTCTGTCTCTAAAAACAGAGGCTGTCTTTTCAAGTTCCAGAAACATTTACAAAATTTATGTATGTTTGTCTGCTTCCTGTAAATGATGAGCTCCGAGATGACCAGTAAACAGTTCTGAACAAGTGAGAGATCACAGTGCACAAGAGGGAAACTATAAACGGTCGACGCGGCCACGAGGGGACGGGCACATCTCTATAAACAGAGGCTTTCCTGTTCAAATAGTAAAAGAATACCGTTTTACCTGTCAAACTGGCAAAACACAGAAAATAACATGCTCTAAATCCTTGCTTTGTATATATAAATGCATACCCAGATACTGTGTCAACTCTGCGAAATGTCAAGCAGAACAGATAACACAGACGGTTCTTCCCCCTTCCTGATCCTCTCACGCAAGCATCCAAGGTGAGCCCTGCCCCGCGGAGAGGTGCTGGCTGCGTCAGGTCCGGTTCTCCCTGCCCCTCTCCTTCATCAGGGGCCCCCAGGCAGGACGGCGTGCTACCCTGTAGGCTCACAGCTGCGCGCGTGTGCTTAGCTGCTGTGTGTCTGATTCTTTGTGACCCCATGGGTGGTAGCCCGCCCGATTCCTCTGTCCATGGGATTCTCCAGGCAGGAGCACTGGAGTAGGTTGCCATTTCCTGCTGCAGGGGATCTTCCCAGCCCCGGGACTGAACCTGAGTCTCCTGGGTCCCGGCACTGCAGCAGCATTCTTTGCCTGCTGAGCTGCTGGGGAAGCCCAGGCCCGCCGCTGGGGACCACCCGTTTCTGAAGAGCCCCCAGGAACTCCCTGCTGAGCTGCCCTCACCCAGCACGTGGAGTCTGGAGCTCTGCCCCAAGGGAGTGTGTCCCCTGCGCTGGCATTTAGCCTGTTACTGGCATGTCAGGTTGCTCCATGGAACTCAGAGCACATTTACACAAATCAATAAAGGTACGTATTAGATGGTTAGATTTCCAGACCACCCCACAAAAAAACTATTCGAATTTCAGAAACTTAAAGCCAAAACACCCATCTATAGAAATTACTGGTGCAATCTCCTGCCTCCTCCTGGAACACCCTGATCCATTCTGATGAAGCATCTACAATTAGGAGAGCATACAGCTGGGGAGGATGGGCCCCCAATCCTGGTATAATATTGACAAAACAAAAAGCAGGGGAAAAGGATTTTGAAGAAGATGCCACATCCAAATACTTCCTCCTTCAAGTTAGGCTTGGGATTTTACTTCCCACCTTCTAGCCTAACCATCTCCGGTGAAGAGAACTAATCTCAGCCATATCTAGAATGATCATTTGAGTCCATGTTCTTGACATAACTATGGGGCTGGGGCAAGAATGATGACAAACCAAGACAGAAATTAACACACACACACACACACACAGATTGATGACAAACCGAAACAGAAATTAACACACACACACACACACACACACACACACAGAGTGATGACAAACCCAGATGCCATGGCAAACCCTTCCTGCCATTTTAATTCCTCGTGTGTTGGCAGATTATGATGATTTAAATGAAGGCCTCTGGTTACTGGTGCTGAATCGAACACATGCTCTCTCCTGATGGTAAGACAGCAGTGAAGGAGAAAGAGCTTCATCCCAGGATGAGGACAAAGTGAGCAGCTGCCCCCACCCCATGTCCAGCACCCAGAATGTGTCAAGGAAGATGGAAAAGTAAAGTGTCTTATCCACGTAATTTAATAGACTCAGGAGAAAAGACCTCAGGACACGAATGTTGTCAAAGAGTGATCTACTTGGGATTAACCTTTAGTAGAGCCCTTGGTCGGTAAGCTCCACAAAGCCTCACCCATGAGCATAGAGCTTTCTAGCACCCTACCCTTAAATGCAATCAGCTAAGGATCGCAATGCTTTTTTTTTTTTTTCAGCTGTGCCTCATGACTTGAGGAAATCTTAGCTCCCTGNAAACCCTTCCTGCCATTTTAATCCCTCATGTGTTGGCAGATTATGAAGATTTAAATGAAGACCTCTGGTTACTGGTGCTGAATCAAACACATGCTCTCTCCTGATGGTAAGACAGCAGTGAAGGAGAAAGAGCTTCATCCCAGGATGAGGACAAAGTGAGCAGCTTCCCCCACCCCATATCCAGCACCCAGAATGTGTCAAGGAAGATGGAAAAGTAAAGTGTCTTATCCACGTAATTTAATAGACCCAGGAGAAAAGACCTCAGGACACGAATGTTGTCAAAGAGTGATCTACTTGGGATTAACCTTTAGTAGAGCCCTTGGTCGGTAAGCTCCACAAAGCCTCACCCATGAGCATAGAGCTTTCTAGCACCCTACCCTTAAATGCAATCAGCTAAGGATCGCAATGCTTTTTTTTTTTTTTCAGCTGTGCCTCATGACTTGAGGAAATCTTAGCTCCCTGACCAGGGATTGAACCTGGGCCACCACAGTGAAAGCACCGAGTCCCAACCACTGGACTGTCAGGGAATTCCCCACAATACAATTTTTTAAAAGAGAGGCCAATATAAATAATTACAGTGTGATACAAAGGAAACAGACCACAGTGAATGAATAGTGATTATTGGAGCACAGATTTTCTAATATGAATGTGAATATAGATACTTTGTGTCTGTATGCATGCTCAATTTTGTGTCTGACTCTGGAACCCCATGGACTGTAGCCTGCCAGACTCCTCTTTCTATGGAATTTTCCCAGGAACCCTACTGGAGTGGGTTGTCATTTCCTCCCCTAGGGGATCTTCCCAACCCAGGGATAGAACTCGTGTCACCTGCATTGGCAGGCCAATTCTTTACCCCTGAGCTACGTGGGAAGCCCTCGCAGATGCTTTAACGGTGTTAATTGTGTGCACGTGCCGCACAGTGGACAAAACTGAGATGGAAATGGAAAGACTGAGAAACTGAACTCCAGTCTATGCAATTCAAACAAAACTCCCGTTCAGAGAATGATCATATTTACATGATCCACACCAGAGTTGAATAAAACACACACTTGTGTCCATGATGCAGTGAAAATCCAGGAGGTAGGAAAACAGGGGCAGCATGTACCTGGAGAAAGTGAACGCATGATGCTGATATGAGAGTAATGATAAGAGAAAGAGGATTTTGAAGATTCTGAAACCAGAGGGGTTTCATATCTGCTGCTCTTATCCCCTTCAGGTTAGGTTGGGAATAGACGCTTGCCATCTAGAAAAGCACTGCCATAATTAGAAGAGCTAATGAAGACACATTGTAAGACCTCTAATTGTGTCCAGATCTCTCTGCAGTTTTGACATCTGAGATGCCACTGAATGAACGTATAGTGTTTCTTATTGTTTGCATTAAGCTGTATAAACTACTACAGTCTGTGGGCCAAATTCAGCCTACCACCTGTTTTTGAACAGATGGAGAGCTAAGAACAGCTACTTTGTTTAAATTAAGCCTTTTATTTTGAGATTATGTCAGATTCAATGCAGTTGTGAGAAGTCATGCAGAGCGATCCCGTGTTCCCTCTACTTCGCTCTCCCCAGGATTGACTTCAGACCCCTAGAACAGGGACCTAGCTCAGCTGGGATACCGACACTGGCATGGTCCAGACGCAGAACAGAGACCAAAGGATGCTCTGTCCCCTTTTAGCAGCTTCTCTCTCGCCCTCACCGCCTCCACTGTCCCACAGCAACTGCTAACCGGGTCCCCATTTTTATGATCTTGTCACACCTGTTATTTTTTTATATAACAAAAATGTAGCCATTTGTGGTTAACTTTTCGGCTCAGCATAATTCTTTGGAGTGTCCTCCAGGCTCGTTTGCTCGTTTTTTAATTGCTGAGTGGTTATTTCATGACATAGATGTACCCTGTACCCATTTCCCCATTTTAAATTATTCACGTGTTGAAGGACATCGGTGTTGTTTCCAGTTTGGGGCTGTTATATATAAGGCTGCTATGAACATTCATGTATAGCTCTTTGAGTGAGAATATAAGTCCTTCTCTGGGATAAACACCAAAGAGTGCAATTGCTGGATCGTATGGTGGCTGCCAAACTGTTTTCCAGAGTCACAGTCCCACTTTACATTCCTACCAGCAATGTGATCCAGTTTCTGTGTGCTCTTGCCAGCATTTTGTGTGTCGCTGTTTTAAAAGTTTTCCTATTCTGATAGATCTGTAGTGATATCTTATTGTGGTTTTAATTTGCATTTCCCTAATGGCTAATCCTGTTGAACATCTTTTTATATGTTTATTTGCAACCTGCATATTCCCTTCAGCGAATGTGTCTTCATACCTTTTACTCATATTCTAATTGGATTATTTTTTAACCTGTTTTTCTGTTGAGTTTTGAGCTATTTGCACACACTCCAGATGCTAGTTCTTCTCTGGATGTGTGGTTTGCAAGTGCCTTCTCCTGGTGGTAACTTTTGTCATTCTCCTATAAGGGCCCTTGGGGCTTCACAGGTGGCTCAGCAGTTAGACCTGCCTCCCAGTGCAGGAGACTTGGGTTCAATCCCTGGATCGGGAAGATCTCTTAAAGAAGGAAACGACAACCCACTCCAGTATTCTTGCGTGGGAAATCCCGTGGACAGTGGAGCCTGATGGGCTACAGTCCATGGGATCACAAAAGAGTCAGACACAACTTAGCAGCTAAACAACAACAAGACAGGGCCCTTAGCAGGTCAAAAGTTTTTAATCTTTGATGACTTCCAATTTATCAGTTTTCCCTTGTATGGAACATTCTTTTCTTTCACATCAAAGAACACTTGGCCTAGCCCTAGGTCTAGGGTTTTTTCCTCGTAGATTTTTCTGATGTTTTTGTTCTAAAATGTTATAGCTTTACATTTAAGTCCATGCTCCATTTTTTGTATAATTAATTTTATAATTTTTTAATTGCCAAAAATAATTATTGTATAAAGCCTGACAAATTCTCTTAGTTTTCCTTCACCCAAGAATATCTTGATTTCATTTTCTGAAGGACCTTTTCACTGTATATGAGATTCTTGGTTAACAGCTCTTTTCTTTCAGCCCTCAAAAATACTGCGCCATTTACTTCTGGTCTCCATGGTTTCTGATTAGACATTCGCTTTAATTAAAATTGTTTTCTCTTTATCGTTAAGGTGTTTTCTATTGCTGCTTTCAAGACTTTTTTGTTTTCAGTTTTCAGATGTTTGTAATACAGGCTTTCCCCGTTATCTAAAAGTAGAGAGAGTTCCTATGAAACATTTTGTATGCCGAAATGGTGTAAAGCAAATAAGCAATTTTTTTTCATAAAAGCAAAAATTTTCTTCAGATTGCTTTCAGTTAGTGAAAACAGGTATAATGTAGGTCTTCTGTAGAAGTGAAGTGGTTTAAAGCAAACTTTTGAAAAGCAGGCAAAATCTGCATGTAACAATACAGATTTCCTGGGTTTATCCTGTGGGCTTGCATAGACCCTCGGGAGGTTCACAGGCAGACCTTTGAAAACTTTCCAGTACTGCCCTCTCCCGCCTGTCCTTCCCAGAGCCCAAAGACACAGCTCTTAGGTCCCTGTTATAATGTCACACGTTCCTGAGAGCTGGTAGATTTTATTTATTTTATTATAATTTTATTCTATATTGGAGTATAGTTAATTAACAATGTTGCATTTGTTTTAGGTGTACAACAAAGTGATTCAGCTATACATACACATGTAGCTATTTTTTTTTCAAATTCTTTCCCATTTAAATTGTTACATGATATTGAGCAGAGTTCCCTATGCTATAAAATAGGTCCTTGTTGGTTATCTATTTTAAATATAGCAGTTTGTACAAGTCAATCCAAGACTCACAATCTATCCTTCCCCAACCTACCCTTCCTTCCTGGTAACCACAAGTTTGTTCTCTAAGTCTGTGAGTCTGTTTCCCCTTTGTAAATAAGTGCACTTGCATCATTTTTTTTAGATTCCACATATAAGCAATATCATATGATATTTGTCTTTCTCTGACTTCACTTAGTATGATTATCTCCGGGTTCATCCATGTTGCTGAAAAGGCATTATTTCTTTCTTTTTAATGGCTGAGTAATATTCCATTGTATGTATGTACCACATCTTCTTTACCCATTCATTTGTCAATGGACATTTAGGATGCTTCCATGTCTTAGTCATTGTAAACAGCACTGAAATGAACACTGGGGCATGCATCCTTTCAAACTATGTTTTCTCCAGATATATGCCCAGGAGTGGGATTGCTGATTATACAGCAGCTCTATTTTTAAGGAACTTCCTTTTTTTTTTTTTTCATAGTGGCTGCAGCAATTTACATTACCACCACCAGTGTAGGAGGGTTCCCTTTTCTCTGTACCCTCTCCACCATTTATTTGTGTAGATTTTTTGATGACAGACATTCTGGCTGGTGTGAGGTAATATCTCAATGCAGTTTTGATTTGCATCTCTCTGATTTTTAGTGTTGCTAAGCATCTTTTCATGTACTTCTTGGCCATCTGATGTCTTCCTTGAATATATGTCTACTTAGGTCTTTTGCCCATTTTTTGATTGGGTTGTTTGTTTTTTCATGTATAGAGCCACATGGGCTGTTTGTAAATTTTGGAGACCAATCCCTTGTTGTTCAAATCATTTGCAAATATTTTCTCCCAGTCTCTGGGTTGTCTTTTCATTTTTTTTTTTTTGTTTGTTTGTTTTTAATTATGGTCTTTGGGTTCAGTAATTACCTTGTCGCTTTTTTTTTTTAATTTTTTTAAATTTTTATTTTAACTTTAGTTTACTTTACATGACTGTATTACTTTTGCCAAACATTAACATGAATTCACCATGAGTGTACAAGCGTTTATGGTTTCCTTAGCTGTGCAAAAGCTTTTGAATTTATTTAGCTTTCATTTGTTTGTTTGTTTTTATTTTTTTATGGGAGCATAATTGCTTTACAGAATTTTGTTGTTTTCTGTCAAATTTCAATATGAATCAGCCCTAGGTATACATATACCCCCTTCCTCTGGAACCTCCCTCCCCATCCCACCCCTCTAGGTTGATACAGAGCCCCTGTTTGAGTTTCCTGACCCATACAGCATATTCCCGTTGGCTATCTATTTTACACATGGTGATGTAAGTTTCCATGTTACTCTTTCCATTCTATTTATTTATTTATTTATTTTAGCTGGTAGATTTTAATTATCATTCTGTTTTTTCTGATTTCCAGGTTAATGGGAGTAGTGCTCAGGGACTCTTTGCGACCCCCATGGTCACATAGCCCACCAGGCTCCTCTGTCCATGGGATTTCCCAGGCAAGAATCCTGGAGTGGGTTGCCATTTCCTTCTCCAGGGGATCTTCCTGACCCAGGGATCGAACCTGCGTCTCTGTGTCTCCTGTGTCGGCTTCTTTGCCCCTGTGCCGCCTGGGAAGCCCAGTTCCATCTGGGCAGTCTCTACTGTTCACTGACTGTTTCTTCCATCTCCTCCATTATGCTTGAGCTCCTCCACTGAGTTTTGATTTGATATTGTATTTTTCAATTCTGAGATTTCCACTCAGTTTTACTTTGCATCTTCTATTTCTTGGCTGAATCTTTCCATATTTTCATTTTCCCCCATTATGTTTCCGATTGCTTGCTGAATCACTTTATGATGGTAGCTTGAAGCCTTTGTGGGCTCATTCTGACATCCATGTCATCTCAGTGTCCTGCACTGACTGTCTTTCCTCATTCAAGCTGAGGTCTTCCTGGTTCTTGGTATGCCAAGTGAGTTTGAATATTTGGGGCATTTTATTCTGAGATTCTGGATCTTATCTAAGTTTTATGTTTTGGAAGGCCTATTCTGACAGTGTCAGGTGGGGTATAGCAGCATTCCTGCAGATGGTAGTGGAAACCCCGGTTCTTGACTCAGCTTTTGCTGATGCCGGGGGAAGGGGCTCCTCATTACTGCTGGATGGGGGGAGTTCTGGCCCCCAGCAGTCTGTACTGATACCACCCTGGCTGAGAGGGGTGGAGTGCCCCATTACTGATTCCTCCATAGACTCGATCCCCACTATGGGGCAAAGGAGGAGGACCTCATTACCCCTCACTGTGGTTAATATCCCACCTCTCTGCTAGACCTCACTGACGACACAGTGGAGACGGGAACGGATGCCTTGTTGCCTCCTCTGCTCTCTGCGTGTTAGATGCCCCAGTGGGACTATTGGGCTGATGCCTCCTCCTCTCCTGGCAGGGATGAAAGCCCTGCTGTCTTGCTGCCCTGCTCAGCCTTCCAGACACCACAGGATTGGGGTTGAGGCTGGAAATCCAGGTGCTCTGTCCACCTTTGCTGGTGTGGTTGGGGAGGGGCTACAGTTCGTGGTGTTTGACCTGAGTGTTGTCTAAAAGATTTCTGCTTTGCTCTGCTGCCCCTTGCTTTGTCTTCTGTGTAGAGAGAGCAGGCTCTGCTGTTTTTTTGTTTGCTTGTTTGGGCCCTTTGCTCTTTCAAGGTTGTCAGCTTTTTCAGCTCCAAGTAAGTGTTCGCCTGGGCTCCTGTACCAAAGTGTCATAAACTGGGTGGCTTAGACAGCAGACCCAAAATTTGGAGTGCCTTACACATCTAGCATAGTGTCTTCAATGAAATAAGTGCTTTTTCTCTAAAATGAAGCTGTTATGTTTGGCCTTTAAGTCCTTTATTTCCTTAAATACTCATATTTTTAATATTCACAATAGTGACTAGAACTAAATTTTCTAAGCTCTGAGACTGTTCTTGACTCACATTCATTTTTGTAAACCACCATATTGAAATATGATTGATATTTATAAAACCTCTGTATGTTTAACGTATACAACCGGATGCATTTGGAGATATGTATACACCTGTGAGGGTTTCGCAAGTGGCTCAGTGGTAAAAAACCTTCCTGCCAGTGCAGGAAATGTGGGTCCGATCCCTGGGTCAGGAAGATTCCCTGGAGAAGGAAACGGTAACCCCCTCCAGTATTCTTGCCTGGAAAATCCCATGGACAGAGGAGCCTGGTGGGCTACAGTCCATGGTGTCACAAAGAGTCAGACATGCTTAGTAACTAAACAGCAACAGACAACAGCAGTGATACATCTGGGAAACCACCTATGCCATTAATATTTCTGTCACCTCTAAAAGTTTTCTCCCTCTCTGTTTATTATTATTTTCAGAGCTTCATGTGTGTATACGTAAGTATGTATATGTTATTTACATATACATACATGTACACACACACGTATACATGTTTATTCTTCCAAGATTTTCTTGGGTGCAACTCTTGTTAATATAAAAGCTTTCGGTTCTAAACTAAACTTTTTATGGAGCAACCGAAGCCAAAGAGCTGTTTCAGTTTTGGTTACTTTTTATTCATCAAAGTCATTTGGGCATGACTCATCAGATAATTTATCTCAGTCAAGAGATATGTTTGGGATTTGTAATGGTTTGAAATCAAACAGTACTGACTTTTGGAAGATTTTCCTAAAGCTGATGAATATGAGGAATTTCAAAGCTGTTCTTGTTTTCAGAAACAAACAACAACAACAACAAAGAAATCATACCAAAATGGGAAGAATGTTACTCAGTTACTCAGTTCTTTTCTGTTTTATTGCTTTAATGTATAAAATTTTCTGATAGAGATCTGTTGTGTGCACCTTAAATACGACATATACAGTCCATGGGATTCTCTAGGCCAGAATACTGGAGTGGGTAGCCTTTCCCTTCTCCAGGGGATCCTCCCAGTCCAGAGATCAAACCCTAAACTTGGAGGGACCAGGGCTTCCACAAATAAATAAGGTTGTTTATAGTGGTGACCCTGGTGGGTGGGGACAAACTTAAGAAGCCCTATGTCTGTTTTGAGGCAGTGTGGCCTGGTAGAAGCAGCATGGACTTTGCAATCCCACTGACTGGTCAATTTCCAGATATCTGACCTTGAGAGAAATCACTCAGCCTTTTAAGTTTCAAAATAAAGCAGGCCTTATTCTTACTTTGTGGAGAAGGAAATGGCAACCCACTCCAGTACTCTTGTCTGGAAAATCCCATGAACGGAGAGGAGCCTGGTAAGCTACAGTCCATGGGGTTGCGAAGAGTCGGGCACGACTGAGCTACTTCACTTTCACTTTTCACTTTCGTGCATTGGAGAAGGAAATGGCAAGCCACTCCAGTACTCTTGCCTGGAGAATCCCAGGGAAGGGGGAGCCTGGTGGGCTGCCATCTATGGGGTTGCACAGAGTCGGACACGACTGAAGTGACTTAGCAGCAGCAGCAGCCTTCTTACTTTGAGGGATGATTATAAAGATTACATTGAACATAAAAATCAACAATCATCAAAATTGACTCAAAAAGAAACAGAAGACTGGAATAGATCTGTAAAAAGGAAAAACATTGAATTAGTAATTAAAGTGTTCCCACAAAAAGCCCAGGCCTAGATAGTGTCACTAGTGAACCCCCATCAGGTAACTGAAGAAGCAGCGCTAGCCCTTTACAGACTCTGCCGTAAAAGAGAAGAGTAAGGGAAGCTTAGCAGTTTGCTTCATGATGTAACTGATACCAACGCCAGAAAAGATATGACAAGAAACCTGTAAACCATTGTTGCTTATGAATATAGACAAAGAAATCCTCAACAAAAGGTTAGAGCAAACATGTGAAAAAAGTACTTCATGATCAAGTAGAATTTATCCCGAGAATGCAAGATTGGTTCATCCTAAAAGCAAGTTTATATAGTGGTTTAGTTGCTAAATTGTGTCTGACTCTTGTAACCCTGTGGACTATAGCTCACTGAGCTCCTCTGTCCATGGAATCCTCTAGACAAGAATACTGGAGCGGGTAGCCTTTCCCTTCTCCAGGGGATCTTCCCGACCTAGGGATCCAACCCAGGTCTCCTACAGTGCAGGCAGACTCTTTACCAACTGAGCCACCAGGGAAGCCCAGTATACTATATTAATAAAGAACAAAAACCACATGATCACCTCAATAGCTTAAAAAAAGAAAAGCATTTGACAAAATCTAATATCCAATCATAAAAGCTTTCAACAAACCAGGAATAGATAGGAACTTCCTTAACCTAACAAAAAGCATATACAAAAAAAAAACAAACAGAAAAAAGCCTACAGCTAACATCATGGTTAATGGTAAAAGGCTGAAATGTTTTTCATAAGCTCAGGAAAAAGGCAAACAATTTGCTTTCACTACTTCAAGCTGGAGTACTGGAGTTTCTAGAGTGCAATCAGGTAAGAAAAAGAAAGAAAATGCATCCAGAATGGAAAGGAAGAAGTACAAGCTATCTTTATTTAATGACAATATGATGCTTATGTAGAAAATTTTAAGAAACCACACTCAGAGTAAATAAGCTCAGCAGGGTCACAGATGGTAAAATTAATGCACAGAAATCGACTGTATTTCCATGTAATAGCAATGAATAATACAATAACAGAATTAAAACAATTTCATTCACAATAGTATCAGAGAGAATAAAGTGCTTAGGAATAAATTTAAGAAAAGCACTCAAGACTTACACCTTGAAAACTGTACAGTATTTCTAAGAGAAACTAAAGAAGATCAGACGCAGCAGTTAAGAATCCACCTGCCAATGCAGGAGACGCAGGAGAAGCAGGTTTGATTCCTGAGCAGGAAGATTCCCCTGGAGGAGGCAGTGGCAACCCACTTCAGTATTCTCACCTGGGAAATCCCATGGACAGAGGAGCCTGGCGGGCTACAGCCATAGGGTCACAAAGAGTGGGACACAACTGAGTACGCATGGAAATAAATGGAGAGGTATTTTATGTTCACTGATTGATTGGATGACTCAATTATTAAGCTGGCAATTCTCCATAAATTGAGATTCAATACTGGTTGATTTGGAGAGAATTGTCATTTTAATCCCTATCAAAAATTCCAGCAGGATTTTTTTTCGAGGGAGGTAAGGTGTAAAAACTAAAAAGCTGACAAGCTAATCCTAAAACTTACCTGGAAATACAGAAGGCCCAAAATAGTAAAAGTAATCTTATAAGCTGAAGGATTTACACTTCCCAATATCAAAACATACTACAAAGCAATAATTAAGACTATGTGGTGCTGGCATAAGAATAAACCCGTAGATCAATGGAAAAGAAGAGTCTAGAAATAAGGCCTTACATTTATATTCAGTTGATGTTTCAGCAAAACGTACCAAGACAATTCAATAGGGTAAAGAATAGTCTTTTCAACAAATGGTCTGAGACAGTGGGATATCCATCTGCATGTAAAAAAATGAATCTAGACCCTTACACTATACAAGAATGTTAAATCAAATTGGATCATAAACCTGGTATAAAACCTAAAACTATAAAACCTTTAGAAGAAAATGCAGGAGAAAATATTTGTGATGTTGAGTGGGGCAAATATTTCTTAGATATGATACCAAAAATACAATCCTTTATGGAAAAAATTGATGCATTGTACTATATCAAAATTAAGAACTTAAGTGCTTCAAAGGACACCATTAAGAAAATGAAAACAGAAGCCACAGACTAGGAAAAAATATATGCAAATCATATATGTGATAAAGGACTTGTATCTAAAATATATAGAGAATTCTTGCTGCTAAGTCACTTCAGTCCTGTCCGACTCTGTGTGACCTCATAGATGGCAGCCCACCAGGCTCCGCCATCCATGAGATTCTCCAGGCAAGAACACTGGAGTGGGTTGCCATTTCCTATAACTCAGTAAAAGGAGAATTGATTATAACTTGGCAAAAGGTTTGAAAAGATGTGTCACCAAAAAAGATGTATGAATGCTCAATAAACCCACAAAAGATGCTCACATGATTAGTCATAGGGAAATGCAAATTAAAACTAGCCTGAAATACCACTTCACACACTTGTGAAATGGCTGTCACCAAAAAGATAGAGGATATGAGAGAGGATATGGAGAAATTCGAACTCTTAGACCTTGCTGGTAAGGAAATGGTGTAGGTACTTAGGAAAATAGTTTGATAGAATTTCTCTTAAAAGTTAAATATACATTTACCATGTGAATCAGAAATTCTACTCATAGGAATGTACTCAATAAAAACAAGACATACCCACACACAGGCCTGCATGTAAGTGTTCTTAATAGCTTCATTCATAACAGTCCCAAACTGGAAACAACTGAAATGGCCATCAACTAGTGAAACAGTGGTTAAAGAAAACATGGTTTGTTAATACAACAGAATACAGCTCCTCAACGACAATGAAAAGAACAAAATATCAATGTGTGCTACCATATGAACCACAAAAATATACCAAATGAAAGAAACCAGATGTAAAAACCCACAGGGTATCTGAGTGCATTTATATGAAATGTCCAGGTAAATCATAGAGACAGAAAGTAGTTTAGTGGCTGCCTGGGCTGGACCTGGGAAGGGGTGACGGCAAGCAGGCACTAGGAATCTTCTGAGAGATGATGGGAATGCTCTTACACTGGTTTGTGGCGATGTTTGCACAACTTTATAAATGTAGTAAAAATCATAGAGTTGTAGCCTTGAAATGGATGAATTGTATGGTATGTAAATTATTAATAGAACTGATAATGAGTAAAATGAGCTTATATTACACAGGTTGGCACATGGTACTCAATAAATAAATGATAGTCTTATTCTTTCGGGATGTATTTCGTCTTCTGAGCTCAGAGATGACGTCCCCAGAAGCCGAGGATGGTAAATGCTCACAACTAGCATTTACTGAGTACTCACCCTTGTAGCCTGGAGAATCCCATGGACAGAGGAGCCTGGAGGGCTACGGTCCATGGGGTCGCAGAGAGCTGGACACGACTGACTGACTAATACTTGCTCTTCCAGACTCTGTGCCGCCAGCCTTCTTTAAGAATTAACCTCATGACAGTTCTCTGACACGGGTGGTAGTATGATGCCTGTTCTACAGGAAAGGAAACGGACGGTTCGTTAAGGTCATGGGGTTGTGGCACGGCGAACCCCCTATGTCCAGCAGATCTAACCTGGCCAAACGTCCCGGGACCCTTTCAGTTCAGTTCAGCTCAGTCGCTCAGTTGTGTCCAACTCTTTGCAAACCCATGAATCGCAGCACGCCAGGCCTCCCTGTCCATCACCATCTCCCGGAGTTCACTCAGACTCACGTCCATTGAGTCAGTGATGCCATCCAGACATCTCATCCTCTGTTGTCCCCTTCTCCTCCTGCCCCCAATCCCTCCCAGCATCACAGTCTTTTCCAATGAGTCAACTCTTAGCATGAGGTGGCCAAAGTACTGGAGTTTCAGTTGTAGCATCATTCCTTCCAAAGAAATCCCAGGGCTGATCTCCTTCAGAATGGACTGGTTGGATCTCCTTGCAGTCCAAGGGACTCTCAAGAGTCTTCTCCAACACCACAGTTCAAAAGCATCTTCTTCACAGTCCAACTCTCACATCCATACATGACCACAGGAAAAACCATAGCCTTGACTAAACGGACCTTTGTTGGCAAAGTAGTGTCTCTGCTTTTGAAGATGCTATCTAGGTTGGTCATAACTTTTCTTCCAAGGAGTAAGCGTCTTTTAAATTCATGGCTGCAGTCACCATCTGCAGTGATTTTGGAGCCCAAAAAACTAAAGTCTGACACTGTTTCCATTGTTTCTCCATCTATTTCCCATGAAGCAATGGGACCGGATGCCATGATCTTCATTTTCTGAATGTTGAGCTTTAAGCCAACTTTTTCACTCTCCTCTTTCACTTTCATCAAGAGGCTTTTTAGTTCCTCCTCACTAAGACCTAAGAATTCCTAGTCTGCTCGTGGGGCCGGCCAGGTGGTCCGAAGCATGTTCTTTGCTCTATACTCGGTCCTGCTGAACCCGCTGCCGTTTGAGGCCTGCTCTTCCAGGTGCCCTGGCAGTTCTGCTCTGCAGTGAGACTGTTGCTCACCATAACAGTGATTGCCTGACTGGCCCTGGCTCATGTTTCTCCTCATCAGAAGACTGTGACTATGACCCCTCTCTTTTTACTAGGTGTCAAATTCTGTTTTTAGTGAAGTACAGTTGATTTTGGTGGGCTGCAGCCCCTCGGGTCGCAGAGAGTCAGACCCAACTGAGTGACCGAGCAGACACGCACACACATGGCTGATTTACAACGTCACCTTAGTTTCAGATTCTCCTCTAGGGTATTACAAGACATTGAACTCAGTCCCCTATGATATTCAGTCGGTTCCTGTTTATTTATAGTAGTCGTATCTGTTCATCCCAAACTAATGTACCGCTCCACTGCCTTCCCCTTTGGTGACCGTGTGTTTGTTTTCCATGTCTGTGAGTCTTTTTTGTTTTGTAAATAAGTTCATTTGTGCCATATTTTTAGGTTCCACATAAAAATGATACGGTATTTGTCTTTCTCTGACTTACTTCACTTGGTATGATAGTCTCTAGGTTCAGCCACGTTACTGCAAATGGCATTTTCTTTTTTTTTATGACTGAATAGTATTCCATTGTGTGTATGTGTGTGTGTGTGTGTGTGTGTATAAAACACATCTTCTTGTCCATTCATTTTTGATGAACATTTAGTTTACTTCCATGTCTTTGCTATTACAGTGCTGCTATGAACACTGGGATGCGTATATCNATGCGTATATCTTTCTGAATTAAGAGTTTTTGTCTTTTCTGTATATATGCCCAGGAGTAAGACTGCTGAACCATATGATAACTCTATTGTTAGCTTTTTAAGGAACCTCCATACTTTTCTGTATAGTGGCTGTACCAATTTACCTTCCCATTAATAGTGTAGGAGGTTTTCTGTTTCTCCACAGCTTCTCCAGTATTTATTATTTGTAGATTTTTAAATGATGGCTATTCTGACAGGTGTGAGGTGGTACCTCATTGTGGTTTTGATTTGCATTTCTCTAAAAATCTGTGCTGTTGAGCATCTTTTCACGTGCCTGTTGGTCATTTGTATGTCTTCTTTGGAGAACTTCTATTTAGGTCTTCTGCTTGTTTTCGATGGGGCTGTTTGTGGTTTGTTGTTGTTGTTGCTGAGTTGTATGAGCCGCTGCGACCTCTCTTGACTCGTGTTGGAGGATGGTGATGTGTGGTGGGGAGCCTCCCAGCACTGCTCTCTGGGTTTCCGGGACTCAGGCCAGGGCTTCTGCCTCGCGCCTGCCTTGGGAGTCCCTGAAGTCCACGTTTCCTCAGGCTTTTCCCTTAGCCTGTTGTCCATCCGTTGCCACCCTTAGGCCACAGTGCATCGTCTCTGTGGAAGAGCCTTTCATCAGCTTGATGGTTTATCCTTTAGGGTGCAGCTCTGGGTGATGCTCCAGGCTACAGGTTAGAGAGTGAGACAGCTTTAGGTGCTCTCTGGGCCCCAATCCCTCTCACATTAACTGCTGCCTTCCTGGGATTCTAATGGTTCCTTTTGTTCTTCATTGGACTCCTATTAGACATTAGTTAAGACATGTAAAAGGAGTATGTAGACACTCAGCTGGTCCTGTGTGAGGGTGGATATGAGTCATACTTCCCACACCCATCAGCATTCAGACAAACTCACAGTGTTGTGCTCTTTTCTGTAGCTGACAGTCTGACGTGGCTAGGAGTTTGTCTTGTATCCAAAACTGCCTCAAACTTCCTCTGCTTTGTGCCTTTGCGTTCCCATGTCTGGATTCATTGCACCCATTAATCACTACTTCTCAAATACCTGCCATGACCAAGACCTGTGCTGGGTGCACAGAGGAGGCAGAGAGGCCCTGCTGCTGCTGCTGCTGCTGAGTCGCTTCAGTCGTGTCCGACTCTGTGTGACCCCGTAGACGGCAGCCCACCAGGCTCCGCCGTCCCTGGGATTCTCCAGGCAAGAACACTGGAGTGGGTTGCCATTTCCTTCTCCAGTGCATNCTGAAGTTGTTTCCTCAGGCTTTCCCCTCAGCCCGTCGTCCATCCGTTGCATCCTTAGGCCACAGTGCATCGTCTCTGTGGAAGAGCCTTTCATCAGCTTGATGGTTTATCCTTTAGGGTGCAGCTCTGGGTGATGCTCCAGGCTACAGGTTAGAGAGTGAGACAGTTTTAGGTGCTCTCTGGGCCCAAATCCCTCACATTAACTACTGCCTTCCTGGGATTCTAATGGTTCCTTTTGTTCTTCATTGGACTCCTATTAGACATTAGTTAAGACATGTAAAAGGATTATGTAGACACTCAGCTGGTCCTGTGTGAGGGTGGATATGAGTCAAACCTCCCACACCCATCAGCATTCAGACAAACTCACAGTGTTGTGCTCTTTTCTGTAGCTGACAGTCTGACGTGGCTAGGAGTTTGTCTTGTATCCAAACTGCCTCAAACTTCCTCTGCTTTGTGCCTTTGCGTTCCCATGTCTGGATTCATTGCACCCATTAATCACTACTTCTCAAATACCTGCCATGACCAAGACCTGTGCTGGGTGCACAGAGGAGGCAGAGAGGCCCTGCTGCTGCTGCTGCTGCTGCTAAATCGCTTCAGTCGTGTCTGGCTCTGTGCGACCCCATAGACGGCAGCCCACCAGGCTCCGCCGTCCCTGGGATTCTCCAGGCAAGAACACTGGAGTGGGTTGCCGTTTCCTTCTCCAGTGCATGCAAGTGAAAAGTGAAAGTGAAGTCGCTCAGTCGTTAGCGACGCCATGGACTGCAGCCTACCAGGCTCCTCTGTCCATGGGATTTTCCAGGCAAGAGTACTGGAGTGGGGTGCCACTGCCTTCTCTGAGAGAAGCCCTAATACTCCTCTTTTCTAGGAGCTTTCAGGCCAGTTGGAGAGACTGGAGGCACAAATGTAAGGGGAAATTGTACATTCCCTGAGCGAATGGGATGGGGAGAGGATAACCCCACAGCACGGAGTCAGGTTAACCATGGCTGAGACAGCGCAGGGATCCAGACAAAGCCACTGCAGGGCAGGCCTCTGTTGAGGGAGCGAGGTGCCGAGAGACGCTCTGCCACAGCGGGCGGCAGCGTCTCAGGACTGTGTCCTCCGCCGAGCCAGAGCAGCGCTGCTGACGTGACCCAGAGTTGGCTATCACGTTACCGGAAACATGGGCGTTACCTGTGTTTTCTGTAACCAGTTTGCTCCTGGATAATTAAAAGAAAGGGCTTCCCAGGTGGCTCAGTGGTAAAGAATCCACCTGCAATGCAGGAGAAACGGGTTTGATTCCTGGGTCGGAAAGATCCCCTGGAGAAGGAAATGGCAACCCACTCCAGTATCCTTGCCTGGAGAATCCCATGGACAGAGGAGCCTGATGGGCTACAGTCCCTGGGGTCACAAAGAGTCTGAGGTGACTGAACACATACACACAATCACTTGAGACGTAAAAATATATATTTGGACCATTACCAGGCCAAAGTTAACTCAAGTTCCACCTCCTCTTTGGAGGTGATTCCCAGCATTAGACGGCCTGATGGGTCTTCCTCAGACGGCCTGTGGCCCTCTTCCTCCTCCCTCCATCATGTTGTAGCTCAATCATGGGCTAAATAGACTTTTATTTTAATATTGGTTTAGCCTTTTCCTTTTCTTAGTTTTTAAATTTATTTTTTAATTGAAGGATAATTGCTTTACAGAATTTTGTCGGTGTCGTACAAAGGAGGTTATAACCACTCTTTGCTGAGGTCATAACAGGACCTCTGCTTTTTGTTCACTCCCTCCCACAGCAACACCTGGGGCAATTGTGGCCTCCTGGATCTGGGGAGGCGGGGAGGGGAAGAGGAGGAGGAGAGGGAGAAGGAGGGGGAGGAGAGGGGAGGAGCAGCAGGCAGGCCTCACTCCTCTCCTTTGTTCAACCAGAGCTGCTTGCTTTTTATTTCAACCATATATGTGTTGGGCCTCAGCCTAGGATTTCTTTTGAATGTTGAAACCACTGTTTTAAGAAACTGAGTATGAAGAGGAAAGCTGAAATAGTGATTTAAAAGAAGCTTGCTTTGCAAAGCAACTACACTCCAATAAAAAACAAACCAAAAACAAAGGCAAAGAAAGAAGTTTGCTTGTGGACTTGACAAAATGATCCAGAGAGGCAAGTGTGTTGTCAGTCCTGGACATACGCCACGTTCACGCTCTTGACTCTGCTGTGTGTGTGTGTGTGTGTGTGTGTGTGTGTGCGTGCGCGTGTGAGCGCACTCAGTCATGTCCAACACTCTTGTGACCCCCTAGACTGTGGGCTCCTCTGTCCATGGGGCTTCCCAGGCAGCAATGCTGGAGCAGGTTGCCATTTCCTTCTCCAGGGGATCTTGCCAACTCAGGGATCAACTTCTGAGACTCTGCACTGCAGGCAGATTTTTCACCACTGAGCCACACTGGAAGCCCCTTGACTCGGTTAGATTGTAAGATAATTGTCATCTAGATCTTTGCTTCCACATGCAATTTCCAATCATGTGTTAACCCTGAAGAGAATGAAGTGGCATTCAGAAGTAGCATGTTTTAAATTTTTGCATTCTTTGTATTTGCATTAGGGATATAAAGGTTTTTAGAATTTGTCCATGGACTGTTCTTTTCCTAAACACAAATTTCCTTTGCATCTTCTCAAGATAATGTTTCCCATCTTCTAAAGATAACACTGAAAAATATCCTTTGTGTCCAGGATAGAATGAGTAAGTAGTTTAAGGAATGATAACTTGGGTTGTTTTCCTCATGTGGAACTTTGTACCCACCGATGTTCTGTCACACGTGGTTTCTGTGAACACAGTGCTACTCACCACCTGCGTGCTCACAAGAGGCAATGCTGGAAAGTGGTAAAAGCCAGTAGTCAGAGGCTGGCATTTCTCTCTTACTCATCATGATTCTAGTAAGTACTTAACAGCTTGAGTCCTAGGAACAAGGATACTAGCCTTGCTGACTTCCCGGGCTTGTTCTGGGTAGAAATAAATAATTCTCTGTGAAGCCTTTTTGCAAATATCAAGAGCTCTACAAAACACGTGGCTGTGTCACTGAAGTGAACAGGGCTCTTCATTTCCCATGGCAATGACACTCATCTAAAGGACATTGTGACTTATCTCTCTGCATGTGGAGATTCAGTTTCTTCAAAGAGAAAAATAACACTATAAAAGCTGTAGGGCTTACCTGGAATAATGACACAGGGATTTTTCATAATCTTTATATAAATGTCACTTTTAAAGAAAGAAAAATGGATTGTCACTCTTGTTTATTTGTAACTTGAGTTTTATTGTTCACTACCATGTTATTACTCTTCTATACAGACTTGGCATTTGCATTTTAAGACCAAAGAATGTCTCATTTCTTTATTATATTTAAAACAGAGGTATTACAAAGGAGAAAGTAACAGTGATGCTTTCTATTTTATGTCCATGAAGTAATTAGTACCTGAAGCATTAATCTTTGGCACATGTTTTAAGCATGCAGACAGTATGTTCCACATCTTTTTGTGTTAAAACAGAAAGACATTACAAAGATGAATGCAGAAACAGTAAGCTCTATGGTTTTTTCTAAAATAAATTTTAGGATATTTACATAGTTTAAAATACTTAATATTTTTCATTTAAAAAAAATCCTTGAATTTTCAAACCTAGTACAATAGAGCTGCACTCCATGTGTTTATTCTTAGAATATGGTGCAGCCCTTTGCCTCATCATGTGTTGTTACAGAGGAAATGGGTTCCCGTACATATTAAAGTGGGAAAGAGCTGCATATTTAATTCCAAACAATTCCTTAGACTGGAGGGAACAAGTCTCTTTTGGAGTAGTCGTGTTTATTTTGTAGTAACTTTGTAGCTGAACAATTTATTATGTTAATACAGAAATACAAAGAGCTTTATCAAACAAAATACTTACTGCCTTTCTAGCTGCCTTACAGAAATGATTTACTCAAGAAAACAGAACAAAATTTCTCAGTTTCATTAATCAGCTTTGTAAATTTTTTGCCAGAGCTTTGTTTTCCTGGGGTGGGGGAAGCAAATAAAAACGTTTAAAAGCTCATATGTGTCTATTGTGTTTTAGCTTGGTGTATTTATTAAGAGTAAATTCCGTGTGTCTTTGCAGTTCATCAATATGTGTATTTAGAAGTTTTTCAAGTTCTTTTGCTCGCTTCTCCTCCTCCAGAAGGAAATACTGTGTGGCCAGAGAAGCCGGGAAGGATGTATCTGGGGGAGACTAAAGAGAGAAGAGAAAGTTAGATGAGTAACACAAGGTCTTTTATAATCTTCGTGTTTCTTGGCATGCGTCACCCCTGACAAACTGCCAAACACTGCAGCTCTTAATGAAAAATATATCTTAAGCTGAACTCTCTACACCACTGTAACGTAGTCACTGCTAATGAAGTCCTCAAGGAACAAATTTAAAAACTGGCTTAAAAAGGGGGCTCATGGTTGCATGCAGTTAGCCAGATGAGGTGGGATAAAAGCATGATGTTTGGTAGGAGGGTAAATATTGTCTGTCCAGTTGCAGCTGAGATCACCTCTGTGATGAGTGCCGGGTTGCACCCTTCATGTGGTATGGAAATGCTTAGTTACCTGTGATCTGTCTAGTGCTTATTTATACACATACACACAAAATGTGTGACTGAGGAATAAAGAGCAATGACAGAGAATTTTACAGTGCTTCATCCAAAAGTAATGTTTTAGGTTAAAAAAATAAGTTGGGGAAATTTTTACTTTTGTTTTTTAGTCCTGCAGCACCCCCAGACTCTTCTTCGACTTTTGTTTTATTGGAAGAATGGGATTTTTATAAAGCCTAAGAAGAATCCACGATCGGAACACAGTCCGTAAGCCTGGTCTCTGGCAGGGGCGTACGGACTGGGGTGGAGGGCGGTGGTGTGCAGCCAGCTCACAGGGCAGCCCCAGCGCAGCTGCCGGGCCAGGTACCACATCTTCACTCAAAGAGAACATGACAGTCTGTGGGGCATGGGGCGCTGCTGTTGATCCGGCAAATACATTCTTTTTAACACTCAGTAAGGAGGAAGGTCAGAAGTAGCTAGCATTCTCCTGGGACAGACAACATCCACGTTCTCGTCCCAGCGTGATGTTTTATGCTGATGGTGCTGTCATAGCACACTTTGGAGGAGCCTGGATCAGCTGGACATTCCAAAGACTGCAGCTACAGAAACACAAGCATCATGCTAAGACATGATGAGCGAGAATCAGTCAGCATGCTGAAGGCTTGGAAAGACAGAGGTACTGCAGAGAGTTAAGAGGGAAACCCCAGAAGCAATTCAGGGCTTGACACTCTGTTTGTAGGTGTCTGGAGATATGGAGCATGTCAGGACATCTTTTAAGGACAAATTAATGTGCCTTGTACTTCTTATCAGTATGAAAGAAGCGTAAAGCTTGGTAGGTCTCTTCAAGTTTTGGAGGCAGCATCTTCCACTCTGGGGAGGAATAATCTGAATCATTTATTATGTGACACAGAAGGCTGTTTTGTTTGTTTTTAAGAAGGGCCCAGAGCAAGAAAGGGCTCTGCAGTCAGCTGGGAGTGGGGCACAAGCTGTCTTGCTACTTGAGTGAAATGACTTAGCAGATTACATACTAGAAGTTGTGGTAGAGAAAAATGGTGGTAGGCTCTTTGTGAAGCCTCTGGCAAGTTTCAAAGGGAAAGCTGTATTACAATCCCTTAAGCCAGGCCATCTGCAGCAGAACGTTGTATACTATTTGCAAGACAGTTTCTGTCATGCTCGTGAGCCCTGGTTGAGACAGAGCATCTAAGAAGCAGACAGGATGACTTGCCCTAGCCTCTGACTTGGTTATTCCAATAGAATTATGCACGGGTCCACTAACACTGTCTCCCTTTACCCAGGTTCATCTAGCTACTGTTACTATTGAATGTCTGATCTGCTTGCAATAGAGACCAAAGCTAAGCTCCTGATATAGCACCATCCCTCAAGGAGATCAACCAGACTCGTGGTGGCAAACAGATTACATCAGGTCCCTCAATCCTTGGAAAGGGCAGAAAGGGCAATAAGCCATCCTTAGCAGAACTGACGTGTATCCTACAGTCTGCATCTCCTGCCCGCAGGGCCTTGGCCAGCACCGCAGTCTAAGGGCTCACAGAGTAACTGTGATCCCGACTAATAATAAACAAGCCTGCTTTACAGCAGAGAAGCATGGCAGTGAGGGCATGATCAGGCATCCACTGGCTCCACCACAGATGGCATATTTGTCTTCAGAGGGTGCTAACCTCGCGGGCTTCCTGAAGGCACAGCTGAGGCGTTAGCTTGTCAACCGTGTCCTGCGAGCAGGGCAGCCATCCTTCAGGACATGGTGTGGACTTTAAACCAACGGCTGTCACAGGCCACTGCATTTGCAACAGTGATCTGGGAACAGAAGGGAGG
Source organism: Redunca redunca (assembly GCA_006410935.1). Lineage (NCBI taxonomy): Eukaryota > Metazoa > Chordata > Mammalia > Artiodactyla > Bovidae > Redunca > Redunca redunca. The sequence continues at coordinate 68,073 of SJYQ01002698.1, forward strand.
ATGTAGGAACGGCTTCGCTCTGTTCACCCTCTTGGAGAATTTGTGCCTTCTCTCTCTGTCTCTAGGCTCTGCTGGTCTACAGGTCTTCGGTGTCAGAGAAGGAAAGCCTCTCACCAAGTGAGACCGTGGAGTCTCCGCAAACTTAAAGCCTGGGCAGCGTCTAGTCACAGGACTCTTCATGCTGACAGGTCGGAGGCACAGAAAAGAGGTGCGATAGCGGCAGAGGCACCTGAGCCCGAGCATCATCAGGGCTGAGACCGTGACTAAACGGGGGCAGTGAAGAATACGTCTGGGACTCAGGTAATCCACGGAGGGGCTCTTTCGGTGCTCTCATGCCCAGTTTTAAGTACAGGTGCCAAACCACATCCTGCTAAGGGCACAGGAACCAGGGGCTTACCCCACAAGGCCAGCCATCTGGACCCACAGGAGTGTAGGCTGAGGGGGAAGGGAATCTAGAGAGGGTGAGGAGACCGTGAGTGTCAGGTAAGCCCCCGAGATGGCGTCAAGGGCTACCGGCCGTTCCACTGACCCTCCTCCTGTAGGTTCTCCCAGGAATTAGGACCAGCCAGAAGCCTGGAAAAGATAGGCCTGAGTGGAATCGGCTCACGCTCGGGAGAATAACTAAACTGCAGAGGTTCTCCCACAGCAGAGTCCTGAGCACCACACCGCGCTCCCCAGCACAGGTTACAGCACTGGGAAGAGGAGCCTCCAGAGCATCTGGCTGTGAAGGCCCTCAGGGCTTAATTGCAGGAGCCCCACAAAACTAGGGGAAAAAGACTGCACTCTTAAAGGGCTCACACAAAATCTCATGTATACGAGGACCCATGGCAAGAGCAGTAATTTGATAGGAGCCTAACTCCCAGATGTTCAAGCTGGATTTAGAAAAGGCAGAGGAACCAGAGATCAAATTGCCAACATCCGCTGGATCATGGAAAAAGCAAGAGAGTTCCAGAAAAACATGTATTTCTGCTTTATGGACTATGCCAGAGCCTTTGTGTGGATCACAATAAACTGTGGAAAATTCTGAAAGAGATGGGAATACCAGTCCACCTGACCTGCCTCTTGAGAAATCTGTATGCAGGTCAGGAAGCAACAGTTAGAACTGGACATGGAACAACAGACTGGTTCCAAATAGGAAAAGGAGTACGTCAAGGCTGTATATTGTCACCCTGCTTATTTAACTCATATGCAGGGTACATCATGAGAAACACTGGACTGGAAGAAACACAAGCTGGAATCAAGATTGC
>SJYQ01002698.1:69496-96627 GCA_006410935.1 Redunca redunca
AGAAGACTCTTGAGAGTCCCTTGGACTGCAAGGAGATCCAACCAGTCCATTCTGAAGGAGATCAGCCCTGGGATTTCTTTGGAAGGAATGATGCTAAAGCTGAAGCTCCAGTACTTTGGCCACCTCATGCGAAGAGTTGACTCATTGGAAAAGACTGTGATGCTGGGAGGGATTGGGGGCAGGAGGAGAAGGGGATGACAGAGGATGAGATGGCTGGATGGCATCATTGACTCGATGGATGTCTGTCTGAGTGAACTCCGGGATTTGGTGATGGACAGGGAGGCCTGGCGTGCTGCGATTCACGGGGTCGCAAAGAGTGGGACATGGCTGAGCAACTGAACTCAACTGGGCCAGATCTACGTGTTGGCCTTGGAGAGTCTCCTGGAGAGGCAGGGAATGGTTGCAGCTCACCCTGGGGACAAAGACACCAGTGGCAGACATATTGGGGAACATTCAACTGCACGGAGGCTCTTGGCAGCTGACATCTTGGATCATTAGCGACAAGACCTGGCCCCAGCTAACCGCCTGCATGTGACAGTGCTGGGACACTTCAGGCCAAATAACTAACTGGGGGGAACACAGCCCTAGCCATCAGCAAACAAGCTTCCTGAAGACTAAAGGGCACACAGCCACCTGTGGATACACCTAGACAGGGCCTGGACCGCCAGAGGGCCAAGACCCAGCTCTACTTACCAGTTAGCAGGCATTAGCCTCTCTTTCTAGAGAGCCTGCACAAACCTCTAGACCAGCCTCATCCATCAGGGGGCAGACACCAGAAGCAAGAAAACTATAATCCTTTAAGGCACGCCAGACCTTCCTGAGACTAGCTGGCCCTGGCCCTGACCACTAGCAGGCTAACACAACCTCCAGACACCTTAGTCCCCATACCCAACAGTATCATGAAATGCCTCCCTGACAATGATCTGAAATGAGCTCTGGGATCCCTGGGCCCTGCAGCCAGACTCCAGGAACCAGGTCTGCCTGACAGTTCAGTCGCTCAGTCGTGTCCGACTCTTTGTGACCCCATGAATCACAGCATGCCAGGCCTCCCTGTCCATCACCAAATCCCGGAGTTCACTCAGACAGACATCCATCGAGTCCGTGATGCCATCCAGCCATCTCATTCTCTGTCATCCCCTTCTCCTCCTGCCCCCAATCCCTCCCAGCATCACAGTCTTTTCCAATGAGTCAACTCTTCGCATGAGGTGGCCAAAGTACTGGAGCTTCAGCTTTAGCATCATTCCTTCCAAAGAAATCCCAGGGCTGATCTCCTTCAGAATGGACTGGTTGGATCTCCTTGCAGTCCAAGGGACTCTCAAGAGTCTTCAACACCACAGTTCAAAAGCATCACTTCTTCGGCGTTCAGCCCTCTTCACCATCTAGCTCTCACATCCATACATGACTACTGGAAAAACCATAGCCTTGACTAGACGGACCTTAGTTGGCAGAGTAATGTCTCTGCTTTTGAATATGCTCTCTAGGTTGCTCATAACTTTTCTTCCAAGGAGTAAGCGTCTAGGCGGACACTAACCCCAGGATCTGGCTTTACCTGCCAGTGAGTGGGCAAAAGCCTTAGTCTTTGGGACCCTGATCCTGCCCACCAGTGAGCCAGCACTAGCCCCAGCCTCCTTAGGACTCCACAACCAGGCACTTCATGACCACGCTCCACTGAACAGCAGCCAGCAAAGTCTACACAAGACAGGGTCTGGCAACCAACCAGACTAGGGACCGACCAAGCTTCCTGGACACCCACACACCCTGCCGGACCCAAGCAGCCTTCTCAGGGGGAACCTGTAGCTTGGGTGACAACAGGGGAGTGCACTGCTCAGACGCAATACGACACCTTCTCCAAGGTCAAGCAATGTTAAGTGACCTGCTGTATGCATAAAACTACAAATAGCAACTTAGACAAAATGAGCTGGCAGAGGAGTATATTCCAAATGAAGGAACAAGATACATCTTTATAAGAAGAGCTAAGTGATGTGGAGATAGGCAATCTAACCAAGAAAGAGTTCAGAGTAATGATCATAAAGATGCTCAAAGAACTCTGGAGAAGAAAGGATGCACAGAGTGAGAAATTAGAAATTAAGAGTTAGAAACTATAAGTAACAACCAAGCAGAGGTGAGTAATACAACAACTCAAATGAAAAAATATACTACAAGCAATCAATAACAGTAAATGATTCACAAGAATGGATCACTGAGCTAGAAGACAGAGTAATGGAAATCACTGCTGTTGAACAGAAAACAATTAAAAGAAATGAGGACAGTTTAACAGACTTCTGGGACAATATCAAGTACACTAATATTTGCATTAAAGAAGTCCCAGGAGGAGAAGAGACAAAGGGACCCAAGAAGATATCTGGAGATAATAGCTGAAAACCTCCCAAACGTGGGAAAGGAAATAGCTACCCATGTCCAGGAAGTACAGAGACTCCCAAACAGGATTAACCCACAGAGTAACACACTAAGACACACAGTAATCAAAATGAAAAAATTAAAGAGAGAACACTAAAATCAGTAAGGGAAAAGCAACAAATAAAATGCAAGGGAATTGCCAAAAGGTTATGAGCTGATTTTTGCAGCAGAAACTCTGCAGTTCAGAAGGGAATGGCAAGATAGATTTAAAGTGATGAAAGGGAAAAGCCTACGACCAAGAACACTGTGCCCAGCAAGGCTCTCATGCGGATTTGATGGAGAGATAAAAAACTTTGTAGACAAACAGAAGCTAAGAGAATGCAGCACCACCAAAGCAGCTTTATAAATATTAAAGGAACTTCTTTAGGCCAAAAAACAAGAGAATTATGGGAGGAAAAATCTCACTAATAAAGGAAAACATAAAGTAAAGGAGGGAAATCATCCACACGCAAAGCTAGCAGGGAGGTTAAAGGACAAAAGTAGTAAAATCATATATTTCTACAATAAGCAGTGAAGAGATACACGGAACAACTAGATACAAAAGTGATATTAAAGATATGGTGACTGTGAGGGAAGGAGAGTACAAATGCAAGGCATTTTAAATGTGTTTCAGATTAGAGATTAGCAACTTAAAACATTTATACACAACTATACGTAAGGACTGCTATATATATATATATATATAAAACTAAATATATATATAGACTGATGCTAATACAAAAAAGAAAAAGGAATCTGGTCATAACAGTAAAGATAGTGATCAAATCACAAAAAATAAAGGAAATAAAAGACCTACAAAAACAAATCCAAAACAACTAACAAAATGGCAATGAGTACATACATATCAATAATCACCTTAAATATAAATGAACTAAATGCTCCAACCAAAACACACAGACTGTCTGAATGGATCAAAAGATCCAAGATCAAAAGACTGGCATATTGCTGCCTATAAGAGACCCATTTCGGATCTGGAGACACATACAAACTAAAAGTAGGGGGGATGGAAAAAGATATTCTATGCAAAAGGAACTCAAAAGAAAGCTAGAGTTGCAATACTTATATCAGACAAATTAGACTTTAAAATAAAGACTGTTACAAGAGACAAACGACACTACATGATGATTAAAGGATCAATCAAAGAAGAAGATATAACAACTGTTAATATATATACACCCAACATAGAAGCATCTCAATATATAAGGCAGATGTTAACAGACATAAAAGGAGAAATTGACAGTAATACAATCTTCCAACAACACAAAAGCAGACTCTACATATGGACATCACCAGATGGTCAACACTGAAATCATATTGATTATATTCTTTGCAGCCAAAGATAGAGAAGCTCTATACAGTCATCATAAACATGCCTGAGAGCTGACTTTGGCTCAGATCATGAACTCCTTATTGCCAGATTCAGACTTAAATTGAAGAAAGCAGGGAAAACCACTAGACCATTCAGGTATGATCTAAATTAAATCTGGTATAACTATACAGTGGAAATGAGAAATAGATTTAAGGGACTAGATATGATAGACAGAGTGCCTGATGAACTATGGACAGAGGTTCGTGACATTGTACAGAGACAGGAATCAAGACCATCCCCAAGAAAACGAAATGTGAAAAAGCAAAATGGCTGTCTGAGGAGGCCTTACAAATCGCTGTGAAAAGAAGGGAAGTGAAAAGCAAAGGAGAAAAGGAAAGATATACCCATTTGAATGCGAGTTCCAAAGAATAGCAAGGAGAGATAAGAAAGCCTTCCTCAGTGATCAATGCAAAGAAATAGAGGAAAACAATAGAATGGGAAAGACTAGAGATCTCTTCAAGAAAACTAAAGATACCAAGGGAACATTTTATGCAAAGATGGGCTCAATAGAGGACAGAAATGGTAGGGACCTAACAGAAGCAGAAGATATTAAGAAGAGGTGGCAAGAATACACAGAAGGACTGTACAAAAAAGATCTTCACAACCCAGATAATTACGATGGTGTGATCACTCACACTCACCTAGAGCCAACATCCTGGAATGTGAAGTCAAGTGGGCCTTAGGAAGCATCACTACGAACAAAGCTAGTGGAGGGGATGGAATTCCAGTAGAGCTGTTTCAAATCCTGAAAGATGATGATGTGAAAGCACTGTACTAAATATGTCAGAAAATTTGGAAAACTCAGCAGTGGCCACAGGACTGGAAAAGGCCAGTTTTCATTACAATCCCAAAGAAAGGCAATGCCAAAGAATGCTCAAACTACTGCTCAAAATTCTCCATGCCAGGCTTCAGCAATACATGAACTTCCAGATGTTCAAGCTGGTTTTAGAAAAGGCAGAGGAACCAGAGATCAAATTGCCAACATCTGCTGGATCATTAAAAAAGAAAGAGAGTTCCAGAAAAACATCCATTTCTGCTTTATTGACTATGCCAAAGCCTTTGACTGTGTGGATCACAACAAACTTTGCAAATTCTTCAAGAGACGGGAATACCAGGCCACCTGACCTGCCTCCTGAGAAACCTATATGCAGGTCAGGAAGCAACAGTTAGAACTGGACATGGAACAACAAACTGGTTCCAAATAGGAAAAAGAGTACGTCAAGGCTGGGTATTGTCACCCTGCTTATTTAACTCATATGCAGAGTACATCATGAGAAACACTGGGCTGGAAGAAGCACAAGCTGGAATCAAGATTGCTGGGAGAAATATCAATAACCTCAGATATGCAGATGACACCACCCTTATGGCATAATGTGAAGAAGAACTAAAGAGCCTCTTGATGAAAGTGAAAAGAAGAGAGTGAAAAAGTTGGCTTAAAGCTCAACATTCAGAAAACGAAGATCATGGCATCTGGTCCCATCACTTCATGGGAAATAGATGGGGAAACAGTGTCAGACTTTATTTTTGGGGGCTCCAAAATCACTGCAGATGGTGATTGCAACCATGAAATTAAAAGACGCTTATTCCTTGGAAGGAAAGTTATGACCAACCTAGACAGCATATTAAAAAGCACAGACATTACTTTGCCAACAAAGGTCCATCTAGTCAAGGCTATGATTTTTCCAGTAGTCATGTATGGATGTGAGAGTTGGACTATAAAGTAAGCTGAGCACCGAAGAACTGATGCTTTTGAACTGTGGTGTTGGGGAAGACTCTTGAGAGTTTCTTGGACTGCAAGGAGATCCAACCAGTCCATCCTAATGAAGATCATTCCTGGGTGTTCGTTGGAAGGACTGATGCTGAAGCTGAAACTCCAATACTTTGGCCACCTGATGCGAAGAGGTGACTCATTTGAAAAGGCTCTGATGCTGGGAAAGATTGAGGGCAGGAGGAGAAACGGACAACAGAGGATAAGGTAGTTGGATGGCTTCACTGAATCAATGGACATGGGTTTGGGAGGACTCTGGGAGTTGGTGATGGACAGGGAGGCCTGGCGTGCTGCAGTTCACGGGGTCACAAAGAGTCCGACACGACTGAGCGAGTGGACTCAACTGAACTGACAATAACAGTGGGGCACTTTTAACACCCTACTTACCTCAATGGACAAATTGTCCTTACATAAAATCAATAAACACGGGTCTTACATACCACATTAGACCACATGAACTCAACTGATATTTATGGACATTCCTTCCAAAAGCAGCAGAATACACATTGTCTTGAAGTGCACATGGAACATTCTCCAGAACAGATCATATGCTAGGCTAAAAAACAAGCTTGATAAATTTACGAAAACTGAAATCATGTCATGCATCTTTTCTGATCACAACACTGTAAGACTAGAAATAATTATAAGAAAAAATTTGCAACAAACACAAAAATGTAGAGGCTTAACAATAGGCTATTAAACAACCACTCAAGAAATCAGAGGAAATCAAAAAATACTAGAGACAAATGAAAATGAAAACATGACAACCCAAAAACTTACGGGATGCAGCAAAAACAGCTACAACCTTGTCTCAGAAAAGAAGAGAAATCTCAAATAAGCAACTGAACCTTACACCAAAAGCAACTAGAGAAAGAAGAACAAAGTAAAAAGTTAGTATAAGGAAAGAAATCAAGATCAGAGCAGAATTAAATGAAATAGAGGCTAAAAAACAACAGAAAAGATCAATGAAGATAAAATCTGGTTCTTTGAAAAGATAAATTTGATAAACTTTATAGCCAGACTCATCAACAGAAAAAGAGAAAGAGCCCAACTCTTAGAAATGTAAAAGAAAAAGATACAAACAATACCACAAAAATACAAAGAACCGTAAGAGACTATTAACAAGCAATTATATGCCAATAAAACGGAAAACCTAGAAAAAATTCTTAGAAAGGTACCATCTCTCAAGAGTGAATGAGGAAGAAACAGAAGACATGAATAGACCAATTACAAGCACTAAAATTAAATCAGTAATTTTAAAGCTTCCAATAAATCAAAGTCCACCCAGAGAGATGTTATGGGGAGGGAAGCGGGAGGGGGGTTCATGTTTGGGAACGCATGTACACCCGTGGTGGATTCATGTCAATGTATGGCAAAACCAATACAGTATTGTAAAGTAAAGTAAAAATAAAAAAATAAAAAAAAAAAATCAAAGTCCAGGACCAAATGGCTTCACTGGTAAATTCTACCAAACACTTAGGGAAGAGTTAAGACCTATCCTTCTGAAACTGTTCCAAAAAATTACAGAGGAAGGAACACTTCTGAACTCATTCTATGAGGCCACCATCACCCTGATACAAAAACAAGACAAAGAATATCACACAAAAAACAAAACTACAGGCCAATATCACTGATGAACTTATATGCAAAAATCCTCAACAAAACACTAGCAAACCAACTCTAACAATATTTCACCATCAAGTAAGATTCATACCAGGGATACAAGAATTTTTCAATACATTCAAATCAATCAATGTGATATACTACATTAACAAACTGAAGAATAAAAACCATATGATCATCCCAATAGATGCAGAAGGAGCTTTTGATAAAATTCAACATTCATCTATGAGAAAAACTCTCCAGAAAGTGAAAGAAACCTCAGTGTCATAAGGGGCATACCTGACAACCCCCCAGCTAACATCTTACTAAATGGTGAGAAGCTGGAAGCATTCCCTGTAAGATCAGGAACAAGACAAGGACGTTCACTCTTGTCACATTTATGCAACATGGTTTTAGAAGTTCTAGCCACAGCAATCAGAGAAAAAAAAGAGATAAAAGATTCCAAATTGGAAAGAAGTAAAACTGTCACTGTTTGTAGATGACATGATGCTATACATAGGAAATCCTAAAGATGCTACTAGTAAACTGGAGCTCATTAATGAATTTGGTAAAGTTTCAGGATATGAAATTAATATACAGAAATCTGTTGCATTCTATATACTAACAATGAAATATAAGAAAAATTTAAGGAAACAATCATATTTACTATCACATCAAAAAGAATAAGATACCTAGGAATAAACCTACCTAAGGAGGCAAAAGAACTATACTCCAAAAACTATAAGACAATAATGAAAGAACTGAAGATCACACAAACAGATGGAGAGATGTACCATGTTCTCATATTGGAAGAATGAACATTGTTAAAATTACCATACTACTTGGTGGCAGGAGGAGAAGGGGACGACAAAGGATGAGATGGCTGGATGGTATCACTGACTCGATGGACATTGAGTCTGAGTGAACTCTGGGAGTTGGTGATGGACAGGAAGACCCGTCGTGCTGCGATTCATGGGGTCGCAAAGCATTGGACACGACTGAGCGACTGAACTGAACTGAACTGACTGAACCCAAGGCAATCTACCAATTCAATGCAATTCCTATCAAGTTACTAATAGTGTTTTTAACATAACTAGAACAAAGAATTTTTAAAATTTGCATGGAAACACAAAAGTCTCCAAATAGCCAAAACAATCTTGAGAAAGAAGAATGGGGCTAGAGGAATCATACTCCCTATAAAGCTACTGTGATTAAGGCAGTATGATACTGGCACAAAAACAGACACATAAATCAACAGAACGATAGAAAGCCCAGAAATAAATCCATACATTTATGATCAGTTAATCTATGACAAAGGAGGCAATAATATACAATGGATAAAAGATAGCCTCTTCAATAAGTGGTGCTAGGAAAACTAGACAGGTATAGGTAAAAGACTGAAATTAGAAGATTCTCTATCACTATATACAAAAATTAAAAATGGTTTAGAGATCTAAATGTAAAACCAGATACTATAAAACTCCTATAGGAAAACATAGGCAGAATACTCTATGACATAAATTGCAACAATATCTTTTTGGATATATCTCCTAAAGCAATGGAACAAAAAATAAATAAATATGTGGGACCGAATAAACCTTAAAAGCTTTCTCAGGAAAGGAAACAATGAAGAAAATGGAAATACAACCTGTAGAATGGGGGAAGACATTTGCAAGCAATGTGACCAACAAAGCCCTAATTTCTAAAATATCCAAACTACTTATACAGCTCAATGACAAAAAAAAACCAAAAATCAAAGCAAAAAATGAGTAGAAGACCTAGATAGACATTTTTTCTTCAAAGAAGACATACAGATGGTCAACAAGCACAAGAAGAGGTGCTCAATATAGCTAATTACTTGTTGTCGTTTAGTTGTTAGGTCATGTAGATCTTTTTGTGACCCCATAGACTGCATTGCTAATTATTAGAGAAACGCAAATCAAACCTACAATGAGGTCCTACCTCACACAGGTCATAATGGCCATCAACAAAAAGTCTACAAATAATAAATGCTGGAGAGGGTGTGGAGAAAAAGGAACCCTCCTACCCTGTTGGTGGGAATGTAATGCAGCCACTGTGGAGAATAGTATCGAGGTTCCTTAAAAAACTAAAAACAGGGTTACTATCTGATCTAGCAATCCCATTCTTGGACATATATCTGGAAAAGATGAAAACTCTAATTTATAAAGATATATGCACCCCAGTGTTTATAACAGCACTATAACAGTTTATAACAGTCAATACATGGAAACAACCTAAGTAATGAATAGATAAAGAATATACGTCATGTATCTACATACATACCCACATAACACACACAACGGAATATTACTCAGGCATAAAAAGAATGAAATAATTCAATCTGTAGCAACATGGATGGATCTAGAGATGATCATACTGAATGACAAAGACAGATGTCATATGTCACTTATTACTGGAATCTAAAAAAAATGACATAAATGAATTTATTCAGAGCAGAAACAGACTCACAGACATAGAAAATAAACTTATGGTTATCAAAGAGGAAAGTGGGGGAGGGATAAATTGGGAATTTGGGGTTAACAGATACAGACTACTTGTATAAAATAAACAAAAAGGACCTACTGTTTAGCACAGGGAACTATATTCAATATCTTATAATAACCTATAGTGGAAAAGAATCTAAAAAAAATAGACATGCATATATAACTGAATCACTCTGCGGTTCACTGGAAACACTGTAAATCAACATACTTCAATAGAAAACAAACAAACCCACACTGGCCAAACTTCTTATCTCCAGGGGAACCAACTCTACAAGCCATGTTCCAAGCTCCTGTGAGACCAGACCAAACTAATCTCTAACAGCTCATCCTTATATAGCCTTCCTCCCCTCCCCTAGCCTGCTTCCCGCATTCCTTCTGCTGAGAATACTCCCTTAGTGTATCACTTTTACAAGAATCTTCATCTCAGGTCCTCGGAAACCTGACTTCAGGCCCATCAGTTCCTAGATTCTGCCTCGAGTGACTGGGTGACATCAATGCTAGTTACGGAGGGACAAAGGAAAGACAGTAAAAGAGGCCCACGAAGGGTAACGTCGTAGTTACTTTTGATCCCCCAGATGCTAGCACAGGTATGCTTCCATCATTTTTTGAATTAATATATTAATGAAGGAATATATTCAACTCTGAATAATGCTGAGTTAGAGGTGACTTGGGACACAGATTGTCAAGTAGACAGTGGAATATATCAGTCCTGATTTCAGAAGACAGGTGTGGACCGGAGAGGTATATTTGGAAGTTATAGGTAATAAGTAAAGCTGTGACTCTGATTGAAATCATCCAAGACCTGAAAATAAAAGAAGAGGAAGAAATGGAAAACTGGAATCTTGGGGAACACTTCATTCTAGGCACCCACTCCCATGGTCACATTCTTGACACCGTCATCAGGGAAACTGCATTACTTACTAATAGAGATTTTCTGTAACCCACCTAGTATGCTTCCAACTGACTTAGTCTAGTATTCCCACGCTCTCATATCTCTCTTTTCTAACTCTGCTCACATTCCTTATCCATCATGACAGCCATTCAGCAACTTGTCCCACCCTTTATTCTAGCTCCATGCTAGACACATGGTAAAACTCAGGCCTAATTAAAACTGCTTGCACCAAGCATGTACCTGAGCGGCTGAATGCTGGGCAAGTGAATGGAGGAGAAATTACATCCCACAGGGACTAGTATCACTTAAAATTCATGAGCACAAATTCACATGGTTAGTTAGCACTGCCTGGCCATTCTCCTGCACTTCCCTAGTACGCTCACTTTCTTAATCACGGCCACGCAGCCCGGCCTCTTTCTCAGGACCTTCATCCCTCCGTGCCACGCGCACTTAGGGCTGTATTTTAGGCCACGCTATTTCAGAGACCCTTCCTTCTACCCACACTGTAGATTTTATTCCTCCTTACCTTAATCACCTTGCTTCTACAAATAAACCTCACCCCTTGGGTCCCACTCCACCTCTTTCACCACCAGACGTTCCTCCTCTCTTTGAAGATTCCCACTGGAGGCACTAAACATTATGGTCTAAGGCTGTGTCTTGGGACAGCATCTCCACTTACACTCTTCTAAGTATTATCATCTAGTCTGATAGATTTAAGTATCAGCCTCATGCTGATTAAAATGCCCCTTTTTTATTTCCAGCTCTGGTCTATTCCTTGAACACCAGATTCATATATCCTATTGCTTGTTTAATTTGCATGTTTAGTAAACACGTAAGTTTAAATGTCTAACCTGGAATTAATGAATTTTCTCCACTAACACTGCTCCTTCCTAGTCTTCCACGTCAGAGACTGGTGCTACTATGTACCTGAGGCTCAAGCAGAGATCCTTCGAGTCATCTCTGAGTCTTTTCTTTCCACAGCCAATCCACTGTCAAGTCTCATTTGCTCTCCAAAATGTTTCCTGGATCCAACACCTCCTGGCTCTGCCTCCACTGTTACCAAGCCAGCAGCACCATCTCTTGCTTCGACTATTGAAATAGCCTGACGGTTGTTCTCTCCACTTCTACCTCTGCCCATCTATAATTTATTTGGCAGTGAAATGGATCTTCAAAAAATTTTAAAAACAGATTATATTCTCTACCATTTGCAACTTTCTCGTGGTTTCCCACTGCTTTAAAATAAACTCCCAGTTGCTTCCTATGGCCACTGGCTCTACAGACCTGGAGTTCTCCTGTCTGTTTCTCTGTCCCTACTTCATTACACACTTCTTAGCTCCAGACCACACACTTCCCCTTTTCTGGTTCTCAAACTTAACAAACTTTGTTTGGCCAAACAGATTTGACCCGGTCATTCCATCTGCCCAAAACTCTCTACTTCCAGATTTTTGTAAGCCTGGATCCTTTTTTGTTTCAACCTAAATGTTCCCTTCTCAGTAATCATTTTCCTAGCCACTTAACCTAAAGTCAGTCCCCGCACTGGTATCACTTCCTATCATGTCATTTGCTATCTTTTCATCAATTTTTATAGTATTTATAACTTTTTGGTTTTTTGTTTCTAGTCATTAATTGTTCCCTCTTTTTTGAGATAAAGTTTATATAAAGTAAGACTAACCATCTCAAAATGAACAATTTGGTGTGGATTTAGTATAGTCACAGTGTATTAAAACCACAACTCTATCTAGTTTCAAAGCATTTTCGTCATCCCCAAAGGAAGCTGTACCCATCAAGCCTTGCTCCCTGGCTTTCCCACCCTCTTATACTCCTGGCAACCACCAACCTGCAATCTGTTTTAATGGGATTTACCTATTATGGGCATTTTTATGCAATATATAACCTTTCGTGTCTGGTTTCCTTCAGGGAGCATGATATTATCCAGGTTCATCCATGTTACAGCATGTATCAGCACTTCTCTCCTTTCCACGACTGAATAGTATTCCACTGTGTATACACACCACTCTTTGTTTATCCATTCACCCACTGATGGAGTTCCCCTCTTTTTTTCACCAGACTGTAGACTTGTCTATCTCATCAATGAGTGTTTAGAACAGAATCTGCCATATAGTGAGTGCTCAATACCATGTTCATTCCATCAGTGACTGCGTGAATGATAAAAACTAGTAGTTAAGGGACAGGTATTCTGAGGGGACCCTTGGAAGCAGACTAGGGAAGAGTGATCAGAAAAGCAACGGGACGATCAGTGGAGAATAGTGTCTTAGAAGTCAGAGAACATGATATCAAGAGAAAAAGATTAAGGAAGATGAGTTCTTTAAACTGTCTATTTAATTAACAACGAGGATGTCATTGGTGGTCCGAGCAGGAACAGTACTGATGCGGAGTAAAGATGCGACAGTGGATGGAAGTCACTAGACTCAGACTGGCGGTCTGGGCCGTGTCTTCCAGGAGCCTCCAGGGCTGTCATCACAGCCAAAGTTCCCTGTGCCCAGACCTGTAACAGTAGAGAATTTTCTTTCCTGGATGACTCTGTAGTCATGAGCTCCTCAAGTAACAATGTAGAATTTTAGAGGGGAAAAGAAATCCAGTGTTCATTATACAATAGACACTCTTACATGTCTTTTTTGTGCCTACTAGTGCCAGACATTATTTTAGGTGTTAGGGTTAAAACAGCAAACAAAAATAGAAAAAATCCTCCTTTAATGGAGCTTAAATTCTAGAGGAAGGAAGCAAACAAAATGTTATAATTAAGTGCTATGGATAAAACAAAAAATAGAATATGACGAGGGAGGTACTACTGTTCCTCAGGTGTTTCTGATGAGGTGATGTTGAAGCAGAAACTAATCATCCTAAAGTCACCTGATATTAGAACAGTGAAGTCACATCACGTGCATGCTCGGTCATGTCCGACTCTTTGCGACCCCATGGTCTGTAGCCCACCAGGCTCTTCTGTCTGGGGAATTTTTTCAGGCAAAAATACTGAAGTAAGTTGCAATGAAGCCTTTAGCAATTTATCACTATTTTTTCCCCTCTTGCTGGGTTGGAGTATGTCTTTACTTTGGAGTCCTTAAAGAGAGAAGTTTTGTTGATATAGAACTTGCTAAGTCCTCTTGGAGGTTCCCTTAGCTTAAATGAGGAAGTTTATTTACTTCATTGTTATGGAATTTTATTCTGTTCAGATAATTTTGACATTTTATGTTGAGATGAAACAAAAGAGCATTGCTGGGCTTTCAGTTCAGTTCAGTTGCTCAGTCGTGTCCGACTCTTTGCAACCCCATGAACTGCAGCACGCCAGGCCTTCCTGTCCATCACCAACTCCCGGAGTCCACCCAAACCCATGTCCATTGAGTTGGTGACGCCATCCAACCATCTCATCCTCTGTCGTCCCTTCTCATGCCTTCATCCTAGCATCAGAGTCTTCTCAAATGAGTCAGCTTTTCGCATCAGGTGGCCAAAGTATTGGAGTTTTAGCTTCAACATCAGTCCTTCCAATGAACACTCAGGACTGATCTCCGTTAGGATAGACTGGTTGAGATCTTGAAAACTTCCAGAGTTGATGGTTTTAAGTCTTCCTCTTCCACAACAGCTTAAATTTTACTACCAGCCTCTCCCAAAGCAGCTGACAGATTCCAGAAAGGCAGAGAAGTGTTCATGGCATGCCTCAACCAGCTCAAACATTTTCTGTTTTTTTTTTTGTTGTTGTTATTGTTGTTTATTTTTATCACTTGTACCCAATATTGGTATATCATGGACAGGCAGTGAAAAATTACATAATACACTTTGAATACAAGTGAAGGCAACTGTAAGAACATTACTAGTTTCTGAGATAAAAAACCTATATCTTTAAAAAATGTGATTATGTTCAATAAATCAAATCACAAGGTATAAAATTTCAGCAAAGAACTGGAAACTAAAAAAAAAAAAGTTCAAATGAAAATTCAAGAACAGAAAAAAAAAAATTAACCTACAGTATGAAGCCACTTCCTCAAGGCTCTTTATACACAGAAAACAACACAGGAAAGAGAACAGGAAGTGCAGAATTTAAAACCTTTCCCACCTGTTTTACCAGGACAGCATAATTGGGTACCAAAGCTTGACAAGGATAACAGTGAAACATTACAGGCTAATTTCTCTCATGAACATAAAGCATAACTCTAAAGCAATATGAACAGATCAAATCCAGTGATCGAGTGTGGTTTATTCTAAGAATTCCAAGGCTGGGTTAACAATCTAACATGAAGAAAAAAAAAATGCCACATTAACAGATCAAAGGAGAAATCATATGGTCATTTCAACAGCTTGGGAAAAAGCAATTGATAAATTCAATACCAACTTGTGAAAACAAATTTAGCAACCTAGGAATAAAACGAACTTCTTAATCTTTTAATAAGGAAACTGCAAAATATTTACAGCAAATATTATGCACAATGGCGGCATATTGAATGTTTTCCGTTTGCAACTAAAAATGAGAGAAAGATGCTGGCAATATCAGTTCTACTGCTTTACATTTACTAGAGGTCCTTGTGTACAATAAGGCAAGAAAAAGAAAAAGCAGGTATAAATATTTGAAAGTAAGAAGTCTGCTACTGCTGCTGCTAAGTCGCTTCAGTCATGTCCGACTCTGTGCAACCCCATAGACGGCAGCCCACCAGGCTCCTCCATCCCTGGGATACTCCAGACAAGAACACTGGAATGAGTTGCCATTTCCTTCTCCAATGCATGAAAGTGAAAAGTGAAAGTGAAGTCGCTCAGTCGTGTCCGACTTTTAGCGACCCCATGGACTGCAGCCTACCAGGCTCCTCCATCCATGGGATTGTCCAGGCAAGAGTACTGGTGTGGGGTGCCATTGCCTTTTCCGAAAGTAGGAAGTCTAGCTATCATTATTTTGATTCTGAGCATAGAAAATCCAAAAGAATCTATAGAACTGGGAAACACTGTGTGCTTAGTCACTCAGTGGTGGCTGACTCTGCATTCCTACGGACTGTAGCCTGCCAGGCTCCTCTGTCCATGGGGATTCTCCAGACAGGAATACTGGAGTGGGTTGCCATGCCCTCCTCCAGGGGATCTTCCTCACCCAGGGATCGAACCCAGGTCTCCTGCATTTCAGGTGGATTCTTTACCGTCCAAGCCACCAGGGAATTTTGATTCTAAGTATAGAAAATCTAAAAGAATCTACAGAATTGGAAAGCATATATAAATCAAATGGAATATTTCCATGGGAAACGAGACTGAGGTTGTTCCTTGCACCATATGCAAAAATTGATTCCAGGTCTATACTTAAGTAAAAAAAAAAAGAGAGAAGAGAGAGCCAAAGCTTCTAAAAGATAACATAGATACTATTTTTATAACTTTGAGACAGGCAAAAGTTGTAAATAAGACACCAAAAATATCAAACATAAAGAAAAATATTTATAAGTATGAACACATTAAAATTAGGAACTTCTGGTCATCAAAACATTCTATTAAGTGAGAAGGCAAGTATGAATGAGAGAAGATATTTGCAATCCCTATCACCTATAACCACCAAAGGGTTTAAATCTAGAATATACAAAGAAGTCCTATAAATCAATAAGACAATTCAACAGAAAATTAGACAAGCAAATCAAATAGATATCAAATATCAAAATAGTCAATAAATTTATGAAAAAGCACTCACCTCATTAGTCTCCAGGAAATAAGAATTAAAGTCACAGTAAGATGTTACTATCCACTGACCAGGGGCTTCCCAGGTGGCGCTAGTGGTAAAGAACCTGCCTGTCAAACGCAGGAGATAGAGACCCCGGTTCAATCCCTGGGTCAGGAAGATCCCCCGGAGGAGGGCATGGCAACCCACTCCAGTATTCTTGCCTGGAGAATCCCATGGATAGAGGAGCCTGGTGGGTTACAGTCCATGGGGCCACAAAGAGCCAGACATGACTGAAGCGACTTAGCATGCATGCATGCACCCACTGACCATAAAAGTTAAAATTAAGGCCAATAACAGCTAGAAACTGTTGGAAAGAACACAGAAGAGGAGAATACTCATACACTACTTGTAGGGCTGTGAACTGACTCAAACAGGAAGAGAGATCGACAGTGCATGCTAAAGCTGACCTTGTGCATCTTGCATGACCTAGCAACTCAGTGAGGTGGCTCAGTGGTAAAGAACCCACATGCCAATGTAGGAGACATGGGTTTGATCCCTGGGTCAGGAAGATCCCCTGGAGAAGGAAATGGCAACCCACTCCAGTATTCTAGCCTGGGAAATCCCATGGACAGAAGAGCCTGCCAGGCTACAGTCCACGGACTTGCAAAGACACAGCTTAGCAACTAAACAACAACAATGACCTAGCAATTCCATTCTTAGGTATAGATCCAACGGAAACGTGTACACATGTGCACCAAAGGACACTGACAAGAATGTTTTTAGGAAAAGTATTTGTAATCATCTCTGAGCAGGAAATAATTCAAATGTATGTCAATAGTGGAATGGATAAATCGTATCATTATGGATAATGGTATCATTATATATGGTATTTATATATAATGTAATACTAATAGAGAAACAAAAATGGATAAACTACAGCCAACAATATGGATAATGACTCTCATCAAACAATGTTGAAACAATGGTGGGAGAAAGAATCCGTACAAGAGAACACATGCAGCGTGATACCATTTATCTAACATTTACAAATGGCTACAACCAAGCTATGACCTTAAAGGTAGGACAGTGGTTATCTTGGGAGCAGGCTGGAGTGACCGGAAGGGCATGGGAAGGGGGCCTCTGGAACACTACTAATGCCCTGTTTCTTGCCTGGTGGCAGCTGCACGGCTCTGTTGCCTTTTCAATAATTCATCAAGCTGTCCAATTCTGATTTGTGCATCTTTCTGCATATATGTCAGAGTCAGTAAAAGAGATTTTTTCAAAACAGTCACAAAAGATCACTTTAAATATATACAGATCTTTGAGGCTCATGGAATGTCCAGAAGTGACTTGCATATTTAAAAGTCACCAGTAATTTCAGCCTGTACTTGAGGTGAAATACTTCACAAAACATTATGGATGCTTTTCCTTCTATAGATAGTCACAGCTGAATTACCTGCAGACCCATCTTGGAGTCTTATTCAAAGAGCAATATATTTTTTTAAACTACTGTGTACACATCAGTAACATCAGTATCAATGTAAGAGTATTCACTCCATAAAGGAAAAAAATAGTAACTAATAATCAGCAACTCACCATGGGGAATACCTCATCATCACTAACCAAAGGACTGGTTATTTCTTTGGTTTGAAATGGCAAAGATGGCAATGGAGGTGTTGCACTTCTGTTTGGCTCACGATCATGGTTAAATCTAAAAGAGAAGGACTAGTTGTCATTATTGCTACCAAGGACACCTGTTTATTTATGGAGCTAAGAATTTAAATTTCTCCAATTTCTAACTGTGAGGAAAGCACAACAAAATATTTGGGCTTGTTATCTGGGTATTTCTTTGAAAATAATTTTGCTGACAATTTCTATTCCACTTAAAAGACTTAGAACAATTAATAATGAAGCAGGAAACTTTCATAATTGTTAAAAATATTCTGCCATTCTTATTGCCTATATTGTTTCTCTTTCTGTGTTTTACTGTTTTGTCTCTTTGCTATAATTAAGCCAGTTTGAGAAAAATTTTTTAAACAGCTAACACAGCTGCCCTTGACAATTCTAAATAGATACTCTTTTTCTATTCTCATTTTACTTAACCTCACTGGCTTTCTTAACATAATCGTTCTTCTCTTTTTTTCACACTAGAATAAGTCTCTGTATAATAATAATAATTCTAATTTATGTAGAGCTTAATAATTTATAGTACGTTTACAATTTACATTATCTCCTAAACTCCTCCACACTTAGTTGTATGACCTTGGGCATCAGGTAACTATATTTACCTGTAACTTTAATTTTTTCATTTATAAAAAAGGGTTGTTATGAGAATTGAACTCCACAGTTTGATGAAAGGCACAGTATAGAATTTGTTGTTTGTGCCAAAATATAGGGTAGAAGATTAGACTGAATAAAATACCAGTAGGATTTTAAATTTTGGTGTGCTGACTAAACAAATGAATAATAAAATAAACAAACCAACTTACCCTAAAATTTTACACGAAAAGGTCCTAACAGTATGGGCTGTTTGGAACTAAATAAGTATCTTCTCTGAACATTAATTCATGAAAATGGGGTTTAATCAAAATCATCAAAAACCATGGAAACATAAAAATCCTTTCAATTTAAAGTTATTTATTTTTACTAGCAATTCAAATTCTCTACAGGTATTGATTAACCATTTTCAAAGTCTTCGTATTTTAACTTTACACAGTTTAAAAAATTTACAGTATTTTTCTCTGTTCTTATCCAAAGACTATCTATCTATATAGACTTCTTTTATTATGCAAACATTTTCAAAGCTATGCATACAAATAGCAATAAAAGTTAAGTGAGGCATCTGTAAACTAGTACATAAAAACAAACAAAACATGCTTTCCATTTTTACTTATCTTGAAATAGATCTTTTTTTTTAATCCATTCTTCCAAACCATAATTACCATGGAAACAGAACAGCAAATTAAACTGAAATAACATGGTTTATGATGTACAAAATAAAATGAAACATCCCACAATTCAAATAGAATTATAACAATTGCCTTGTACATCTGCATAGAATATTCAGTTGAACCTTTTAATCTGAATGAGTCCATCTATACTTCAAAGTACAGTAGAAAAAAATAAGGTAATTATAGAAATGGTTCAAGAAATATACATCCCTCTGTAATCTCAATTATACAGAGATTTCAGGGAAAGTATTATTTGCCCTAAATTATCTAAATAATTATCTCAATTATCCATTTTGCTTTGGATGTATAGATACAACTTTATGGTCCTAATTACTAAAATTTATATATGAACATTTTCTTTATTGTAAGATCAATAAAGTGTGCAGAGAATGAAAGGAAAGACTACATTATGAAGCAAAGCACTTTTGCTTTAAATCATCTTTATACGACAGAAAAGTTCTTCTTCTAGAATACAGCTATTCAAATACTTCATAAAACCACCTTGCAAAAAAAAAGCTAAGTATATCAATTTAAAAGCTATCTTCAAAATTATTTCAGAAAGCTTTTACTACCATCTCACATGCTGGTCTGTGCAGCTAGCTTTTCCATAGACCCTACTGCAAGGCCTCTCCTTGCTTTGCCGGGAGGGCAGGAGCCTGCGTCTTTGCTGGAGAGAGCTCTGCCCAACTCGAGCTGGCTTGAGGGCTGAGCCAGCCGCACAGCTCACAGAGCTGTCAGTGTGCACAGCCGCTCCTGGCCCTCCGCTGGGTTTACAGGCCTCCCTGGGCTACATACAGCGCACCATCTTCAGCATGAAAGCGGATCCCTTCACAAACTAAGCTGATTTACCACTTTTGGCCTCCCCTTCTAACACTCCTTATTCCATGCACCTTATTAACACGCCTTATTCCTAGCCTGGAACTCTTCGGCTACTATGTTTTTCTCTCCTGAGCAAGACCCTGGTACAAAATTGACTCAGCTTAGTTTTTTGCTTCTAGATAAATAACTATTCATTCCTTGACAAGGGATCCTGTAGAGTGATTATGACAAACCTGACTTTGTGGTATTTTAGTATTAGAACCTTTTAATTTGCTGACTAGATCTGAAGCAATTTTATTGATTAGCTTGTGATTACCAATATCTTTCCAGTACATGATATAATTCTTAAAGCCATATATTCGGTTTTAAGTATGAACAGGTATTTAGAGATAAAACTCCATCATATACTACAAAACTGATTTGCCATTAAAATTAGTTACATTTAATAGTTCTGGATACCACTATTCTAAGTTAGCTTGCAAATGATCCTTAAACTTCAAAACTCTAATTCTAAAAACGTTGAAAGCATTGACTACCTCATTGCCAGAGTCAGTCTCATCTCATTCATTAGTCTTGTTTGTATGTTTCTGGCCCCATCACACTGCTTGCAGGATCTCAGCTCCCTGACCAGGGACTGAACCTGGGCCACAGCAGTGAGAGCCTGGAATCCCGGCCATTACGCCACCAAGCAACCACATTAAGCCTTTTAAAGTGCTGAATAACTTTTTATTGAAAAAGAATGCTTTGAAATATCCTAAAATGCTTCACATTTTAAGTGGATGAGCACAAAAATCTTATCACTTCTAACAGGAGTGAAAAGCAATAAAAACCGAGTTAACTTCCAAGTAGACAAAAGATTATCTTAATAATATATTATACAAATCTTCCTCAGTCACAAGCAAGAAGAGGTTAAAAATTAGACTACAGACTTTAAAATGTTGTGGAACATTATGTTCCTATACCTTTATCTAAAAGCTTTTTCCTTTCTAAAATACTTTAATAAGACCTTATTGTATTAGCCATTGATATGTAAATATGACCGTGTTTTTTGATTATTTTCTTCCTAATAGATACATACAGCTTTTAGTATTTGAGTTCACTAAGCTGTGCTGTGAGGGAAGGAAAGGACATTGCCTTTTTCACTTGCTAAAATGAATAGATATGAGCTTTACAGTTCTCCACCAGTGAGTTCACAGTGTCCTTGCCTCTCAAACAATTCTTTCCCCATAGTGGGTTTTACATGGTACTAATTTATTCAGAACATTTGAAATGCTGTTTCTTTTAAAAATCAGGTCACTGGAGAACACTGAAATCAGACAAGCCATTAAAACAAATTTAATGAAACTTTCAGCAAATGAGGCTGGCAGGACACAGGGCTGTGCGGTAGGGACAGGCGCCCAAGCCGCTTATTGAGACAGCCTCCTCCGGGCGCTCGCCTCTTACATTGCTCCGTGCCCCTGCCGCCGGGTTTCTGTTAGGCACTCTTAACGCATTCCGCACTGCCCAAGCAATCCAAACAATAAAAACACCGTTTAAAGACAGGAAAAGGCAGAGGAACTGTCCTTCTGTTTAAACAAGAACATCTAGTACCTTCACCTAAGGCTTTCCAAGTTGTTCCCAACAAGCAAGAATAGCAAACAATGTTCTGCATTAACAGGGGGCGATACAGAGCGGTGGCTGGAGAAGCCCCCGCGAAGACCCTTCACAGCATCACTGCGGTGCCGTTTTTCTCTTACAGAGAGAAAACCACATACCGGGGGTGGGGATGTGACCCATGGAGAAACGAACCCATGGGGAGAGAAGCGCGTTGTAAAGGGTTTATTCAATATTAGAAATTACATTCTTACCGCCAAATCAAGGTAAGATTTTCTGGACAGATTTTTAGTTACCCTGGCCAGTCAACATGGGGACACTCAGCAGGGAGCGGCCCTCTGGCTGGGGCGCACGCCCCTCATCCTCTCCACACCCCCTCTGGACTCTTGCTGCACCTCGCTGAATATGCCACCCCACCCACCGAAGCAGCGCCCCTGTGCAGCAGCAGCAGGCTTCTCTCATTCCCTCCCCTGACCACCCGAAGAGCTACTAGTTCAGCACTTCTGAGTGCTCGCTGTTTCTAACACTGGGTTAGAACATACCCTTCCGGCACACACAGGGCTAGGGTGCTGAGAGTGGAGAGGATGCACTACACGCACGAGGGTGCTAAGCAGACGTATCGAGGGCCGCCCCTGGACTTACGGACTGTCTACCTGTAGCACTGGGCTACTTAGGGAGCCGGGCATCACCCTTCCCCAGCAGCACTATCTTTAGAGGAAATGTCAGATTTAGCCATTTATTTATCCACCAAAATATATTTTTTAGGTACTGGGAGTTGGAGAAGTATTAATGTTATTATAAATATTAACAATTTTGTTAGAATAATAATATCAATGATAATGTCTAACATTTAGGGAATTATACATTTTACAAAGAAATAGGTTTTCTCCTATAATCCTCAGAAAACCCTTATAATCATTATCCCTACTTGTCAGATGGGAAAATAAGGGTTAAATATTTGAATTCCCCAAAGCTGCAAATATTAATTATCTGTATGTGAAATTTTCATGCTAAGTATTATGAGCTTTTAAACGAAAGTTGTATTGATGTTAGGTCTGGACCTATTGATTCACCATTTCTCAGCACCATAGAATGTTAATAAACCTGTTATCAAATAAGTTTGGGGAATATTGCACACCACACCTGTTCCTGGAAACTCACAGAGTAACTAGCACATTAATGGCTTTGCAAAATCCTGTAGAAAAGAAACTTGTTTTGCTGAGCTTTTTCCCAGCACTGGAAAATGGTGAAAGAACTCCAGAGACAGTTCTGACTCCAAACATATTTTATTAAAGGTGAAAAAATTAGTCAAATGTTAAGGCTGATATGTTTACTTAAATTTTGAAGTAAGACATTTTAAAGAGCCTGGGGATAATGTGGGCAGCAGGCACTGGTTTTCCACGTGCTCCCCTCCACTCAGAGAAGACCCCTCTCTCACACCCACAGGTTCCCTCCTGTGAAGAGACCACAGTCTGTCACCACTGCTGCAGCATCAGTATAAAGTGTACAGATATCTGAAGTTAAGCCAGACATGCCATCTGCCTGTACTCTGACATAAAAACGAAGATTACTTTTGTATACTCTGCATGCCACATCAGGTTCTAAGAAAGTCCTGGACTGGCAAAAATTCATTTTAACAGTCTACTCATTTCACTGTTATTCTTTGAAAGCTACTGAGACCATAGAATTTCATGTATCAGTGTATCTAGACTATTGACTTGTCCCCATAAACAAATTTTAAGCAGCTGAAGGGAAAGTGTATAAAATTACAATTTGATTATATAAAAACAAATTTCACTTGAATGTTTGTACATTTATATCCTTATGTAAGTAGAGCTGGCATACCCATCTTCATTTTTACCCCATTTTTATTTGGCTTTGATAGGCATACCTTCCTGCTTCTTCATAGGTATTTTGATTAGCCCATGTTGATTTTCCACTGGCATGAAGTTTTGCAAGATCATTTCGGAGCCTTTCATTCTCGTATTCCAGTTTGTTAATAGATGTATGCCTTGAATGTTCCCTGTTAGTGAAGTCTACACTCTAGAGAATAAAATAAACTATCATTGAAAAAATTGTTACTTACAAGAGATGCATATTTTCTGTGCATTTGGACACATGTTGGAAAGACCCTTTCATGTAAGTCAAGTCATGTGACTTTATTCCTGTGTACCTCCTAAATGTCTCTCTTCACCCCCCACCTTCTCACAACACAGGTCCTCAGTGACAGCTGCCACTGAACACATCACAATGAAGGGGATGCCCATGCTCAAGTACAGGAAAGGCTCACTGCATGCGTTACTGTTCTCCATAGCTAGGACAAACTGCTAGTTTTAAGACTTTCTGTGTTAAAAGGGTATGCCTTAATGGAACCAGAATTAACATATCTTTTAATTTTAAAATATTTTTTTCCACATTAAAATAATATATGTCATTATAGAAAATCACATATCAACCCCTCACTGTTGTGTGATATGAAAAATTATATATTAAAATCAATATGATGGCAGTCTGATTCTAGGCCATTCTATACCAAGATCACTAGATCCTGGATGAGACTGTGCCATTAACAGTCTTGAGGAATGCAGCATCCTGAAAAAGTCTTATTGTCTGGTATGGGCAACCCAATGGTTAATGTCATAAAAGAATAAGAAACATATTTAAATCATAACATGAAAAATTTAGAGCAAGATTAAAGATTTCTGATGCTATCTTAATTAAATGCTGTAGAAGTTTCTTAGGGAGAGTCTAAACTTTTTTTCTCCCAACATTTTAAAAAATAGGATATATTCTGACATGAAAACTCATGAAAATGCTTTAAATAACCCCATGAAGTCCTTTATAATAGAACTATGATTTGAATACTCATGAATTATGCTGATTAAACAACAGTTCTCTGCTTTCAGAAGAGTAATATTTTAGTAGAAAAAGCGTAACATGAGTAAAGTATCTTTTTGAAGCTCCAATTTTCTATGTTTAAAAGCTCATAAGACTATAGATGATTATGGCTTAGAATTGTCATTTTTTAAGTTTCTAAATTTAAGGCTTTGAATGCCATTGCATATGGGCTGGCATGTGATAAAGTCACTCAAAAATTTCTGACTAAACTGCATGTTTAAAATTATTCATACACAATATTAATATCAATATTGATAAATTAGAATAGAAATGTATATATTAAAGCATTAAAAGTGCTTACCTGTTTTATGTTTGCTTCGGAGGCCAAATCTGTTCATTAAAACCTCTGCTTACTGCCTAATTACTAAGTATGTGTGTTAGCCGCTCAGTAGTGTCTGACTCTTTGAGATCCCATGGAGCGTAGCGCACCAGGCTCCACTGTCCGTGGAATCCTCCAGGCAAGAATCCTGGAGTGGGCTGCCATTCCCTTCTCCAGGGGATCTTCCCAACCCATGGAGCGAAACTAGGTCTCCCACACTGTGGGCAGATTCTTTACCGTCTGTGCCACCTATACTATCCTTTTATAGAAGTTTATAAATCTTTAGAAAGGTCTACTTTTGAATGGAAAAAAATGCTCCAGGAGGTCAAACGTTCTCCAAACAATATTGGCCAACGTGACCTTTGGGAAAGAAGGGTCTTTCAAGGTATTTTTCTGCTTGTTAGGCCCTTGCCTTTAGTGTATGTTAACTTTGCTCATTTGAGACATACTAGTACAGATAAAAAAGAAATCTATAATCTGCTTTGAAGGAGACAGGATTGCGTGTTCTAAAATTTGAGCCCATTTGTGATAACTGTAAAGAAGGTAGACCTAATGCGATTTTCCTCTCCAAAGGAGAACACTCATGGGCAGATCTGTTTGAAAAACAATCTTGGAAAAGATTCAACATTTTCTCCTAAAAAGACATCACCTAGTCAAAATACATAACTCTTGATAGTCTGCTGCTCTGCTACAATTTCATTCAAAAATTTTCTATAAAATTAGATTTCACCTGTGACTTTTTCACCCAGTGTTGGTTTAAAGTATTTAAGAATGATAATAATGATTTTTTAAAAAACCCACAATTTTCTAAATGTACCATAATTAAGTAAGTATTGTAAGTATGACCTGAAAGAATTACATAGGTAATGGATTTATACAATTTGTATTTAAAAACATTTTTCATTTTCCTGGATAGCATTTTTGGTGCTCTCTCATTTCATTTTTTCCTAAATACTTTCCAATGATTTCAAAAATATATTCTCCAGTAGGCACTGATTAAACTTTATCTGTGTATTGTCGATGGGTTCTTTTTATAGGCCCAGTCAATTTCTTATTTCCCACTCCCCCAAATTTTAAGGTTTCATAGTTTTAACTGACTTTTCTTCTTGAAATGGCGAAACTTCATGGAGCCTGTTTACCCTAGCACACAGCTGGGGTACTGAACTGTCTGAATGTATTTCATAAGAGTACTTTTCCTCTTAAATAATAGACTAAAAAAGTATCTCTATAGAAGGGCTGACTTTAATCATGTTTTAAGGTTAGTACATTAATTTATAGCATGTAAATGAACGTTTTAGATGCTTAGTCAGATAGTCGAGTCCAACTCTTTGTGATCCCAAGGACTGTAGCCTGCTAGGCTCCTCTGTCCATGGGGATCCTCCAGGCAAGAATACTGGAGGGGATAGCCATTTCCTCCTCCAGGGGATCTTCTTGACCCAGGATCAAACCTGGGTCTCCTGCATTGCAGGCAGACTCTTTACCAGCTGAGTCACTAGGGAAGCCCTTTAGATGCTTATGAGGATACTAATTTTTATGCTGTTATTTAGCAAACTGTGTGGACAGTGAAAGGCCAATTAGTCTTAAAAATCACTGTAAGTTCTGAGTTCTGACTAAATCTAATTTTATAACACCTTCCCTAAGTGAAAGAAAATTTAACAAATACAAATATAAATCTAAGTAAATATGGAATCACAAAAAACCCTATGATGATAAATGTGGTTCTTTGTTAACTACCCAGGAGCGGAATAAAGATAAATCCCTCACTTTTCTCTTTGTAGTCAAGCTTTTGCAAAAATCCATGGAAAACATCTTTTTCAAAGCAACAAACACACACCAAAAAATATCCAAATAAACCAAAAATCTCTTGCTAATTCTGGTCTTAAGTATGTCACTGAGACCAGAGTAAAACTTGCATGCCAGGTGGTTAGTCCCATTAGTAAATTCTCCAAAGGAAAATGGGGGTTTTGTCATAGCCCCAGGTATGCAATAGGTAAAGGACTGAGTGCAAGACTGCTGTTTCTACTATTGGGTGGGTATGAACTTTCAACCTTTTTTCCCTAAGTATAAATAATCAGGGAGCTTCACATTTAAGCAGAAAAGTTATCAAAGCTCTAGTAATTCAGAAATGACCTACCTTTATATCAGTAATTCCACTTGTCTAGGAAGGAAAAAATAATTGTTATTTTAATATTATAGAAATACTGCATATTTTAGAAGACTTAAAAATAATGAAGTAAATATTACAGTTTTTATTGCTTGAGGTAAAATATCAGCACAAATTATTTAATTATATGTTTACTTATTCATTTCAATTATTTTAGAGAGAATTAACTATCTAA
>SJYQ01002698.1:97106-114137 GCA_006410935.1 Redunca redunca
ACCAGCACTGACAAACACCATTTTGGAGACCATCCTTTAAGCTCTTTGTGCCAGAGGTTACCAGCCCACCAACTGGTTGGCACCAGTCCCAGGACTTCATAGACTGCACACTCAGCTGTGCCAGGATCCAGCCCCACCCACTAGAGGGTTGGCACCAGCCTTGGGCTTCACAGGCCCCATGATCGGCTATGCTGGGATCCAGCCCTACCCACCAGTAGGAAAGCAGCCAATACATGAGGCAGTGGCTGGCAGCCACCTCTGCAAGGGGTCAGCCCTGCCAACCAGCATGCCCACAGTAGCTCGCTATGCCACAGGAGAAGGGTTCACATAGCCCACACATGAGGCAAGCCAAGAGCGTATGACTCCAGTGAACACGGAGGGCTCTGCTGAGCCCCGCAGGACATCTCCAACACAAGGCCCCTTCTCCAGAATCGGAAATCATAGCCAGCCTACTTAGTACGAAGAAGTAAAAAAGAAAAGTGGGCAAAATGAGGTGAGAGAGGTATAAATCCATATGAAGAAGATGTAGGATAAGCAATCTACCCAGTAAAGAGTTAGAGGTAATGATGTTAAAGATGTTCAATGGACTCAGGAGAAAAATGGATGAATACAACAAGAAGTTTAACAAAGAGAAAACACAAAGAAGAACCAAAAGAGAGCTTAATAATACAACTGAAATTAAAAAAAAATACATTACAAAGAATAAACAGTAGGTTATATGATAGAAAAGAACAGACCAGTGAACCAGAAGATAGAGTAGTGGAAATTACCCAAGAAGAGTTCATGCTGATCCTTTTCAAACTATTCCAAAATACTGAAGAGGATGGAATGTTTCTGAACTCATTCTAGGAGACCAGTATCAACATGATGTGAAAACCAGACAAAGACACCACAAAAAATAGTAACGGGTCAATATCACTGCTGAACATAGATGCAGAAGTTCTCAACAAAATGTCAGCAAATCAAGTTTAACAATACATTGAAAAGATTATACACTGTGATTATGTGGTTCAATATCCACAAATAAATCAATGTGACATACCACATTAAAAAATTGAAGAATAAAAGCTACATGATCATCACAATAGATATAGAGAAAGGTTTTGACAAAATTTAACATCCATTTATGATAAAAGTTCTCCAGAAAGTGAGCATAGAGGGAACATGTCTCAACATAATAGAGACCCTATATGACAAAAACATAGCCAACATCATATTCAACAGTGAAATGCTGAAAACAGTTTCTCTAAGATTAGGATCAAGACAAGGATACTCACTCTTTCCACTTACTTAACAGTACTAGAAGTCCTAGCTAATGAGACAAGAAAAAGAAATAAAGAGATTTCAAACTGGAAAGGAAGAAGTAAAATGATCAATGTTTGTAGACAACATGAAACTATATAGAAAATCCTTAAGATGCCACCAAAAAACTAATAGACATAATAAATTAATTCAGTAAAGTTGTGGGATACAAAATTAATATATAGAAATCTTTTACATTCCTATATACTAACAATGAACTAGAAAGAGAAATTAGGAAAACAACCCTATTTACAATCACATTAAAATAATAAAATGCCTAGGAATAAATCTACGTAAGGAGGTAAAAGACATACACTTGGAAAATTATAAGACACTGATGAAAGAAACTGAAGATATTACAAACAAATGGAAAGATATGCTGTACTTCTAAGTTAGGAGAATTAATATTTTAAAACTGACCATATTCCTCAAGGCAATCTGCACACTCAATGCAATCCTTGTCAAAATATCAATTGTAGTTTTCACAGAACTAGCAGAAATAATTCTAAAATTTGTTCAAAAACACAAAAGACCTTGAATATCCAAAAAATATTGAGAAAGGATAACAAAGCAGGATGTTTCATGCCTCCCTGAGTTTAGACTGTTCTATAAAGCAAAAGGAAGCGTGGGCAGCAGAGGATGAGATGGTTAGATAGTGGACATGAATTTGAGCAAACTCCAGGAGACAGTGGGGGACAGAGGACCCTGGCTTGCTACAGTCCATGAGGTTGCAAAGAGTCAGACATGACAACAAGAACAAAGCTACTATAACTGAAACAGTATGGCACTGGGGCAAAAACAGTACATTGACCAATGGGACAGACTAGAGCGTCCCGAAATAAATCCACACTTACATGGCCAATTAATTTACGACAAAGGAGGCAAGACTATACAATGGGAAAAAGACAGCCTCTTCAGTAAACCTCTTCAGTAACCTCTTCAGGAAAATGGACAGCTACATGCAGAAGAATCAAACTCACATGCACAGAATAAACACAGGGTGGATTAAAGACTTATACGTAAGGGCTTCCCTGGTGGCCCAGTGGTTAAAAATGGCAGGCCCGCCTGCCAATGCAGGGGACACGCGTTCGGTCCCTGGTCTGGGAAGATTCCCAGACGACCCACGTATCTTGGGACAAGATTCCACATATCTTGGGACAACAAAGCCCGTGGGCCACAGTGACTGAGCCCGCACACCTAGAGTCCATGCTCTCAACGAGAGAAGCCCGAAGGCCACTACCGAAGAGCAGCCCCACCTGCCACGACTAGAGAACCATGTGCAGCAGTGAAGGCCCAGCACGGCCAAAAATAAGCAAATACACCTTTAAAAAGGACTTAAATGTAAGATTGGAAACCGAAGAACTCCTAGAAGAAAACAAAGTATACTTATCAACACTGGTCTTAGTAACAGTTTTTTGGATCTGTCTCCTCAGGTAAGAATAAAAAAGCAAAAATAAACAAATGTGCTTGCATCAAACTAAAAAGCGTTTGCACAGGGAAGGAAACTATAAACAAAATAAAAAGGCAGCTTAACGAATGGGAGAAGATATTTGCAAATGATACCTCTGATTAGGGCTTAATATCCAAAATATATAAAGGACTGATACAACTCAACATAAAAAAATCTCATTAAAAATGAATAGAGGATATGAACAGACATTCTTCCAGTGAAGACTTGGTCATCTACAGATGACCAGAAGACATGAAAAGATGCTCAATACTAATCAGAGAAAAGTAAATCAAAGCCGCAATGTGACCATTTTATACTTGTTAGAAAGGCTATCATAGAAAAGACAACAATTACCAGTGCTGGTGAAGAGGTGGAGAAAAGCAGTACTTGTGCCCTACCGGTGGGAATATAAGTGGTACAGTTTCTATGGGAAAAACTACGCAGTTTCCTCAAAAAATTAAAAATAGAACTGTCATATGATTTAGCAATTTCACATCTGTGTATTTATCTAAAGGAAACAAAAAGACTAACTTGAAAAGATACATATATCCCAATGTTCACCGAAGCATTATTTTCAACAGCCGAGATATGGAAGCAACCTAAGTGTCCATCAAAAGACAAACGAATAAAAAAATGATATGGTGTACACATACAATGGAATGTTACTCAGCCACAATAAAAAATGAAATCTTGCTATTTGGGGCAACATGGATGAATCTAGAGGCTATTATGCTATGTGAAATTAGACTGAGAAGGACAAATATCATATAATCTCACTTATATGTGGAATCTAAAAAAAAACTAAACAGATTCAAGGATATAGAGGACAAACTGATAGTTGCCAGAGGGTGTTGGGGGCAAGTAAAACAAGTGAAGGGGATTTAGAGGTACAGACCTCCAGGTATAAAATAAATAAGCAATCATATGTACTATACAGCATATGGAATATGGTCAATAAAACTGAAATAACTTTATATGGGACAGATGGTTACTAAACTAATGTGGTGATTATTTCATAATACATGTAAATGTTAAATCACTATGAGGTACACCTGAAACCAACATAATATTTTATGCCAAGTAAACTTCAATTAAAAACACCTTCCTAGGCTTCTCTGGTGGCTCAGTGGCAAAGAGTCCACGTGCCAATGCAGGAGACATCAGTTTGGTCCTGATCTGGGAGACCCCACGGGCCACAGGGCAACTAAACCTGTGTGCCACCACTCCCGAGGCTGTGCCCCAGAGCCCGGGAGCCACAGCCACCGGGCCCGCGCGCCCTGAGCCCTGCAGCAGCGGACGCTGCAGTGAGACGTCCGCTCACCACACTAGAGAAAGAGCCTGCACAGCGACGAAGACCCCGCACCGCCAAAGTAAGTGAGGGAAACCACAGTAAATTTTTTAAAAAAAACCTTCCTATACGAACGGCACCCCACTCCAGTACTCTTGCCTGGAAAATCCCATGGATGGAGGAGCCTGGTAGGCAGCAGTCGATGGGGTCGCTAAGAGTCGGAAACGACTGAGTGACTTCACTTTCACTTTTCACTTTCATGCACTGGAGAAGGAAATGGCAACCCACTCCAGTGTTCTTGCCTGGAGAATCCTAGGGACAGGGGAGCCTGCTGGGCTGCCGTCCATGGGGTCGCACAGAGTCGGACACGACTGAAGCGACTTAGCAGTAGCAGCATACAAAGAATAATCCTCATAAAATATAAATGATTAAGTGCTATTTTAATAAGCATCACGTTGAAGGCTATAACAAATGGCATTCCATTTTATGACAGCCCATTAAGCAACCTTTAGACATATATATTATGTATGTATATGTGTGTGCTAATGTAAAAGTTCTACAGAGATAATCAAACATCAAAAACTGACTCTGCCTTTATTGAAAATACAATAAAACTGAGTAGACTAAAGTGACATGCATGAAAGATAGTAAATAATATAGATATGATATAATTTATGTGTTAAATTATACTGCATCAAGTAGGAATCCAAATGTTTTTTGAATCAATCAACGTCAACAACTACTGGGACTGAGATCATGTAGGAAGTGAGATAAAACAAAGCTTTGGTTAACCTTTTAATTAGCAGTGGTTTCCTTGATAACGTGTTCATGTCTCTTAGACGACAGGTAAGTCCCCCAAATCCACAGGTGTTCACTGAGCCTTGTGTGTGTGTGAGTGCTCAGCTGCCCAGTCATGTCTGACTCTTTGGCACCCCATGGACTGTAGCCCACTAGGCTCCTCTGTGCATGGAATTTTCCAGGCAAAAACACTGGAATGGGTTACCATTTCCTACTTTAGGATATATTCCCGACCCAGGGATGGGACCCAGGTCTCCTGCATTGCAGGCAGATTCTTTACTGTCTGAGCCACCAGGGAAGCCCTCATTGAGTCGTATACTATACCAAATCTTATATGAAGAAAAAACATGAAATATAACCCCTTTCTCCCACAAGAAATATGACTGAGACAAAACATATCCATAATAAAAAATAAAAGAAGACAACTCAAAACTGAGTGCTGAATTGTTATAATGAACACTGCTAAAGAAAGTCAAAGAAAGGAAAACTAACTGGGCCCTAGAGTAATGGTAGATTAATTCAAGGAGGAGATAAAATTTAATCTAGTCTCTTAAGGGACTGGTAGGATTCAGTAAAGAAAAAGGTATTTCTTTACGTTGGAAAAGGGAAAGCACTCAGGTGGGAAACAAACGGACTGAGGCATTCACTCATTCATGGGTTCATTTACTCCTCAAACAAACTATTTCCCAGTGCCTTCCATACTCAGGCACTATATTAAGTGTTGAGGCATAGTGGAAACTAGGACCATAACCGGAGAAGGCAATGGCACCCCACTCCGGTACTCTTGCCTGGGAAATCCCATGGGCAGAGGAGCCTGGTAGGCTGCAGTCCATGGGGACGCGAAGAGTCGGACACGACTGAGCAACTTCACTTTCACTTTTCACTTTCATGCATTGGAGAAGGACATGGCAACCCACTCCAGTGTTCTTGAGTGGAGAATCCCAGGGACGGGGGAGCCTGGTGGGCTGCCGTCTATGGGGTCACACAGAGTCGGACACGACTGAAGTGACTTAGCAGCAGCAGCAGGACCATAACCAGTGAGTCTACTGGTAAGGGGATGGGCGGCTTACAAAAAACAGGCAATTGTAATACTGTGGTATGACAGATGCTAAGGAAAGGATGCTATGATGGCTTCGAGGAGTGACACTTAACAGAGGAAAATCAGAGAAGATTTTGGTATAGCAGAAAATGTATGCAGATAAACTTGAAACATTAATAGGACAAGGCCATGTGAAGGAGGGAAAGGGGATTTTTTTGGTAGAAGGAAAAGCATGTGCCAAGGTCAGGAAGTAAGAAAGAGCATGAAAAACGAGAATCCCATACACAGACCTAGAATAAGCTGTTCCAGCTGTAGTGGAGGCTTTGTGTAGGTGTCCACAGGGAAACGGAGCAGGTGACCCAGGTTAAGGAAGCCTGGGACGTGAAGGGTTCTGGCTTCCTGTGGGGAACTGAACACATGTTCCACCAGGAAAGGTGACATTAGGAAAGCATACCTGGCGTGGAAAACGGACAATGTGGAAGCCATTCCGAAGGGAGAACCGGAAGCCATGCTATGATGCAGAAGAGAGGAGCTGAAGGTGCCTCTATCCCTCAAGGGGAAGCACACAGCCAGAGTAGAGATCCAAGGCCGAAATGCGGGGGCTGAGTAGGGGCAGCGATGGGAGGGCGGGGATCAGTGACGAGAACAGGAGGGGCAGGACCATGGGGTCTGACAGTCAGCGCTGCGCGTCCGGAGCTGTCCAAGCCAGTCACCAGCTGTGTGGTCTTGGGCAAGTTAAAAAACTTGGATAGAGGTCTAGTTTTACTTGTTGTCCTGTGAATATCTAGTTCTCCAACAATAATTATTAAAGACACCACCCATTCCCCATTGTTTTTGGTGCCCTTTTAAAAGATTAGTNGTTATATCCAAAAAAATCATTGCGAGGGGCAATGCTAAGTAGCTATTTCCCCATGTTTTCTTCTAGGAGTATGACAGTTTCAGAACTTCCATTTAAGCCTTTAATCTATTTTGAGTTAGATTTTGAGTAGTCTAGGATAGAGGTCTAGTTTTACTTGTTGTCCTGTGAATATCTAGTTCTCCAACAACAATTATTAAAGACACCACCCATTCCCCATTGTTTTTGGTGCCCTTTTCAAAGATTAGTTGACCTACACGTGTGGGTTTATTTCTGGATTCTCTTTTCTGCGTTTATCACATGCCACAGTCAGCACAGAATGTTTTCATTCACTCTATAATTATTTATTGAATGTCTGATATATGTCTAGCAGAATGCTAGGATTATGCTAAAACTGAAAGATCTCATTTCTTTTTCTGTGGGGATAATAGTGCCTATCCCCAGCCCACCCCCCCTCCCCAACACAGCATAAGGATGTAGACATTAATGTACGAAAGTATTTGGCAGACAGGAAGGCATATAGTAAACACGCAATGACCGGCAGCTCTTTGTTGTTACAAAATTCTACCCAGTCTCCTTGACTTTCTGTCTCTTGTCTCTGCACATTATATTACCTTGTCTCCTCAGCCACTCAGTCATGTCTGACTCTTTGTGACCCAAGGAACTGTAATCTGCCAGGCTCCTCTGCCCATGCAATTTTCCACGCAAGAATACTGGAGTGGGTTGCCATTTCCTTCCCCAGGGGATCTTCCTAACCCAGGAACTGAACCCACGTCTCTTGGGTCTAAACTGGCAGCTGGATTCCTTACCACTGCAGCACCTGCATTACACCACCTTATCATGACTCCTTCCCACCACTGTCTGTCTGGCTAACTATTCCTCAGAGGCCTTTTCTGATCCCAGTACAGCGTCAGGTAACCCCCACACAGCCCCTGCACTCCACAATCTCCTGTCACTCTAGCATAACCATCCAGTTAATTGTCTGTATCCACTAATGTATGTTTATAGACACTAACGTTAATCTCCATGAGTTCAAGGATCTAGTCCGACTGATAATCCTAGCATTCTGCTAGACATATATCAGACATTCAATAAATAATTATAGAGTGAATGAAAACATTCTGTGCTGACTGTGGCATGTGATAAACGCAGAAAAGAGAATCCAGAAATAAACCCACACGTGTAGGTCAACTAATCTTTGAAAAGGGCACCAAAAACAATGGGGAATGGGTGGTGTCTTTAATAATTGTTGTTGGAGAACTAGATATTCACAGGACAACAAGTAAAACTAGACCTCTATCCTAGACTACTCAAAATCTAACTCAAAATAGATTAAAGGCTTAAATGGAAGTTCTGAAACTGTCATACTCCTAGAAGAAAACATGGGGAAATAGCTACTTAGCATTGCCCCTCGCAATGATTTTTTTGGATATAACACCAGAGCACAGGCAACAAAAGCAAAAACAGACAAGTGGGACTACATCAAACTAAAAAGTTCTTTCACAGAAAAGGAAACAATTAACAGAGTGAGAGGCAATCTATGGAATGGGAGAAAATATCTGTCAACCATATATCTAATAAGGGGTTAATTTCCGCATTATATAACAAACACATATAACTTAACAGCAAAAATACAAACAACACACTTGCAGATTGGGCAAAGGGCCTAAACAGATGTTTTTCTAAAGAAGACATACAGATGGCCACCGACACATGAGAAAGCTACCAATGTCACTAGTCTCCAAGGAAATGTAGACTGAAACTACAGCAAGGCACCAGCTCAGACCTGCCAGGATGGTCTGCATCCAAATGGCAAGAGATAACAAGCGTTGGTGAGAATCTGGAGAAAAGCGAGCTCTCGCACACCACTGATGGGAATGAAGTTAGAGAAGCCACTGCGGGAAACAGCACGTGGGCTGCTGAAGAAATTAAACACAGAGCCACCAGGCTGAGCCAGCAGGCCCACATCTGGGCACGTATTGACAGGAGACGGAACCAGTGTTTCGAGACACGTCTGCACTGCAGTGTGTTCACAATAGCCACGACATGGAGAGCGTCCATCAGCGGATGAACGGGTAGAGAAAAGTCCACATGCTACTACTCAGCCATAAAAGAAGGAAATCCTGCCACTTAAGACAACGTGGATGAACCCAGAGGACACTGGGTTAAGTGACATAATCCAGACAGAGAAAAGCAGATACTGGATGTTTGCACTTGTATGTGGAATTTAAACAAAGTCAAACCGACAGAAGCAGAAGGTACAATGGTGGTTGTGAGGGGCAGTCTGGGTAGGGGGTTGGGGAGTGGAATGAGCAGATGTTAAATAAAAAATTGCCAACTTTCATTTATAAGATGAAGAAAGCCACCACAGCCACGCACTACAACCAGAGAATAGCCCCCACTTGCCACAACCAGAGAAAGCCCGCAGACTGCAACAGAGACCCAGAGCAGCCAAGAACCAGATAAGCATATATACAATTTTTTTAAAAGGCATCAGACAAAGTGCAACAAAATAAAACAAACCAGGAAGAGGAAATTAATAAAAGATAGCAATAATGAAATTAGGAAAGAGGAAATAATAAAGTCAATACTTTTAAATACTAATATGCAATGCCTTTGTGTGCCAGACTTAAAAAAAGAGAGAGAACTAAACTATACATGCTTAGAAATAACAAAGAAAACATAAATACAGAATCTGGAAAGATGCAAAGAACTCTAGGATATTACTAACTTTGGTAACAAGGAAACATTTGGAATGGGTAAAGTTTTTTCCCAAGCAAAGTAAGAACCACCAACCTAAGAACAAGTGAAATCTGAACATACCAAGTACCGTAGAAGAGAAGGGAAAGGTAACTGAGATCTGCCCAACTGAAACTTCAGCTACACATACATGTACACAGTTCAGTTCAGTTCACTCAGTCGTGTCCGACTCTTTGCAGTCCCATGGACTACAGCACGCCAGGCCTCCCTGTCCATCACCAACTGCTGGAGTTTGTTCAAATTCATGACCATTGAGTCAGTGATGCCATCCAACCATCTCATCCTCTGTCATCCCCTTCTCCTCCTGCCTTCAATCTTTCCCAGCATTAGGGGCTTTTCCAATGAGACAGTTCTTCCCATCAGGTGGCCAAAGTATTGGAGTTTCAGCTTCATCATCAGTCCTTCCAGTGAATATTCAGGTCTGATTTCCTTTAGGATGGACTGGCTGAGTCTCCTTCCTGTCCAAGGGATTCTCAAGAGTCTTCTCCAACACCACAGTTCAAAAGCATCAATTCTTTAGTACTCAGCCTTCTTTATAGTCCAACTCTCACATCCATACATGACTACTGGAAAAAACCATAGCTTTGACTAGATGGACCTTTGTTGGCAAAATAATGTCTCTGCTTTTTAATATGCTGTCTAGGTTGGTCATAGCTTTTCTTCCAAGGAGCAAGCGTCTTTTAATTTCATGGCTACAGTCACCATCTGCAGTGATTTTGGAACCCCTCAAAATAAAGTCTGACACTGTTTCCAAGTTTCCACATCTATTTGCCATGAAGTGATGGGACTGGATGCCATGATCTTAGTTTTCTGAATGTTGAGTGTTAAGACAACTTTTTCACTCTCTCCTCTTTCACTTCCATCAAGAGACTCTTTAATTCTTCTTCACTTTCTGCCATAAGGGTGGTTTCATCTGCATTTCTGAGGTTATTGATATTTCTCCCGGCAGCCTTAATTACAGCTTGTGCTTCATCCAGCCCAGCATTTCACATGATGTATTCTGTATATAAGTTAAATAAGCAGGGTGACAATATAGTCTTGATGTACTCCTTTCCCAATTTGGAACCAGTCTGTGGTTCCATGTCCAGTTCTAACTGTTGCTTCCTGACCTACATACAGGTTTCTCAAGAGGCAGGTCAGGTGGTCTGGTATGCCCATCTCTTGAAGAATTTTCCACAGTTTATTGTGATTCACACAGTCAAAGGCTTTGGCATAGACAATAAAGCAGAAGTAAATGTTTTTCTGGAATTCTCTAGCTTTTTTGATGATCCAACAGATGTTGGCAATTTGATCTCTGGTTCCTCTGCCTTTCTAAATCCAGCTTGAACATTTAGAAGTTCACTGTTCATGTACTATTGAAGCCTTCTTGGAGAATTTTGAGCATTACTTTACTAGAGTGTGAGATGAGTGCAATTGTGCAGTATTTTGAACATTCTTTGGCATTGCCTTTCTTTGGGATTGCAATGAAAACAGACCTTTTCCAGTGCTGTGGCCACTGCTGAGTTTTCCAAATTTGCTGACTTATTGAGTGTAGCACTTTAACAGCATCGACTTTTAGGATTTGAAATAGCTCAACTGGAATTCATCACTGCCACTAGCTTTGTTCGTAGTGATGCTTCCTAAGGACCACTTGACTTTGCATTCCAGCATGTCTGGCTCTAGGTAGGTGATCACACCACTGTGGTTATCTGGGTCATGAAGATCTTTGTGTATTGTTGATACCTCTTCTTAATATCTTCTGCTTCTCTTACATCCCTACCCTTTCTGTCCTTTATTGAGCCCATCTTTGCATGAAATGTTCCCTAGGTATCTCTAATTTTCTTGAAGAGTGCCGGGAACCAGTGTGAGGAACTCCGTCCATGGCAAAGGTCATGAGGAAGGAGGCTTAGGCATACGCAAAGGCGTGACCAAGCCTCAGAAACCCCCCTGTTCCCGAGCATCTACCCCAAAACCAGAGTCTGTTTTATGCTCTCACCTACACCTCTGACTTTATGGGGGGCTCTCCCCCATAACCATTTCTCTTGGAGAAGGAGTTAATGTGCAGCTCCAAGGCAATAAAAATTCCCGGGTGTGACAAGAGTGTTTCAGATTAAGGACTCCTCTGAAGGTTATCTAGCTCACCTGTATAGGTTCGTCTGGCCACATGCGATTGTTTACAGCCTCCCAACCTGAGAGGCACGAGATGTTTTAGACTTACTAAAGGCAAATTCTTTTGGGGAGTTGGAAATTATTAGAATAGTGGGTTGGTTAAGAATTATATTGGTGAAGGGTTTTTCATTTGTTGTGTCAATAATTGCTGTTAATTCCCTGTCCTGGGTGTAACAAGGGTGTCTCAGGTCAAACCTCTCTGCTGACAGACTAGCTTGTGTGACAGGATTATCCATACTCCTGCCACTGTGCACATGATTCTTTACTACCTCAACCATAAACAGCACAATGAGTTTTAAAGTCTTAATTAGCATAGGGCTTTTTTCATTGTTGAGTCAATAATTGCCGCCAGGCCTCCATATCCTTAGGCACCTGGGAATATATTGATCAATGTATTTGGAATATAGAAAAGGAAACATAGTACTTTTAAGATTAGCAATATAGACTTTTTGAGTTAATGAATTTTCTCTTTTGTAATAGATCACTGTACTTTGTTATGAATCACTGTGTCCTTGCTATGTAAAAACGTAACTTTATCATTATCTTAAGACTAAATAGATCTTAAGGGGAACATTGGTGAAGGGATTTTCATTTGTTGGGTTGATGTTTGCTGCTAAATCTCCATGTTCCCTGCCCTTATAATGAATATAACTAGCATATAGGAGGAATAAGTATTAACCTTTAAGATTAATCATGTTAACCTTGGGTTAAATAAATTCCTTTCTTGATTGTAACTCACTACACCCTCACCCTATAGGAATGTAACTTTATTTGGAGGGTGGTGCCTGGTTTAAGAAAAAACACCCTTGGAAGAAATAAGTTTTTTTGGTTATCAGAAAGAAAGGATCATAAAATGTCAGCAGGTCTCATGGCCAGAAGATGATGTAATATCCCTATGACCTTTTTTTAATACATTTATGTGAAGCACCTGATTTTGATAAAGGTCAGGACTGCTGACCCCCGCATGACTCTGTATCCATCCCTATGTGTAACAAAGGTATATAAGCAAACCCAAAGATAAAGAAATCAGATCAGTTTCTGGAAAGACCGATTCCCCCATGTCGTTTCTCTCTTGCTCCTCGTTTTTCTGGCTGAATTCCCATCTGGAGCATGGATGTTATTCCATGTATACCAAGTTATTCAGCCTCTTTTTCTCCACTAATTTTCCTACTACACTATCCGTTTCTAATCTCTCTATATATCTGTGATTAAATATGTATTTTTCCAAGGACGCTGACACCGTCCCCACCTTCAAATTCCTTGGATCCACCAGGGCTGGACCCCGGCAGAAGAGATCTCTAGTCTTTCCCATTCTATTTTTTCCTCTATTTCTTTGCATTGATCACTGAGGAAGGCTTTCTTATCTCTCCTTGCTATTCTTTGGAACTCTGCATTCAAATGGGTATATCTTTCCTTTACTCCTTTGTCTTTTGCTTCTCTTCTTTTTTCAGCTATTTGTAAGGCCTCCTCAGAAAACTATTTTGCCTTTTTGCATTTATTCTTCTTGGAGATGGTTTGGATCACCACCTCCTGTACAATGTTATGAATCTCTGTCCATAGTTCTTCAGGCACTCTATAAGATCTAATCCATTGCATCTATTTGTTACTTCCACTGTATAATCATAAGGGATTTGATTCAGGTCATACCTGAATGGTCTAGTGGTTTTCCCTACTTTCTTCAATTTAAATCTGAGTTTGGTTCATGATCTGAGCCACAGTCAGCTCCTGGTCTTGTTTTTGCTGACTGTATAGAGCTTCTCCATCTCTGGCTGTAAAAAGAATATAATCAATCTGATTTCAGTGTTGACCATCTGGTGATGTCATGTGTAGAGTCTTCTCTTGTGTTGTTGGAAGAGGGTGTTTGCTATGACCAGTGCATTCTCTTGGCAAAACTCTACTAGCCTTTGCCCTGCTTCATTCTGTACTCCAAGGCCAGGTTTGCCTGTTACTCCAGGTACCTCTTGACTTCCTACTTTTGCATTCCAGTCCCCTATAATAAAAGGACATGTTTTTTTGGTGTTAGTTCTAGAAGGTATTGTAGGTCTTCATAGAACCATTCAACTTCAGCTTCTTTAGCATTACTGGTTGGGGCAAAGACTTGGATTACTGTGATACTGAATGGTTTGCCTTGTAAGCGAACAGAGATCATTCTGTCGTTTTTGAGATTGCATCCAAGAACTGCATTTTGGACTCTTTTCTTGACTATGCTGCCAACGCCACTTCTTTTAAAGGATTCCTACCCACAGTAGTAGGTATAATGGCCATCTGAATTAAATTCACCCATTCCAGTCCATCTTAGTTCACTGATTCCTACAATGTCAGTGTTCACTCTTGGCATCTTCTGTTTGACCTCTTCCAATTTACCTTGATCCAGGAACCTAACATTTCAGGTTCCCATGCAATATTGTTCTTTATAGCTTTGGACTTTACTTCCATCACCAACTTTGACATCAACAACTGGGTGGGTGTTTTTTTTGCTTTGGGTCTATCTCTTCATTCTTTCTGGAGTTATTTCTCCACTCTTCTCCAGTAACTTATTGGGCACCTCCTGACCTGGGGAGCTCATCTTTCAGTGTCATATCTTTTTGCCTTTTCATACTGTTCATGGGGTTCTCAAGGCAAGAATACTTAAGTGGTTTGCCATTCCCTTCTCCAGTGGACCACGTTTTGTCAGAACTCTCCACCATGGCCCGACTGTCTTGAGTGACCCTACATGGCATGGGTCATAGTTTCATTGAGTTGGACAAGGTTGTGGTCCCTGTAATCAGACTGATTAGTTTTCTGTGATTGTGGTTTTCAGT
This sequence comes from Redunca redunca, assembly GCA_006410935.1. Taxonomy (NCBI): domain Eukaryota; kingdom Metazoa; phylum Chordata; class Mammalia; order Artiodactyla; family Bovidae; genus Redunca; species Redunca redunca. Next base: position 111,549 of record SJYQ01002698.1, read on the forward strand.
CTGTCTGCCCTCTGATGGAGAAGGATAGGAGGCTTATGGAACCTTCCTGATGGGAGAGACTGACTGAGGGGGAAACTTGGTCTTGTCCTGATGGGCAGGGCCATGCTCAGTAAATCTTTAATCCAATTTTCTGTTGATGGGCAGGACTGTGTTCCCTCCCTGTTGTTTGACCTGAGACCAAACTATGGTGGAGGTAATGAGGAAAATGGCGACCTCCTTCAAATGGCCCCAAGCACACACTGCTGCACTCAGTGCCCCCAACCCTGCAGCAGGCCACCAATGACCCACGCCTCTGCCCGAGACTCCCGGACACTCACGGGCAAGTCTGGCGCAGTCTCTTGTGGGGTCACTGCCCCTTTCTCCTGGGTCCTGGTTTGCACAAAGTTTTGTTTGTGCCCTGCAAGAGTCTGCTTCCCTAGTCCTGTGTAAGTTCTGGCAGCTCTGTGGTGGGGTTACTGGTGACCTCCTCCAAGAGGGCTTATGCCACACCCAGGTCTGCTGCAGAGACCCTGCCCCTGCGGCAGGCCACTGACATACTTCCGCAGGAGACACTCAAACACTCAAAGGCAGGTCTGGCTCAGTCTCTGTGGGGTCTTGTGGTGTGCACAAGGTTTTGTTTGAGCCTTCCGAGCATCTGTGGTGGGTTGGAGTTTGATTGTATACTTGACTTCATCCCTCCAACCATCTTGCTGGTACTTCTCGTTTGCCCTTGGATGTGGGGTGTCTTTTTTTGGTGGGATCCAACATTCTCTTGTCCATGGTTGTTCAAAAGTGAGTTGTAAAGAAAATGAGCACATGTCCTTCTATTCCGCCATCTTGGAGTGGTATCTATCTATCTGTATATACACATTCTTCTTTATAGTCTTTTCCATTTTGGTTTATCTTCACTGGTTCAATATCAAGATGGTTTCATAGCTAAGTTCCCTCTAACCTTTAAACACCTATAATTCCAATATTATTTAAACTATGGCAGACCACTCATAAATATGGAAAACTCCCTATTTATGTTATAAGGCCAACATTACTATATAACAAGCTGGAAAAAAGAAAACTATATACAAATCTCATTTATATACACAAATCTTAATTTCTAAATAAAATATTACCATGTAGAAGTCGGTAATATATTAAAACTGTTGAGTATGACTGTGATATGTTGATATGACTGTGATATGTTATTAATACCTTAGAATGTGATCTTATTTGTAAATAGGATCTTTACAGAGGTAACCAAATAAAGAATGAGGTCATTAAGGTGGACTCTAATCCAATATGACAGGGATTCTATAAAAAGGGGAAATTTGGACACCAGAACAGACATACACAGAGGGAAGACAGTATGAAGAAAGAGAAAGAAAGAAAGATAGCATGTGAAGACAGGGCACTGGAGCAATGCATGCACAAGCCAAGGACTGACGAGATTGCTGGGAAATCCCTAGAGGCGGCAGAGAGGCAAGGGTGAATTCTCCCCCAGAGATTTCAGAGGGAGCATAGTCCTGCTGAGACTTCCTTGGTGGCTCAGAGGGTGAAGCATCTGCCTACAGTGCGAGAGACCCAGGTTTGATCCCTGGGTCAGGAAGAGCCTCTGAAGAAGGAAAAGGCAACCTACTCCAGTACTCTTGCCTGGAAAACACCATGGACGGGGGAGCGTAGTAGGCTACAGTCCATGGGGTCGCAAAGAATTGGACACGACAGCTACTTCACTTTCTTTTTCTTTTCATAGTCCTATCGACACCTTGATTTTAGACTTCTAGCTTCCAGAACTACACAACAGTAAGTTTCTATTGTCTTCAGACACTCAGTTTGTGGCAGTCTGTTATGACATCACTTGAAAATGAACATAATGATCAAAAAAGTTTATTCCAGGAATTTAAAGGTGGATCAATATCAGGAAATCTATCAATCACAGTGTATTACACATCGAAAAACTAATGGACAGAAACTACGTGATGTCATGTATGTTGAAAGGGCATTTGATAAAACAGAAGCAAATCTTAAAAACTCCAAGTAATTTCAGGAATAGAAAGACACAATAAAGACCATAAATCAAGAATATTATCCTAAATAGTAAAACTCTAAAATCAGAAGTTAGGCAAATTTGCCAATAATCACTATGATTACTTAATATTCTCTTGGAAATTTCAGCAAGTTCAATATGACAAAAATTACTGGCATGAACAGTAGGAGAGATACAACTATTTTTGTTGATACAACTGCATATGTCAAAACACTTAAGGACCTCTAGTAAAAAGCCTACTAGAATTAAAAGAGAGTTTGACTTTTTTCTATATTTACAGTAAGTTTTTGGATATGGAAAAAGGAAAATATTCCACTTACAATAGGGACAAGAACTATAAAATACTTGAGAATAAGTTTAAAAAGAAAGGCACAGAAACTATATGAAGAAAACCGTAAGGTCTTATTGAAAAGCATAAAATAAGAGATGAAGAAATAGAAAGCCATGCCATATTACTGGATAGGGAAATTTACTTTTATAGAAATGCCAATTCTTTCAAAGGTAATATATAAGCTTAATTCAATTCCAAATAGAATCCAACAGGAAATTGTCAGGAGAAATTGGATTAATTG
>SJYQ01002698.1:122628-140563 GCA_006410935.1 Redunca redunca
TGGGGTGGGAGGTGGGAGGGGGGTTCAGGATTGGGAACTCATGTACACCCGTGGCAGATTCGTGTCAATGTATGGCAAAACCAACACAGTATTGTAAAGTAAAAAAAAAAATAAAATAAAGAGCAAAAAAAAAAAAAAAGTTTCTCTGTGTCCCTTTGTGGCTTTATTAATAGTTTGTGTCTGTGGTAAGAACACTGTTCTACCTTTCCATACTGCTGACTGTGGCACTGTGTTGTGCAGCAGATGCGGAGCTTACTTGTCTTGTGTAACTTGCTTTATACCCATTAAACCACTGCTCTGGGCTTGGTGCCATGCAAGAGTGCTGGAGCTACCACCCAGAGACTGACGAACCAGTTTTTAGGGAGAAAAAGTTGGCTCAGAGAAGGGCCTTGCTCGAAGTCATAAAGCTATTAACTGGAAGAACGAGGTATAGAGCTTAGGACTGTTGGCTCTAAATTCCGTGCTTTTCTTTGGACTATATTGTGCTGTACTATTTGTGACTGAACACTGTGTTTTTCAGAACCATGTTATAATAAATTTCAAACTTCATGTGTTCAGAAAAAAGCACCACCCACTTTTCTTAGCCTGTGGGATCTCATATTCTTAACCTTCCATGGTAGAAACCGCTGGGTCACCCTGGACTCCTCCCCTCCCTCATCCTCCCAAATCAAGTCAGGCGGGAAACGTGGTCCTTCTGCTTCAGCCTCTCCTAAGTCCTGCCTCTGCTCGCCATCCTACTGCCTCAGTCTTAGCTCCGCCTCCTCTCATCTTCCTAGAAATCATCTGCGCTCCTGTGGACCGCAGCCCGCCAGGCTCCTCTGTCCGTGGAGTTTCCCAGGCAAGAATACTGGGCGGGCTGCCATTTCCTTCTCCAGGGGGTCTTCCCGACCCGGGATCAAATCCATGTCTCTTGCGTCTCCTGCATTGCAGGCAGATTCTTCACCACTGAGCCATCTGGGAGGCCCTTGGAAATCCTTCACCATTGCTAATTCACTGTCTCTGACTCTTGAGGTTCTGAGATAAAGTACATAATTACTGCTCTCAAAAAAAAAAAAAATCACAGTCCATCAGGGGAAGCAGGAAAACAGACAGCTGCAACCGAGCGCAGCACCGGGGCCAGCAGCCTGTGGTGGGGCAGTGCCTACTCCAGCGGGCGTCAGGGTCGGTCCCAGAGGGAGGGGCCTGGGACTGACACTGAGGGATGAACGGAAGCCCGAGGGAAGAGGGGTGGGGATGGGCTCCCAGGCAACGAGGGCAGCGAAGGAGAGGGGTCAGAGGCCGGCGCTCGGTGAGCCAGAAGCAGCCTGAGGAGGCTGGACTCAGTGCGCTCTGAGAAGCAAGGCTGGAGGTTACGCAGGGGCCATGCACAAAGAGATGTATATGAATTTACACCAGGGAACTTACTTCAAAAACTTTTTTTCATTTCATCTTTAAAAATTTCAAGCCATAATCTCTAAAAGATTAAGAGTGTGCTCTCTCTCTCTTCAAACATAACCAGAATAATGTCTTAAAAATATTAACAATTCTTCAATATCATAGGCACTATCAAATTTATATTTGTATTAGAGGTGTGACGAATGTTTTTTAAATTTATTTGTTTGAATAGAGATCTAAACGTGGTGCACGCATTGATACCAGCTCCTATATTTTTAAAGCCTCTCTTTGTGCCTGCATGCACGTGTGTGTTCTCTAAACACTCTACATACATCGCTTTATTTAATCCCCACAATCTCTATTTTCCAGATTAGATAGAAAATTAACATATGCAACTGTTCATAAGTCATATTCCTGGTAACAGGCAGTCTGATTACACTGTGCTATGTAACTGTCTGAGCAGAGCCCTGGAATGTGGTTCCCACATTGGAAAAAAGCCAGAGTGGGATGACCTAACATGCAAAGTACTCAGGTCAGGAAGGCAGGTGGTCCAGCTTCAGGCTTCATACCACCAGTCTCTCACCTGGATCTATTCTTTACACTAACATTTTTAGAATTTCAGAGTTGGATGTAACCTTCGAAATCATGTGGTCTAACTCCATCATTTAAAAAAAAAAATGAGAAAAAGAAAAAAAGACTCTCAGGGAAGGAATTGGTGGGTCTAAATTACCCAGTCGTAAGAGCAGAAGCATAGACTAGGAGGCTGGAGGGCAAGCGCGCTCGCCCCAGCACAGTATTCCACGTCTCCTTTTGTCTCCCATCTCCTCTCTCCAATTTTTTTCCTTACAGTTTATCTGATGATCACTGGGGTTGTTCTATAATGTGTCTCAATTTGGATTTTATGATTGCATCCTTCTGATGTAGAATACACAGAACTATACAAAAAAGATCTTCATGACCCAGATAACCACGATGATGTGATCACTCACCTAGAGTCAGACATCCTAGATTGTGAAGTCAAGTGGGCCTTATGAACAAAGCTAGTGGAGATGATGGAATTCCAGGTGAGCTATTTTAAACCCTAAAAGATGATGCTGTTAAAATGCTGCCCTCAATCTGCCAGCAAATTTGGAAAACTCAGCAGTGGCCACAGGACTGGAAAAGGTCAGTTTTCATTCCAATCCCAAAGAAAGGCAATGCAAGAATGTTCAAATTACTGTACAATTGCACTCATCTCACACGCTAGCAAAGTAATGCTCAAAATTCTCCAAGCAAGGCTACAAGAGTACATGAACAGTGAACTTTCAGATGTTCAAGCTGGATTTAGGAAAGGCAGAGGAACCAGAGATCAAATTGCCAACATCCGTTGGATCATCAAAAAAGCTAGAGTTACAGAGAAACATTAACTTCTGCTTTATTGACTATGCCAAAGCTTTTGACTGTGTGGATCATAACAAACTGTGGAAAATTCTTAAAGTAATGGGAATAACAGACCGCCTTACCTACCTCCTGAGAAACCTGTATGCAGGTCAAGAAGCAACAGTTAGAACTGGACATGGAATAACAGACTGGTTTCAAATTGATAAAGGAGTACATCAAGGCTGTATATTGTCACCCTGTTTAACTTTTATGCAGAGCACATCATGTGAAATGTCGTGTTGGATGAAGCACAAGCTGGAATCATGATTGCCGGGAGAAATATCAATAATCTCAGATATGCAGATGACACCACCTTTATGGCAGAACGTGAAGAACGAAAGAGCCTCTTGATGAAAGAGAATGAGGAGAATGAAAAAGTTTGGTTAAAGCTCAACATTCAGAAAACTAAGATTATGGTATCTGGTCCCATCACTTCATGGCAAATAGATGGGGAAACAATGGAAACAGTGACAAACTTTATTTTGGGGGGTCCAGATCACTGCAGATGGTGACTGCAGCCATGAAATTAAAAGATGCTTACTCACTGGATGAAAAGCTATGACCAACCTAGACAGCATATTACAAAGCACAGACATTACTTTTCTGACAAAGGTCCATCTAGTCAAAGCTATGGTTTTTCCAGTAGTCATGTATGGATGTGAGAGTTGGACTATAAAGCAAGCTGAGCACTGAAGAACTGATGCTTTGGAATTGTGGTGTTGGAGAAGACTCTTGAGAGTCCCTTGGACTGCAAGATCCAACCAGTCCGTCCTAAAGGAAATCAGTCCTGAATATTCATTGGAAGGACTGATGCTGAAGCTGAAATTCCAATACTTTGACTACCTGATGCGAAGAATTGACTCCTTAGAAAAGACCCTGATGCTGGGAAAGATTGAAGGCAGGAGGAGAAGGAGATGACAGAGGATGAAACAGTTGGATGGCATCACTGACTCCATGGACATGAGTTTGAGCAAACTCCAGGAGATGTTTACGGACAGGGAAGCCTGGCGTGCTGCAGTCCATGAGGTCACAAAGAGTCGGATACGACTGAGCGACTGAACTGAACTGATGTAGCTTAACATGTTCTTAAAATAGTACTTCTAAAATGTGGGAAAAAATGAATATACTATCATGAAGAAGGAGTAAGGTATTTTTTATTATTTTCACAACATTTAGATATTAAAGCATGATATAATTCAAAACTCTAAATGAGTTTAATTCACCTAGCTCTAAATGACTTTTGGCTTTATTAAAAATGTCAATTTTATTACAAAATTAGTGACTAAAAATTATTCTATATTGAAAAAAGAGAAAAATAAAATACTTGCAAGAGTCATAATATATGGCTATTGTTGGTTTTATTATAGAATGAAATGCTCTCTCCAAATACTTCCTGAAAACTATAGCTATTTATACACAATTTATTTGCTAGCTTTCTGCACAGCAATGTGTCATCTAGAGGCCTTCCAGAGCCTGTGCAGAGATTTGTGCCTGGCATTCTCTCCCTGCATATCAGAACTAGGCAGAACCAGTAGATTCCATCTGTCACTAAGCTGTATTACTCTAGGTAAATCTATAAGGTTAAGAACAGTATAACTACATTTTGGGAGGCTTTAATCAACCTTTTATCATAAGATATTCACTGGGGTCTCCAGTAAAGAATAGTTTTACAAATTATCTTTTAAAATATCAGTAAAATTAGTTCCAGGAGATTATGTGAAAAACGTTAAGAAAAATGTTCATTAATTCATAACAACTTTTTCTATACTTAATAGTTGCCTCATAGTCAATTTTTTCAGGAGATGGGACTTGTCTTTTACATTACTGAATTTCCTCAGAAATAAGCAGACTAGCACTAGTCCTGAAGTGAAGTGAAAGCCATGTCTGGCTCTTTTCGAGCCCATGGACTACAGTCCATGGAATTCTCCAGGCCAGAAGACTGGAGTGGGCAGCCTTCTCCTACCAACCCAAGGATCAAACCGGCATTTGATCCCCAAGGTCTCCCGCATTGTAGGTGGATTCTTTACCAGCTGAACCACCAGGGATCCTACTAGATACTCAACAAATGTTTGTTGAATTTATACAAACAACAGAATTTATGACCCTATACAATTATGGGAACCCTCAGCGTTAATATTGATTTGGTTGCTAAATATTTCTTTCCCCTCATTGTGTTCAGGCACTGTGCTGGGCACTGGATGATAATTCAAAGCCATGCCCAGGTTTTTCCTACTTTTAACAATTATTTAGACTATACAATAATGAATATGCTGTGTAATCCTTATACCTAAAGAATAGGGAAATGAGCAGCAGCCATGATAAACTTATGGGGAAAAAAAGCCACTTTGGAATTTTACTAGAGGAAGAAGAGAAGGTAATATTTTGTAGGAGAGTTGAAACCCACAGGGTCTTCCAGGGCGGTGTCCAGGTCTTATCCATACTCCTGTTCCCAGCTGCTGGCAAAGTACTTGCCACATGTTCGGTGTAACCAACAGAAACAGCAGCGAACATCTATCAGGTGCTTCCCCTGAGCTGGGGGGCCCTGTTCTAAGCACTTGCATTATTTTCTGGATTTTAACTTAAAGGAAGAGTATGAACTCTAGAGCCAGATTGCCTGGATTCAGATCTGGCCTCTGCCACTTAACAGCTATAATATTGGTGGAAATTACTGACCTTCTCTGTCGTTTAGTTTCCTTAAATATAAAAGAGGATAGCATTATACCTACTTTTTCAGATGGGAGGGCTTCCCTAGTAGCTCAGTTGGTAAAGAATCTGCCTGCAACGCAGAAGACCCAAGTTCAGTTCCTGGGTTGGGAAGATCCCCTGGAGAAGGGAACGGCTACCCACTCTAGTATTCTGGCCTGGAGAATTCCATGCACTGTTTAGTCCATGGGCTCACAAAAAGTCGGACATGACTGAGCGACTTTCACTTTATTAGACAGTTGTGAGGAATGTAAGAATCAGGTTTTGCTAAGCCCTTAGAATAGCTTCCGGCACATGGCAAGAGCAATTTAACGTTAGTTACTCAGTTGTATCCAGCTCTTTGCACCTCCATGGACTGGGGCTCCCCAGGCTCCTCACTCCATGGAATTATCCAGGCAAGAATTCTGGAGTGGATAGCCATTCCCTGCTTCAGGTGATCTTCCTGACCTAGGGATTAAACCAGGGTCGCCTGTGTTGCAGGCAGATTCTTTACCGTCTGAGCCACTAGGGAAGCCCAAGAGCTGTTTAAGTAGCAGCTAGTATTAGCTCATTTACTCCTCATCATGACCTTATGAAGTGAATTGAAGTGAAATCAAAGTCGCTCAGTCGTGTCTGACTCTTTGCGACCCCATGGACTATACAGGCCAGAACACTGGAGTAGGTAGCCTTTCCCTTCTCCAGGAGATCTTCCCAACCCAGGAATCAAACCCAGGTCTCCTGCATTGCAGGCAGATTCTTTACCAGCTGAGCCACAGGGAAGCCCCATGACCTTATGAGGTAGGACTAATTAGTCCAGCCCCATCCTAGAAACAGGGCCTTGAGCAACCAGCACAGGCAACTTCCTCGTTTCTGCACCTGGCACGTGGCTGAGTGCCTGGCTGAGCTCTCACTCTTGCCACCAGCTGCCCTTCACGGAGCCTGCGGCCCTCTACCTGTCATGAGCAGTGTCCCAGCAGCAGAGTGATGACCTCAAGTTTGTGTTCCCCATAGCTGCACACTGAGAAGTGTCAGAATTAGCAGCTTTGCAGCTTATTGTCTTAGGAGAAAAATACATCAATAGCAGGAGGAAGAAGGGAGTGAGAGGGAAGATTGTTTTCCCCTTTGTATTCAAAGATTTCAGATCTGCCTGGAAGAATGGAGCTCCTTATTTGCCATACCTTGTCCAACTCTTTTTCATGATCTGGTTTATCTGGGGTCACCGAAAATAGCTCTTTCCATTTTTTTTCTGATTCTTTAATAGACGGTGAACAAGATGATTCAAGTCTACAAATTAAAATGAATAAAAATTAAACTTGATAAATTGTTATGAGTACATTGTTAATTTAGGCCATCGTAGGCTGCAGAGACAGATTATTAATCTGCTGGAGACATGTCTAGTTACACACATGGAAAGTTCTAATACATTCAGGTCCCATAAGTATTTACATATTTGATTTAGTGCAAATAATAGTGTTAGTGAAAATAAAACACAGTAATTAATATGGAATTTCAATTATACATTAAAATTGGCTGAATACTCAATTTTCATATGTAGATAAGATTCTTGGATAAGAAGAAAAAGATTGTTTCATATAATAAAATAGCTTGGGAGCCAGTTTAAAAAAGGAAATACACCTGACCTGCTTCTACATTGTGGAAAGGAGCTATGTCAGGATATGTCCGAGGGGAACAACTACTCCATAAAAGTGATCCAAAATGATTAAATCTGACAATCTACCAGAGAAAGCTCAAACAGGCTATTCTTCAGCTGCTCAGTTTATAAAATGGAATAGCAACCACATATGGGCACTAGAGAGGAAAGGCAGGAACTAGTATGAAAAGTACACTTTCCACAGGAAATTTGGAGAACTAGAAACAGGTACCAATCAGGGAGATTGGTAAAATAAAAAATCACTGAAACACGAAAAATAAAGATAACCATGCTGCCAAAGAACTAAACAGACATTTCTCCAAAGAAGACATGCAGATGGTTAACAAACATATGGAAAGATGCTTGACATCACTCATTATCAGAGAAATGCAAATCAAAACCACAACGAGGTACCATCTCACAATGGTCAGAATAGCTGCTATCAAAAAGTCTACAAACAATAAGTGCTGGAGAGGGTGCAGAGGAAGAGGAACCTCTTACACTGTTGGTGGGGATGCAAACTAGTGTAGCCACTATGGAGAACAGTGTGGAGATTCCTTAAAAAGTTGGAAATAGAAGTGCCATATGATTCCCATTCTGTCGTTTTCCTCTATTTCTTTGCACTGATGGCTGAGGAAGGCTTTTTTATCTCTTCTTGCTATTCTTTGGAACTCTGCATTCAGATGCTTATATCTTCCCTTTTCTCCTTTGCTTTTTGCTTCTCTTCTTTTCACAGCTGTTTGTAAGGCCTCTCCAGACAGCCATTTTGCTTTTTCGCATTTCTTTTCCATGGGGATGGTCTTGATCCCTTGTCTCCTGTACAATGTCATGAACCTCCATCCATAGTCATCAGGCACTCCATCATATCTAGTCCCTTAAATCTATTTCTCACTTCCACTGTATAATCATAAGGGATTTGATTTAGGTCATCCCTGAATGGTCTAGTGGTTTTCCCTACTTTGTTCAATTTCAATCTGAATTTAGCAATAAGGAGTACATGATCTGAGCCACAGTCAGCTCCCAGTCTTGTTTTTGTTGACTGTATAGAGCTTCTCCATCTTTGGCTGCAGAGAATATAATCAATCTGATTTTGGTGTTCACCATCTGGTGATGTCCATGTGTAGAGTCTTCTCTTGTGTTGTTGGAAGAGGGTGTTTGCTATGACCAGTGCAGTTCTCTTGGCAACTCTATTAGCCTTTGCCCTGCTTCATTCTGTATTCCAAGTCCAAATTTGCCTGTTACTCCAAGTGTTTCTTGACTTCCTACTTTTGCATTCCAGTCCCCTATAATGAAAAGGACATCTTTTTTGGGTGTTAGTTCTAAAAGGTCTTGTAGGTCTTCATAGAACCGTTCAACTTCAGCTTCTTCAGCATTACTGGTTGGGGCACAGACTTGGATTACTGCAAAGAAATAGAAGAAAAAAACAGAATGGGAAAGACTAGAGGTCTCTTCAAGAAAATTAGAGATAACAAGGAAACATTTCATACAAAGATGGGCTCGATAAAGGACAGAGATGGTATGGACCTAACAGAAGCAGAAGATATCAAGAAGAGGTGGCAAGAATACATAGAAGAATTGTACAAAACAGATCTTCACAACCAAGATAATCATGATGGTATGATCACTCACCTAGAGCCAGACATCCTGGAATGTGAAGTCAAGTGGGCCTTAGAAAGCATCACTACGAACAAAACTAGTGGAGGTGATGGAATTCCAGTTGAGCTGTTTCAAATCCTGAAAGATGATGCTGTGAAAATGCTGCACTCAATATGCCAGCAAATTTGGAAAACTCAGCAGTGGCTACAGGACTGGAAGAGGTCAGTTTTCATTCCAATCCCAAAGAAAGGAAATGGCAAAGAATGCTCAAACTACCACACAATTGCACTCATCTCACACGCTAGTAAAGTAATGCTCAAAATTCTCCAAGCCAGGTTTCAGCAGTACACTTCCGGATATTCAAGCTGGTTTTAGAAAAGGCAGAGGAACCAGAGATCAAATTGCCAANCTTGACTCCTAATTCAGCAATTTTCCCTTTTCTCTAAACAGTCAGTATTCTTTTGCCATTTTCCCCCCAAATGCACTTACAGTTTATATACTTAATTTAATACCAAAATATTTACTGGAACTGAGCAAGACACAAAACTGATTTTGTAAAATAAGAGAGTATATGAAGCTTTGACCCCATTTTCAAAAATCTCAGAATCAAGTTTAGGACACAGATACTTAAGTAGTTCTAATATCAAACATACTGTGATAAATGCCATAACAAAAATCTTAAAGCAACAAAAATAGAAGTTGCTGGCCTCCCACTGTAGTCTAAATGTAAAGAGTCTCACTATGTTTAAGAAAGAATTCACCATCTTTCTTATAAAAATTGTTCTCCATTGTGATGAGTGTTTCTACTAGCAGTTTCACAGTTAGACTTATCACTCATGCTTGAAAGATGGATATTCTTTGCATTTTTCTCACTCATGCTCCCCATCTAGCCATTCACCACATTCTGTTCATTTCTCTTTTGAAATGTATCTTTTATCCTCTGTCCTATGGCCATTACTGCCTCCCTAGTCCAAAATTGGATAGTTCATACCTATATTCCTGAAATTTCTTAGTAGATGTCTACGGACCAGCCCCAGGCTTCCCTCTTCTAAATTATTCTGTGTATTTCAAAGAATGACAGAATTCAAAAATAGAAAGACACACTACCATCCAATGCAAAAACCTCCACAAATTAATTTAGAAATATAGATGAAGAGCCATCCACTTCCTGAATATTTACTGATGTAAATGTTGGATACAAGGAGATCCAACCAGTCCATTCTAAAGGAGATCAGCCCTGGGATTTCTTTGGAAGGAATGATGCTAAAGCTGAAACTCCAGTACTTTGGCCACCTCATGCTAAGAGTTGACTCATTGGAAAAGACTCTGATCCTGGGAGGGATTGGAGGCAGGAGGAGAAGGGGACGAAAGGATGAGATGGTTGGATGGCATCACTGACTCGATGGAGGTGAGTCTGAGTGAACTCCGGGATCTGGTGATGGATAGGGAGGCCTGGCGTGCTGTGATTCATGGGGTCGCAAAGAGTCGGACACGACTGAGCGACTGAACTGAACTGACTGATGACCCAGCAATCCCACTGCTGGGCATACACACCGAGGAAACCAGAATTGAAAGAGATACGTGTACCCCAATGTTCATCACAACACTGTTTACAATAGCCAGGACTGGAAGCAACCTTGATAGCCATCGGCAGATGAATGGATAAGAAAGTTGTGGTACATATACACAATGTAATATTACTCAGCCATTAAAAAGAATGCATTTGAATCAGTTCTAATGAGGTGGATGAAACTGGAGCCTATTATACAGAGTGAAGTAAGTCAGAAAGAAAAACACCGATGTGGTATACTAACGCAGGTATATAGAATTTAGAAAGATGGTAACAATGACCCTATATGTTAGACAGCAAAAGACAGATGTAAAGAACAGTCTTCTGGACTTGGGAGAAGGTGAGAGTGGGATGTTTTGAGAGGGTAGTGCTGAAACGTGTATATTATCATATGTGAAGCAGATCACCGGTCCAGGTTTGATGCATGAGACAGGGCGCTCAGGGCTGGTGCACTGGGATGACCCTGAGGGATGGAATGGGGAGGGAGGTGCGAGGGGGGTTCTGGATGGGGAACATATATACACCTGTGGCTGATTCATGTCAATGTTTGGCAAAAACCACTACAATATTATAAAGTAATAAGCCTCCAATTAAATAAATTAATTAATTAAAAAAAAACTTAAAAAAAATAAAAATAACCATGCAAGAAACGTAGCATGCTTTCCACTATTACTGGGCTAACCTGGTAGTGTCTGGGGTTTTGCGGAATGTACCTACCTGTAACTGAGCATGATTTTAGATTTCCAAAGAACTTTTAAAATAGTTCCACAAATCAGAAACTTAAGCCACACATATAAACAAAGCAAAATCTGAGAGACGAGAGAAATAACTAATGAAAAGATGGAAACTAAAGGGCTCTTTTAAAATGTATAAATTATACATGTTTCCTTTCTCCCCCATACTCCCCTCCCATTCAGGCAGAATTTCCTGTCCTATAGAGTAGAGTCTTGTTGGCTATCCATTTTAATACAGCAGAGTGTACATAGATACATGTTTATGTATGGCTGAGTCCCTTTCCTGTCTACCTGAAACTATCACAATATTGTTAACTGGCTATACTCCAGTTAATATAAAATAAAAAGTTTAAAAAATTAAGGGTATAAATTAATAGTGGTATCCTTGAGGTGCATGTGTCTGGAATAGACTACTTTTTTTTGGTTATCAAATATACATGTTAACTCTGTAGAAAACAGAGTTTATCAGCGTATATATACTGCTATAAGTTGTCATCTAGGAAAAACCACTGTCAGCATTTTTGTGTATACTGTCTTTTTTGTCTATGCATATGTATATAAACACATGTGTCCCATACCATTAGCATGTACTGTACACACTGCTTTTCAGGCCCCTTTTGTTTCTCCTCAGTAATATACTGTGAGCATTTTATCCAGTATTCTCCTAAAACATTATTTTAGGATCAATCTTAAATTTGTCTTCTTTGCTATGATTTTAAAATGGTGAAAAATGAAATTTCCTATTTTTAATTTTCTAAGCAATTCAGGGAGTGGAATGCTGAACTGAATGGTAAAAACCTCATAATGATCTTAAATTTCAGTGAGTGAGTGGAACAAACATCAAGCTTTAATGTGTACAAGTTCAAGAAGAAAATAATAATCATGTTAACATAAAGACATAAAGGAACTGTCATTTATCATGTAAGAAGGGAATATAGGAATTGTTTTTAATAACTCTCAGAACATCTCAGCCCAAGATGCTTCTATAAGTAAAGAAAAGAAAAAGCTAACAAAATCTTGGCATTAATGAGAAAAGTTTTGAAAATAAATAAAAACACTACAATGCTACTGTTATAAAACTATTGTGTGTTTACACTCAGTAGCCTTGGCTGCTTCACCCTAATACAACTGTAAAAAAAAACGGAATTAAAAAAAATAAAACAATGAAGAGCACAGAATCATGTTCAAATGAAAACAAACTAAAAGGATTAGAAATTTTCAATGGGAAAGATGAAGGCTGAGAAGACTATGCCCGAAGTCTAAAATACAATAGAAGCTGTTAAAAGGTAAATACCTATTTTTCATCAAATCTCAGAATACTAGAACTGAAGACTATCTCCAAATGAGAAAGATGTAGTTTGGAGACCAAACTATATACCAGCTTAAATAGAAAATGGTAAGCAGGCATAACAGAAGAGTTGTATTGGCCAAATATGCAAATAACTGCAAGATTTTAGATTAAATCATATATTCAAGGAAAGTTGGCCATGTCTGGAATTAAAAATTGACTGTGTGAGATAGAGCTCCAGAGAAAATACCTACAATGCTCTTCATAAACCAAAGCTAGACATGGGCTGAGTGGTTTGCTCTTCTAGGAAATTTCTTACGTCTTTAGGCATATACATTCCATATGTGAAGACATTTTTCACCAACTCACCACACCGGAACAGTGTCTTGCACATAATATTTCCAGTGGATTTATTAATGATCAGTGGTGATGACATATAGCTTGTATATCTGACCCCTCTAAGGCTCATACTGGCTAATATGCATTCTACCACTATTTGTTAGATGGACAAAGAGGTTACTTTGGGGAATATTAATTTGCTATTTGAAACCTCAAAGGAAAGCTAGCAGGTCCTACAGCTTTGAAAAAATAATGCTTCCCTTGATGGCTCAGATAGTAAAGAACCTGCCTGCAATGTGGGAGACCCCAGTTTGATCCCTGGGTTAGGGAGATCCCCTGGAGGAGGGCATGGCAACCCACTCCAGTACTCTTGCCTGGAGAATCCCATGGTCAGAGGAGCCTGGTGGGCTACAGTCTATGGGGTCACAAGGAGTTGGACACGACTGAGCAACTAACACTTTGAAACAATGTAATCATCTTTCACTAAATATCCATCATCGTTCGGCTATTCAGTTTCTAAAGTCCTATCATTGATCTGGCCTTAGCCTTCAGATGTGAGAAGGACTCAAGGTCTACTGAGAACTGGAACAGCAGGGAATAGTTAGAACAGTCTTATTCACAAACATAAACATTTAATAATCCTCGGCAGTGCCATTTCCTTTGTGGTTATACGGTACATAATTCCTGACTTTAAGAGGAAAAAACATCTGCTTTAACAAAACTCTTAATGGAACTGACAAGGTGATGAGTTTGGAGGCCAAAATAAATAAAACATTTATAAGTGAAAAGTTGATGCTTAAGGCCATCAACATAAAAACATTTGAAAAACATGTTGTAAATCTTATTTATAAACACTGATAATTAAATATTAGCTCTATACTATTGTTCATACAATATTCTGAAGAATAAAAGTTCTAAGAAAGTCTTTGACTTCACAAGTATCCATAATATCAGAACATGCTATAATATTCCAGGTAAGTAAAAACATTGATTTTGAAGATAAAATAACCACTACTTTTATTTTTAATATCTAATATTACCTAATAATTAATAGCATAACAATACAAAACAGACTTTTAATTCCAATTTCAAACATAAAACTCTTAAAAATATTTAAGCATCATGTTTTGAACAGTTCTTCTCAGGTTGCTGAATATAAAAATTTACCTTTTCTTGTTTTCTTGAGTACTTTGGGACTCTCCTAGTTTTAACAGTTCTCTGTGCAACTGCAGTCGTTCCATCTCTATAATTCTCAAGAGATCATCACGTGACTGTAACTCACTCTTCACTTCTGAGAGTCCTGCTTCCATGGCCTAAATAAAAACATCAAAAATTGTCAATGTTCACATTTGGATATCACGATGTATGCAACACATTTAAAAATACTTAATATTTATGAAGCATCCTAATTTCAAATGACCTGATACCTAGTCCTTTGCTGGCTCAGTCTTACAGAAGTTCATTCATTTATTCAACAAATATTTACTGAGCTCTTAATTCTGCTCAGCGCTGAGGATACAGACACAGGATCTGTCCTCATGAGCTCATAGTCTAGTGATAAAGACAAAGAATCATCCACATATGGCCATACTATATGAAAGAGGGAAACATAAAAGCATGAGTACCAATGAATAAAATTTGGATTACTGCAAAAATTGCGAATGGCCAAGAAAAACCTCATTTCAAACCTGGCCAACAATGTGAATTATAAACTGTGGTCTATGGTTCCATTATTGTCCAACAGTAGCCCTATTTTAGCTGGTAACTAGAAACACCAGCAATCCTGTGAACCCCGTGTTTTATTTGGATAATAGCAGAGGCTTGAGCAAGTTTAGAAGCCATTGGGAAGGATCCATCTGGGACAGAGAAGGGTTAATACTGTTGGTGTCATGGTCCTGAGAAGGTGGGTGAGGTGGGTCCCACAGCACAAGAGAAAGAACTGCCTAAAGGAGAAGAGAGCCCCGCTGCACTTTTAACAGGAAAGAAGGAAGGAAGATGGAAGGAGACAACGCCTTGGGAAGGAGGGGTAGGAGAGGAGCTATCTGTTGGCTTGAATTTCCCTTGTGAAGGACAAAGACAATGGCAGTGGAAGGAGAGGTGGAAGTGGGGTTTCGGAAGAGAATTTCTGAGAGTGAGGAAGGTTCAAGATGGTCTACAGTGAATCAGTCATCAAATCCATTGTCATTTATCAGTTCAGTTCAGNTTTTTGTACAGTTCTTCTGTGTATTCTTGCCATCTCTTCTTAATATCTTCTGCTTCTGTTAGGTCCATACCATTTCTGTCCTTTATTGAGCCCATCTTTGCATGAAATGTTTCCTTGGTACCTCTAATTTTCTTGAAGAGACCTCTAGTCTTTCCCATTCTGTTGTTTTCCTCATTTCTTTGCCTTGATTGCTGAGGAAGGCTTTCTTATGTCTCCTTGCCATTCTTTGGAACTCTGCATTCAGATGCTTATATCTTTCCTTTTCTCTTCTCTTCTTTTCACAGCTATTTGTAAGGCTTCCGCACACTGCCATTTGGCTTTTTTGCATTTCTTTTCCATGGGGATGGTCTTGATCCCTGTCTCCTGTACAATGTCACGAACCTCCGTCCATAGTTCATTAGGCACTCTATTATATCTAGTCCCTTAAATCTATTTCTCACTTCTACTGTATTATCATAAGGGATTTGATTTAGCTCATACCTGAATGGTCTAGTGGGTTTCCTTACTTTCTCCAATTTAAGTCTGAATTTGCCAATAAGGAGTTCACGCTCTGAGCCACAGTCAGCTTCAGTCTTGTTTTTGCTGACTGTATAGAGCTTCTCCATCTTTGGCTGCAAAGAATATAATCAATCTGATTTCGGTGTTGACCATCTGGTGATGGTCAACAATTGCAAAAATTGCCATTTTTACAGATGAGCAAATTGCTTGGCCCAAAGTTACACAACTCATAAGGGGCCGATTCTGCAATGGAAAAATCCAAATCTTTTGTCTACTAGTCCAGTTAGAACATTTAAGACTCAAAAATAATTGTTTCATGAAAAATAAGTAAAACAGACCTGTAGCTTATTGATAAAGATGGGGGCAGGGCTGTTCTTTGGGCACTGCTAATAAAGACGCTTACTCCTTGGAAGGAAAGTTATGACCAACCTAGACAGCATATTGAAAAAGCAGAGACATTAGTTTGTCAACAAAGGTCCGTCTAGTCAAGGCTATGGTTTTTCCAGTGGTCATGTATGGATGTGAGAACTCGATTATAAAGAAAGCCAAGCACCGAAGAATTGATGCTTTTGAACTGTGGTATTGGAGAAGACTCTTGAGAGTCCATTGGACTGCAAGGAGATCCAACCAGTCCATCCTAAAGGAGATCAGTCCTGGGTGTTCATTGGAAGGACTGATGTTGAAGCTGAAACTCCAATACTTTGGCCCCCTGGTGCTAAGAACTGACTCACCTGAAAAGACCCCGATGCTGGGAAAGATTGAGCGTAGGAGGAGAAGGGGATGACAGAGGATGAGATGGTTGGATGGCATCACCAACTCAATGGACATAGGTCTGGGTGGACCCTGGGAGTTGGTGATGGACAGGGAGGCCTGGCATACTGTGGTTCATGTGGTCGCAAAGAGTCGGACACAGCTGAGCAACTGAACTGAACTGAATAAAGACCATAAAAAACACTATTGACATTTTCAAATAGTCA
Source organism: Redunca redunca (assembly GCA_006410935.1). Classification (NCBI taxonomy): domain Eukaryota; kingdom Metazoa; phylum Chordata; class Mammalia; order Artiodactyla; family Bovidae; genus Redunca; species Redunca redunca. The sequence goes on from SJYQ01002698.1 coordinate 138,960, forward strand.
TTTAAAATAATTCTTTATACAACAATCACAGATTCATTTAAATATAATCCATATATCATAATATTCACCCACTTAAATTGTATAGTTCAGTGGATTTGAGCATATTCACAAAGTTGTGCAAGTATCATCACAACTTAATTCCAGATTATTTTCATTTCAAACGCATTAGCAACCACACCTCATTTTCCCTTCCTTCTCACCCCACCGAAAACCACTAATGTATGTATTATCTCTATGGAATTACCTATTCTGCACAATTCAGACAAATAGAATCATACAATATGCGGCCTTTTCATGACTGGTTTCTTTCTCTTGATATAATGCTTTCAAGGTTCATCCATGTTGTAGCATGTAGAGTACTTCATTCCTTTTATTGGCTAATAATACTTAACTGTATAGATATACCATTTTGTTTGTTCATAAGCTGATAGACATTTGGATATTTCATCTTTTACTATTTGAATAATGCTGTTATGAAATTCATGTATAAGCTTTCATGTGATATATGTTTTCTTATTAATTCTTATCCAAAATTTCACAGCTTAGAATTATAATTGTGTAGACAGTATAGGACATATGAGGTCCCATATAAATATTTTTTAAAACCAAAGTCTTAAATGTAATATATTATTTTCCAGGAGACCTAGGGATATTCCTAGACCCAGATATTCCTAGGTGATTTGGAAATAAGTAGGAAAATATATTCAAATAGATGATTTAATAAACTTCTTGTTTCAAACAGTACAGATTTTTCAGATGAGATACAATTCCAAAATAAACAAAAGAAATATGAAATAAGAGATTAACAAATAAACTTTAGGCCTTAGGAAGCATCACTACAAACAAAGCTAGTGGGGGTGATGGAATTTCAGTTGAGCTATTTCAAATGCTGAAAGTTGATGCTGTGAAAGTGCTGCACTCAATATGCCAGCAAACTTGGAAAACTCAGCAGTGGCTACAGGACTGGAAAAGGTCAGTTTTCATTCCAATCTCAAAGAAAGGCAATGCCAAAGAATGCACAAACTACTGCACAATTGCACTCATCTCACACGATAGTAAAGTAATGCTCAAAATTCTCCAAGCCAGGCCTCAGCCATGGTTATTTAACCATGAACTTCCAGATGTTCAAGCTGGTTTTAGAAAAGGTAGAGGAACCAGAGATCAAATCGCCAACATCCGCTGGATCATCAAAAAAGCAAGAGAGTTCCAGAAAAACATCTATTTCTGCTTTAGTGACTATGCCAAAGCCTTTGACTGTGTGGATCACAATAAACTGTGGAAAATTCCGAGAGAGATGGGAATACCAGACCATCTGACCTGCCTCTTGAGAAACTTGTATGCAGGTCAGGAAGCAACAGTTAGAACTGGACATGGAACAACAGACTGGTTCCAAATAGGAAAAAGAATACGTCAAGGCTGTTTATTGTCACCCTGCTTATTTAACTTATATGCAGAGTACATCATGAGAAATGCCAGGCTGGAGGAAGCACAAGCTGGAATCAAGATTGCCAGGAGAAATATCAATAACCTCAGATATGCAGATGACACCACCGTTATAGCAGAACATGAGGAAGAACTAAAAAGCTTCTTGATGAAAGTGAAAG
>SJYQ01002698.1:141547-153809 GCA_006410935.1 Redunca redunca
GGGAAATATTGCACACTTTCAAAAGGTGAGTGTAGTGCAACACCAAAAATAAATATATGTAATGGAATAGATGTGTCTGCTGACACATTTCAAGGTTGTAGAAAGACAAGTGAGAAGATGTGATTCTGTGAAAATTCAGATGCAGCTGGCATTAAAGTGTGTTGTAAACAAAAGAGAATTTTATATACAGTAAGTGACAGTAATTCAGGCTGAAACGGTTGTCTTTCTAAATGTATGTGCAAGATGTGGAGCATTAACGTATGACAGTTTTGCAAAAAGAGACGAGAAACTTGTTTCTAAAAACATGCACTGGTTATAGTGATCATTCACCTCTAATTATTCCCATTTGGTAAAACATAATTTTTGTAAAACAAGTTTAAGGCCCATCTGTTTAGTTATAAAATTTTTAGACATCTTGAAGGTTTTGAAGCAAATTATTTCTCAAAAGTCTTTTCATTAGAACTATAATACTTTTTTATGTGTGAAACTTAATCCAGAATAATTCGAATTGTTTTTTTTAAACAAGTGAATCCCTTGTAAAGTATAAAATGGAGATGTTTAAATTTACTAGTGCTCCTAGATCCAAGGATAAATAAATTAGTTTTTACGTGAACAAAAATCTATAAAACTAATTTTGGGAAACTTTCTCATAGAAATTGGTGGATTATAAATAAATAAATTCCAGTCACAGTAAAATTTATCATTAACTCTGGAAAACATCACAAATACATTTAGAGAATTACTGGTGAAGTCTATGAGAAAAATAACATTTTAAAATTTAAAGCAAGGTTTCTCAGCCTCAGCAAAATTTACAATTTGGGCTGTATAATTCTTTGTTGTGGGGTTTATCTTGTGCATTGTGAGACTGTTTAGATGTTTAGCAGCAACCCAGACCTCTACCCACTAAATGCCAATAATACCCCTCTTCTCTGTAGTGATAATCAAAAATGTATTCAAGCATTGCCAAGTGTCACTGGGGAAGCAAAATCATCTCAGTAGAGGATCACTGATTTAAAGGAACATCAGCTTCCCTGGTGGCTCATGGCTGAGATGGTTAAGAATCTTCCTGCAATGCAGGAGACCTGGGTTCGATCCCAGGGTCAGGAAAATCCCCTGAAGAAGGGAATGGCAACCCACTCCAGTATTCTTGCCTGGAGAATCCCATGGACAGAGGAGCCTGGCAGGCTACAGTCCATGGGATTTCAAAGAGGCAAACACGACTGAGCAACACTTTTCTTTCAGAACAGTTAGGCAATTAAGATAGTTATATTTATAAACTTGAGTATAAATATCAGTCAAAATATTTTATAATTATCTTGACTTCTATGAGTAGTTGGGTTTTATTTTGTTGGTATATATTTAGGAATGATAATAAACTAAGTACATTAATAAATATTTATAAGGAAAAGTCAAAGTGGGTGACATGGACTTTCATTTTTTAAAAAATTTTATTATTGGAATATAATTGCTTTACAATGCTGTTAGTTTCTGTGTATAACAACGTGAATCAGCTATATGTATACATAGAGCTCCTCCCTCTTGAGCGTCTCTCCCAGCCACCCCCACCCCATCCGTCCAGATCACCACAGCACCGAGCTGAGCTCCCTGAGCTACACAGCGGCTTCCCAGCAGCTGCTTATCTTACACATGGTGCTGCATATACAGCAACATTCCTCTCCCAGTTGGCCCCACCCTCCCTGTTCCCTGCAGGGTCCAGGAGTTCGTTCTCTACATCTGTGTCTCTATTCCTGCTACCATGGACCTTCCTTAGCCCAGACAACCTACAGAGCCTTCTCAGGAGTACAGGTAAGCCCCCCACTCCAACCCTGCAAGTCTGTAAAGATCCTGGGTGAGGGATGAGTCATGGGTTAGAAGAGTCAATCAAGATGACAATCGTGCTAAAGGATGGATACCATGGCCTTGGCCATCAGGAGGTTCACGTCCTCTACCTTCCGGTGATGTGTTCACTCTCGGGCTGCACTTTCTCAATTGTGCACAGGAGCCCGAGTGTGACAGGGTGAGCAGCACAGGCTTACGGTGCTTACGCAGAGAGACCAGGGGTTGTGATCTGGACCGGGAGTGTTACTTTATTAATGCTTCTCAATGCACACACTTCCTCCATTTGCAGCCTTCTTTAACAAGATTCTTCAGTGTACTTCTTGGAAAAGTATAAAAGATGAAGTTCTGAGAAGGAGAAAAGTGGGGTTGATGAAGGAAAGCATGACAGAGAAAGTCAGTCACGCTGCCATGAAAGGGGAACAGAACCTCTTCCTAGAATACTGGACAAGAATAGAGATTTCTAGTCCACATGTGAGCCAAGAACCAAAAGCTGAATCTCCATCTATAAAAGACAATGTTCTTGGGCTGTAATAAGTCCAAAAAGAACTCTTTTGGGGGAGATTAAAAGGAATTAATGTTCTTAAAGAATCAGGATCTCACTAAAAGGTAGAACCAAGCTTCATAACCAGAGCTATGGAAGAAATATGTTTCAGGCAAACCAACGAAAACAGAACAAAATAGGTCAGAGTAGAAAACAGATTCCTAGGCACCAGAGCCAAAAAGACCTCAAGAAGGGGCAAAGAGAAGTCCTCAGTCTGAGCAGGATAACCTGAAACAAGGGGAGAATATTCAGGTAATATCCAGAAAAACAATTTCATTTATCGACTGTGTCCCTGGTGCAGGATCCAACCAGTACAAAGACAGCTGCTGCTGCTGCTGCTAAGTCACTTCAGTCGTGTCCAACTCTGTGTGACCCCACAGACGGCAGCCCATCAGGCTCCCCCATCCCTGGGATTCTCAAGGCAAGAACACTGGAGCGGGTTACCATTTCCTTCTCCAGTGCATGAAAGTGAAAAGTGAAAGGGAAGTCGCTCAGTCGTGTCCAACTCCTAGCAACCCCACGGACTGTAGCCCACCAGGCTCCTCCATCCATCGGATTCTCCAGGCAAGAGCACTGGAGTGGGGTGCCACTGCCTTCTCTGACAAAGACAGCTACGAAGATGTAAATATAAGTTGCCTTTAATGCAGGGCCAGAGGCATGACCGGTGGCTCCTATCCCGGGAGATGACGGGGAAGCAGGCCCCGAGGTGAAGGTGAGCCCGTGAGAACTGCATGAACTGCAAACCAGCTCTGCCAGCACTGCGGGTCTGACGGTGAGCTGAACACCAGACGAGCCCTAGAGCAGAAGACGAGGTGCTGGCTCATTCACCGTCTAGAGAAGCCAGGGAAAACACCATCAGTGTCTTTTCTGTTTCTAGAAACTGTATGAGTTCCTCAGCATTTAGTATTTGTGGTTTAGCTTGGCTTGCTCGTTTACATCTTTCTCCCCTGTATTAGAATAACACCCCCTCCTCCAATGGAGCTGGAGTCAGGGGTGGGGAGCTTCTCTGAGAAATGCTGCAGGGTGGGAGAAGCTGGGAGTCTGTGTTCTGACCCCTTGCCAGCCTGGGGTGGGGGGACACAGAAGATGGATGTAGAGAAAGAAGGGCAAGGATGAGGCCCACGGGTCATCTCACAGACAGCGCGGCAGGAGGAGGGAGGCAGCTGACCCAACACTGAGAAATGGCCCTGGAAGAAGAGCCTGAGGCGGAGGATCTTAGAGAAGCGCTCAGGCGGTGACCTGGGGCCGCGATCTCCACCTGGGGAGGAAGAGAGTCAGACTCAGAAATGGGCTGACACGGAGGAATCGGTGGAAAGAGGCCGAAGGTTTGCAGGAGGGAGGTCTGATGGAGACTGGGAGAGAAAACCACTGAATGTCTCAAGTGACTGGGCCAGCCAGGAACATCAAGTACACACTTAGGCAGGAAGTTGGTGATGAGCAATTTTAACGAATGCTACATAACCCTCTTAGTGGTTCCAAGAGAGAGACCAAAAAAAAAAAAAAAGAAAGATGTTTGAGTTAGAAAAATTAATCCTTGGAAAAACCATGGGTCATATCTATTAATATGGAGTCACCTAAAAAAACAAAACTCTGGGCTACTATTTGGTAAACCATTATGATAAACCTAACAGTGATAAATCGCAGGGAGTGATCTGCATGCCTTTCACCGAGGTGCTTAGAGGGTCAAACCCTTATGGTTTCCTGAGAGTCAGAGGCACAAGGGTCAGGGAACGGACACTAGGCTCAGAGGGTGTGGCGTGGCTAAAGAGCCACGGTGTTTAGGAACAGAGGTCTGTGAGAGGTCCCTGTCCTACTGCACTGATAATTACTACTGCATTGCTGAAGATCCCAAGAGCACCCAGCGGGGGACAGGAAGTTCACTAAATTCACTCATCAAGTAAGAATTGCTTATTAAGGGGAAATGTGAACCGAATTTACATGTGTAATTAAAAAAATTAGCTTTCTAATCCATATACCTGTTGAGTCATCATTTGTATAAACCAAGGGCAGTATCAGCTGAAAAATAAATGAATCTTTACCTGGCACTGTCTTTGGTACATTTTCAGTTCTTGTAAGAGCTTCTGATTTTCATCTTGTAACTTATTCCTGCTTAGTGCTATTTCACTCACAGCTGATTTTAATTTTTCAATAATGAATTCATCTCTTTCACTGGTTTCACACGTGGAATCCGGTTCACACACCAGCCGCGGAATTTCAGGGCTACTGTCTTCTAGGCTCTGCTTCTTACCATTTAGCTGAGTGTGGTAATTTTGTGCCTGTTTCTGAGGAATTTGAAACTTGTGTCAGTGAAGAAGGGAATATCTAAGCTTATATATAAAGTTCAAGAGTGACAGAAAAAATTTGGAAAAAATCTTTAAATATATTATTAGATAATGAAGCTCTGTCCTTCATAATTCAGACTTCTATTTATTCTAAAACCTCAATGTCAGATGGCATAAAGAGAAGTCATATTTCTATAATCTCAGAGCAAAGATGCAGAGTAAGGTAGAGGGCTTTGGGTAGGAAACTCTTATTCAGCAAAAAATAAAATACAGAAGATATGAAAACGGGGGAAAAGTATGGATTTAATTACACAATAGTTGAAAATGTCTCTGTGAACAAAATAAACAAACTTGGATTGTAGGAAAAAGCTGTCAACACATATAACAACACATGTAATTCCCGAAGTACAAAAATTTCTATACATCATAAGAAAAAGACAAATATCAGAAAAGAAAAGTGGGCAAAGTTTGTGCACAGGCAATTCACAGAACAGGAAATGGAAAAGGCTAAGAAACACATGAAGAGACGCTCAACCTTACGAGCAGCCAGAGACACATAAAGCAAATCAAGCCAACATAACTATCCGTTTCTCAAGTTCATAAAAATCAAAAGACTGATATTCCATGTTGGCAACACAGGAATAGTCTTTGACTGTTCATGAATTGTAACTTGCTATAATTTTTTTGTAAAACATTTGATAATATTTATTAGAAATTTGAATGAACATACCCTTTGGCTCAACAAACATTTCTAAGATTTTCATTTAACAAAATGAGAGTATTGGTATTTAAAGATGTTTATACAAGGACATTTGTTACAATCCTGTGTAACAGCAGAAAACTGGGAACAACCTGAGTGTTCATTAAAAAAGAAATGTTTGACAGAATTATGGTATATCTACTATATACTATGGTGTATATGATATATATACACACACATATATATACTAAATACTATGAAATACAATTAAGCAGTGACTCAAAAGGCTATGCATAGCTTATTAAGTAAAAAAGCAAATTTTTAAAAAGAAACATATATAATTTCCATGCAAACAGGTTTTCATATGTGTACAAACAAAAGAAAAATTATGTGAAGATAAACACCTAGTTGTTTACAATGTTTGTATTAAATGGATTCGAATGGAGTAGAGGATGAGGTTAGCAATTTTGTCAGATTATTTGTGGTGTTGAATTCAGGGAACACGTATAACATATTGAAGTAACTTAAAGAAAGAATGAAAAAGGAGTATATATGAAACAAACAAAACAGCGTCTTCAGTTCAGTTCAGTCGCTCAGTCATGTCCGACTCTTTGCGATCCCACGAATTGCAGCACGCCAGGAACACCAGAGCACCTGACCTGCCTCTTGAGAAACCTATATGCAGCTCAGGAAGCAACAGTTAGAACTGGACATGGAACAACAGACTGGTTCCAAATAGGAAAGGGAGTATGTCAAGGCTGTATATTGTCACTCTGCTTATTTAACTTATATGCAGAGTACATCACGCGAAACGCTGGGCTGGAAGAAGCACAAGCTAGAATCAAGACTGCCAGGAGAAAAATCAATAACCTCAGATGTGCAGATGACACCACCCTTATGGCAGAAAGTGAAGAGGAACTAAAAAGCCTCTTGATGAAAGTGAAAGAGGAGAGTGAAAAAGTTGGCTTAAAGCTCAACATTCAGAAAACTAAGATCATGGCATCCGGTCCCATCACGTCATGAGAAATAGATGGGGAAACAGTGGAAACAGTGTCAGACTTTATTTTGGGGGGCACCAAAATCACTGCAGATGGTGACTGCAGCCATGAAATTAAAAGACGTTTACTCCTTGGAAGGAAAGTTACGACAAACCTAGACAGCATATTGAAAAGCAGAGACATTACTTTGCCAACAAAGGTCCGTCTAGTCAAGGCTATAGTTTTTCCATTGGTCATGCATGGATGAGAGTTGGACTGTGAAGAAGGCTGAGCGCCGAAGAATTGATGCTTTTGAACTGTGGTGCTGGAGAAGACTCTTGAGAGTCCCTTGGACTGCAAGGAGATCCAACCAGTCCATTCTGAAGGAGATCAGCCCTGGGATTTCTTTGGAAGGAATGATGCTAAAGCTGAAACTCCAGTACTTTGGCCACCTCATGTGAAGAGTTGACTCATTGGAAAAGACGCTGATGCTGCAAGGGATTGGGGGCAGGAGGCCTGGTGGGCTGCGATTCATGGGGTCTCAAAGAGTCAGACATGACTGAGCAACTGAACTGAACTGAGGCCTCCCTGTCCATCACCAACTCCTGGAGTTCACTCAAACTCACGCCCATCGAGTCAGTGATGCCATCCTGCCATCTCATCTTCTGTCGTCCCCTTCTCCTGCTGCCCCCAATCCCTCCCAGCATCAGAGTCTTTTCCAATGAGTCAACTCTTGGCATGAGGTGGCCAAAGTATTGGAGTTTCAGCTTTAGCATCAGTCCTTCCAAAGAACACCCAAGACTGATCTTTAGAATGGACTGGTTGGATCTCCTTGCAATCCAAGGGACTCTCAAGAGTCTTCTCCAACACCACAGTTGAAAAGCATCAATTCTTCAGCGCTCAGCTTTCTTCACAGTCCAACTCTCACATCCATACATGACTACTGGAAAAACCATAGCCTTGACTAGACAGACCTTTGTTGGCAGAGTAATGTCTCTGCTTTTGAATATGCTATCTAGGTTGGTCATAACTTTCCTTCCAAGGAGTAAGCGTCTTTTAATTTCATGGCTGCAATCACCATCTGTAGTGATTTTGGCCTACTGGTGTGAATAAACTTTCCAACTCCCTTACCATTAGGCAATGGCACCCCACTCCAGTACTCTTGCCTGAAAAATCCTATGGATGGAGGAGCCTGGTGGGCTGCAGTCCATGGGGTCGCTAGGAGTCAGATACGACTCAGGGACTTCACTTTCACTTTTCACTTTCATGCACTGTAGAAGGAAATGGCAACCCACTCCAGTGTTCTTACCTGGAGAATCCCAGGCACGGGGGAGCCTGGTGGGCTGCCGTCTATGGGGTCACACACAGTCGGACACGACGGAAGTGACTTAGCAGTAGCAGTTACCATCTGCACCAGCCCCCAGGCCCAACCTCCCCCCACCGCCCAACCTCCAATGCGCCCTCCATCCAGCCGGCCCACCCCCCCATTCTGGGAACTCGCCTTCTGCTCTCATGCCTCAGTGACTTTGCTCTTGTTATTTCCACTACCCCGAATACATTCTCTCCTGTCTCAAAATACCTCCCTTCTCAAGGTCCACACCTCGTTCCACCCCTGCTGGAGGATGTTTCCCAACTCACTCAGTTCAAATTTTCCTCTTCTTCCTATGACCTCTAAAAGGATTTGAATTCTTTCCATTTACTTGTCATTAATTATTTGTCGACCTGTACCTGTATTAGGACTTCTCTGGTGGCTCAGACGGTTAAGCGTCTGTCTATAATGTGGGAGACCCTGGTTCAGATTCCCTGGGACGGGAAGATCCCCTGGAGAAGGAAATGGCAATCCACTGCAGTACTATTGCCTGGAAAATCTCATGGACAGAGGAGCCTGGTAGGCTACAGCCCATGGGGTCACAAAGAGTCGGACACAACTGAGCGACTTTACCTTACCTTTGCCTGTATTATCTCTGTGTCTAGACTGTAAAGTACTAGGGGGCAGGGACCAAGCCTTCTTAAAATCAAATGACTTGCCCATAGGCATGCAAAAACATGCTATATAATGACATAATAACAATGGAGGCTTTTAATAGCACCACCTTCTGGGACATATAAAGTCATTAAGGATATTTCCTGCACCTGTAACTCTCCCTAGTGCCGGACCGACTCTGGTTATTTTCCGTTGCTTGGTCTATCTGTAGAAAGAGTACATGCTGAATGGTGAAAAGAGTAGTAATGTTTAGCCTCTAATTTATTCTAATTTAGTATTAGACAGTATTAGAAAACGTACCTGAAATTGATTACACTTCTCAGATAATATTTTTTGTTGAGCATCTAAAGAAACCAGATGAGTCTGATACAGTATCTCTTGCTTGTCCCATTCTCTTGACTTTGCTCTAAATTCCTTTAATAGAGAGAGAAATAGAAGCTTAAAAAAATGATTCATTTTAAAGCACAATAAATAAGACCTTTCATTTGCACCTTTGTTCTGAGAAAAAAGTATGGAACATAATCTGCATTTAAAAAAATAAGGATTTTGTTATGAAATTTTTTCTTGTAACAAATATTTGATACTAATAATGGAGTTTCAAACAATTCTTTGCATCAACCATTACTTCCTTTTATTTCCTAAGCTGACACCAGAAGGTTTTTTTCCTTTCTTTATACTCAGTCACCAAACCTGCTACCTTGTGTGTGAGGCTTGGGCTAATTCAGTGACTTTGTCCCCTGTGGCTTTCAGGGGAAGCCAAGAGCAATCCATTCTCAAGAATGGAGCCACTGTCTCAGGCCTCCCTTCATTTCAGTTCAGTTGCTCAGTCATGTCCAACTCTTTGTAACCCCATGAATCATAGCACGCCAGGCCTCCCTGCCCATCACCAACTTCCGGAGTCTACCCAAACTCATGTCCATTGAGTTGGTGATGCCATCCAACCATCTCATCCTTTGTCGTCCCCTTCTCCTCCTGCCCTCAATCTTCCCCAGCATCAGGGTCTTTTCAAACGAGTCAGCTCTCCACATCAGGTGGCCAAAGTATTGGAGTTTCAGCTTCAGCATCAGTCCTTCCAATGAATATTCAAGACTGATCTCCTTTAGAATGGACTGGTTGGATCTCTTTGCAGTCCAAGGGACTCTCAAGATTCTTCTCCAACACCACAGTTCAAAAGCATCAATTCTTCGGCACTCAGCTTTCTTTATAGTCCAACTCTCACATCCATACATGACCACTGGAAAAACTATAGCCTTGACTAGATGGACTTTAGTTGGCAAAGTAATGTCTCCGCTTTTTCAATATGCTGTCTAGGTGGTCATAACTTTCCTCCCAAGAAGTAAATGTCTTTTAATTTCATGGCTGCAATCACCATCTGCTGTGATTTAGGAGCCCCCCCTACAAATAAAGTCAGCCACTGTTTCCACTGTTTCCCCCATCTATTTGCCATGAAATGATGGGACTGGATGCCATAATCTTAGTTTTCTGAATGTTGAGCTTTAAGCCAACTTTTTCACTCTCCTTTCACTTTCATCAAGAAGCTCTTTAGTTCTTCCTCACTTTCTGCCATAAGGGTGGTGTCATCTGCATATCTGAGGTTATGGATATTTCTCCTGGCAATCTTGATTCCAGCTTGTGCTTCTTCCAGCCCAGGGTTTCTCATGATGTACTCTGCATATAAGTTAAATAAGCAGGGTGACAATACACAGCCTTGACGTACTCTTTTTCCTATTTGGAACCAGTCTGTTGTTCCATGTCCAGTTCTGACTGTTGCTTCTTGACCTGCATACAGATTCCTCAAGAGACAGGTCAGGCAGGTGGTCTGGTATTCCCATCTCTCTCGGAATTTTCCACAGTTTATTGTGATCCACACAGTCAAAGGCTTTGGCATAGTCAATAAAGCAGAAATAGATGTTTTTCTGGAACTCTCTTGCTTTTTCCATGATCTAGTGGATGTTGGCAATTTGATCTCTGGTTCCTCTGCCTTTTCTAAAACCAGCTTGAACATCTGGAAGCTCATGGTTCATGTATTGCTGAAGCCTGGCTTGGATAATTTTAAGCATTACTTAGGCGGAACCAACTGCGCTGAACTGGGAAAGAAGTGACACTCAGTTCTTCACACTTTTGCTCAAGTTGTGTCTTCAGGGAAAATGATTATCTGTTCACAGATTTACAAGACAAAAGGAGTTGGCTTTGGGGACCCTGAAGAAAACTTCACAGCTTCGGGCTTCCCTGGTGGCTCAGCTGGTAAAGAATCAGCCTGCAGTGTGGGAGACATGGGTTCAGTCCCTGGGTTGGGAAGATCCCCTGGAGAAGGGACTGGCTATCCACTCCAGGATTCTTGTCTGGAGAATTCCATGAACTGTATGGTCCATGGGGTTGCAAAGAGTTGGACACGACTGAGCAACTTTCACTTTCTCTATTTTGCCTATGGCTAGCCATTATATCTTCTCTTTCTGTCCAGGCTGTAAGCAACGGATGACTAAGTACTACAGATTTCACTACTTTTGTATAGCTCACAGTGCCTGACAAAGTGCCAGGCACCACCTACATTTCTTGAATGTACAAAGAAAAGCACAATATTAGCATTTCCAGAAATGTAAACATTTCTCACTAAATTTTGCAAAGAAAATAACACAGCTGGAAAAAAACTCTATAGCTACTGAGTCCATATGAGGTATTACTGAATGCAGATACATGGCATGAACATATTGATGTTTCTAGTCATCAGTTCAGCAGTATTAAGCATCTAGTGTCCAGCAGGTACTGTGGAAAGAGGAGGATTTAAAAATAATACATGTTTAAAAGAAACAAATTTTTGAAAGGAAAAAAAAAAAACAAACAAACAAGGACTGAGGGCTTCCCAGGTGGCTCAGTGGTAGAGAATCTGCCTGCTGATACAGGAGACCCAGGAGATGCGGGTTTGATCCCTAGGTCAGGAAGATTCCCTGGAGGAGGGCGCTGGCAACCTACTCCAGTAGTCTTGCCTGGAGAATCCCACAGACAGAGGAGCCTGGAGGGCTACAGTCCATGGGGTCACAAGGGGTCAGACACGACTGAGCACACATGCACATAATCAAGTAGGGAAATGTACATGTAAACAAATGATCTTACAGCATTAGTACAATAACAGTGCTGCACAAAAGTCATACAGGTGACGCCACCATTATCTCAGCCATTTCCAATAATACATCAAACTGGAAAATAGTTCACTTGAACTATTTTGAGAGATTGGTGGTGTTTCAAACATGGCTGAAATGACTGGATTGGCTATGCAGGAAAATAAATAGACTAATTTAGAGAATGAAAGCTATATCTTGTTTAAAATAGGAATACAGCATTTCACATTTTCTACAGAGTAATGATTTTAAAGAATTTGGAGGGAAATCTTCATTTTATAAATACACAAGCTCCCAAATAATCAGTGAGGGAAGACTTCACTACTAAATTAGTAGGCTTTTATATTAACTAGAAGTGACCTGAAATTGAGTGGTGGTAACAAAGTTGGAAACAAAGATCATGGCATCTGGTCCTATCACTTCATGGGAAATGGATGGGGAAACAGTGGAAACAGTGGCACACTTTATTTTTTGGGGCTCCAAAATCACTGCAGATGGTGACTGCAGCCATGAAATTAAAAGACGCTTACTCCTTGGAAGGAAAGTTATGACCAACCTAGATAGCATATTCAAAAGCAGAGACATTACTTTGCCAACAAAGGTCCATCTAGTCAAGGCTATGGTTTTTCCAGTAGTCATGTATGGATGTGAGAGTTGGACTGTGAAGAAAGCTGAGTGCCGTAAGAATTGATGCTTTTGAACTGTGGTGTTGGAGCAGACTCTTGAGAGTCCCTTGGACTGCAAGGAGATCCAACCAGTGCATTCTGAAGGAGATCAGCCCTGGGATTTCTTTGGAAGGAATGATGCTAAAGCTGAAACTCCA
>SJYQ01002698.1:154957-185951 GCA_006410935.1 Redunca redunca
TTGCCTGGAGAATCCCAGGGACGGGGGAGCCTGGTGGGCTGCGGTCCACGGGTCGCTGAGAGTCGGACACGACTGAGTGACTTCACTTTCAGTTTTCACTTTCATGCATTGGAGAAGGAAATGGCAACCCGCTCGTGTTCTTGCCTGGAGAATCCCAGGGACGGGGGAGCCTGGTGGGCTGCCGTCTCTGGGGTTGCACAGAGTCGGACACGACTGAAGCAACTCAGCAGCAGCAGCAGCAGCAGTTCTCCCACTAATCCCCATGAGAAGTCAATCAAATGAAGAGTCAGTGATTTAACGGCATTTTCAGTGAAAGCCTATGTATATTATATTATATGACAATCTTTGGAGATTTTCTGTGAGACCAGAATATTCTAAAAATCAGTCTAGTTCCACCATTGCAAGAGGCAGGAAGTTATACACAGTGCATTTTACTAGAGGGTCATCCTTACTTAGTGGTAGTAATTTTATATTTTAAAAAATGTATGTTCCTTATGTAGTACAGTATAAAATTTACAGAAATTTAAAAACTAAAACCAAACAGTTCCAACAAAATTCTTGCAATAGGCTGGTTTTAGGGCTGTGGTTCCAGTTTTTTTTGTTGTTGTTGTTTTGTTTTTTCCTGCTTTGAAAAATATTTTGGAGGAAAATTTGGAGAAGGGCTGTTAATTGAAGAGTTAGATGACAAAGATGAAGAAGTATAAAACAGGACAATGACAGTTAGGAGGAAGACAGAGATAAGAGGCATTAGACACAGAAAAGGGGCAAATCTGGGCTGGAATAGGAGTAAGGAAGGAACAGATCAAAGATTCCTAAGAAGTTTCTACCTGGGTGATTGGGACGCACAGTGAGTGAAGTCAAAGTGGCTCAGTCGTGTCCGACTCCGCGAGTCCATGGAATTCTCCAGGCCAGAATCCTGGAGTGGGTCGCTTTTCCCTTCTCCAGGGGATCTTCCCAACGCAGGGACTGAACCCAGGTCTCCTGCACTGCAGGTTGATTCTTTACCATCTTAGCCACCAGGGAGGCCAAGAGTACTGGAGTGGGTAGCCTATCCCTTCTCCAGTGGATCTTCCTGACCCAGGAACTGAACCGGGGTCTCCTGCACTGCAGGCAGATTCTTTACCAGCTGAGCTATCAGGGACATAGAGAGCCATTAACTATGAGCAAAGCAGAAAAAACTGAAATCACTGGCTGGCTGTGGGGAGAAACCATTGTTCAGGGCTTGAGAACAGTGGAGGGGGAAAAAAATGAGTGGAATAACATGATAGGGGTCAGTTTGAGGTCAATTAGAAAACAGCAATTGAGCCACAGTGGGAATTCAGCTAAGGTTAGAAAAGGAACCCACGGTAGACTCTGTCTGCTGTTACGTGGCCAGTAGCAGGAATGCACAAGGGCACAAGGAGGAAAAATAGCTTATTTATTTTTGCCAAGGTCAGAAAGTTAAGGGGATTGAAATAAGTGTTTCCATGACATGGTTAACCTTTTTAGGGACTGAGATTTTAGGAGTTCTGGGTGACACAGGGTCACTGTATTGGAGTGAAACTACCCCTTTAAAGAAAAGATCCTGAAACTTCAAGCTCTGTTCTGAAAATTGCTATGAGTCCTCATCAGGACTTAAGTACCTGATAGTTAAATAGCCATTAAAAGATTTATTAGACACTCACTTTAACTGACCCCAGGGACGTCCTTCAATTTCACTCGACAGCTGCAGTTTCTTTGAACAATTTTTTGCTCTCCAAAATGCTGATATGTATAAAAGATGTATAAATCAAAGTGATGTTTTAATTCACTAAGTGCCTGAAGGAAGGTGTACTAAGAAAATATCTTCAATGGGAAGCAGGTTTCTAATGGTGCTTTGTTACCACAGTGGTACACGCCACTGTGCCTTCTGGAGACAAATAGCCCTCAACAACAATGACAAAAACCAATCTTAATACACACAGGGATAAACTAAGACAATATAGCTTACCTCTAATTTCCGGTTCAAACTGTTCAGTTCAAAGGGCATTTCTTCTTTGAGGTGTGGTACTTCTTTTCGTCGAAATTTATTTTGTTTCATCTGGTGTAATCTCAGTTTTTCAAAGCTATTAGTTAGTTGGGAAAACTGTAAATAATAGAGAATGCTAACATTTTACTATTGGTTCTTTCTCACTTGATTTCATGATAGTTCTCTTGCATACATCTTTCAGAATTTAAGTCACGATTAGGAAATGAAGTAAAGCTTAAATGTCCCAGTTAGAGAAGATAGAACCAGTTACTAAAACTAAATTGTTGAAGCTGAACACAATCCAGCTTTCAAGTAAATTCGGAACTTCATTGGCTGCACAGTTTAACAACAATTCACTTGATAAAATGTTTTGTTCAGTTTTATCTTAACCATATATAGAAAAGCTCACAATTTAAAACAACCAAGTTTTTTTCCTTACTTTTATTTAGTGCCATCTTGTGTTCACAATTTTAATTTCAGTAACTGAATCTATAAAATGACCAACTTACACTTCTTTTAAGGAAATGGAGGACTTAACAGAAAAAATACAAACATACTTATGTTGATGTAAGTTTAAATAAAATTAAATATAAAGCTTGATATCATCTCTCTTATCAGTAATTCTTGTTATAACTTAGACTGTAATTTTTTTCTCTTGTTCTGCCTTCAAATAATAGATTAAAAGCAGCATGGTCTGTCAACATCTGTTAGGAAATTTCTAAATAACTTTACAAAATTTGTTTTTCTTTTGAAATAATTATAGATTCACAAGAAGCTGCAAAGATATTACAGAGAGATTCTGGGTTCTCTCTACCCAGTTTCCCCCAATATTTACACCTTATTGAATTTTGTATAGTATCAGACTCAGGAAATTGATGTCAGTACAATATGTGATCAATGTATCAATAGTTCACTCCTTTTTATTGCTCAGTATTATACCATGGTATAGACGTAACCACAGTTTGTTTGACCATTCACATATCGAGATATTTTTGGTTGTTTACAGTTTTTTACTATTATAAAGAAAGCTATGAACAATTGTGTCTATTTTATATCTGACAGTAACGTAGTCATTTCTGCTTCCTTTTTCTTTCTCACATAGTTTTTAAAATTGAGATATAATTCACCTACCATAAAATTTACAGTATTACTTCATTGGTTTTTAGGATATTCAGTTGGGTAACCATCACACTATCTCATTTCAGAATACTTTCATCATCTCCAAAAGAAACCCTGTATGTATTAACAGTGACTACACATTTCCTCCTTCCTCAAGGCCCTAGCAACAACTAATGTCTGTTTCTATAGATTTACCTATTCTGATCATTTCATATTCATGGAATCATACAATATGCAATCCTTCGTGTCTGGTTTCCTAAAAGCATAGTGCTTTTAAGGTTCATCCATGCTGTAGCTTGGGTCGATATTTCACTCCTTCTAGTGGCTGAATGATACTTCATTGCGTGGATATACCATGTTTTGTTAATTCATTCATCAGCTGATGGACATGTAGATTGTTTCCACTTTTTCAGTTTTATGGGGAAATGCTGCTATGAACATTTGTGTAGAAGATTTTGTGTGCATGTAGGTTTTTATTTCTCCTGGTTATATATACCTAGGAGTAGAATAGCTGAAACTAGAAACTGAAGTGTAGAAACTGTAAGTTTAACTTTTTAATGAACTGCCAAACAGTTTTCCAAAGTGGCTGTACCATGTTCCTCTTTTCAGTGGTAATGTACAGGGCTCCAGTTTCTCCATATCCTTGCCAATGCTTGCTTTTATCCATCATTTGACTATAGCAATTAGCAGGTGTGAAGGGATATCTCATTATGGTTTTGATTTGCATTTCCCTAATGACTAATGACATTTAGCACTTTTTCACATGCTTATTTGGCCATTTATATATCTCCTTTGGAGAAATGCCTATTTATATCTATGCCCATTTTAAAATTTGGTCATTTGTCTTTTAACTATTGACTACTAATAGTTTTTTTTTTAAATTCTGGATATGAGTACCTTATTAAATATATGATTTTCAAATGTTTTCTCCCACTTTGTGAGTTGTCTTTTTGTTGTTGTTGTTGTTTTTGGTGTGTTTTGAAGCACAAAGGTTGTTAAAATTTTGATGAAATCAAGTTTATCTAATTTTTCTTGTACCTTTAGTACTAAATCTAAGAAACTGTCCCTAATCCAAAACTATGAAGATTTACTCGTATGTTTTCTTCTTTCTTTCTTTATTTTTATTTTACTTTACAATACTGTATTGGTTTTGCCATACATCAACATGAATCCGCCACAGGTGTACATGAGTTCCCAATCCTGAACCCCCCTCCCACCTCCCTCCCATACCATCTCTCTGGGTCATCCCAATGCACCAGCCCCAAGCATCCTGTATCCTGCCTCAAACCTAGACTGGCGATTCATTTCTTACATGATATTATACATGTTTCAATGCCATTCTCCCAAATCATCACACCCTCTCCCTCTCCCACAGAGTCCTATGTTTTCTTCTAAGAGTTTTACAGATCTGGTTTTTACATTTAGGTCTTTGATTCATTTTGTGTTATTTTTTTGTCTATGGTTTAGGTAAGGGCCCAATCTAGTTCTTTTTCATGTGGATATCCAATTGTCCTGTCACTGTTTGTTGAAAAGACTATTCCTTTTCCACTGAATTATTTTTGCACTACTTCTGCTTTCTTTTGATTACTATTTGCAGGGTATATTTTTTCTATCTTTTTACTTTCAACTTACATACATAGTTATATTTGAAGTGAGTTCCTGGAACAAAGCATACAGTTGAGTCATATATCATTTATTTACTCTGCAAATCTCTTTTAACTAGTATATTTAGACCATTTTCACTTAGTGTAATTACTGTTATATTAGCGTTTAAGCCTGACTTTGTTTCATGTTTGTTGCCTAGTTGCTGGTTTATCTGTTTTAGCTTTCCTATCTTCCTCTGGGTTCTTTGAACATTTTTTAGAATGTCATTTAGATGTATCTATAGTATTTTTGAATGTATTTATTTGTTTAGCTTTTTTAGTTATTGCTCTAGGTATAATATTATACATACATAGCTTATTAAAGTCTACTGGTATTGACATTTTATCAGTTCAAGTGAAGTTTAGAATCTTAGTTCTCTTTGCCAAGACCCATTTCTGACATCATTATCTCAATTATTTTCTCAGTATACATTAAGAACCACTCTAACTATTATTATAATTTTTGCTTCAGTTGTAAAAAAATTTAGAAAACTCAAGAGAAGTAAAATCTACTGCATTTATCCATGCTTTCACTTTTCCAATTTTTTCTTATCATTTCCTTTTTACCAAGAAGAAATTCCTTTAGCTATTATTTTAGGGAAGATCTATTGGTAACAAAACCTCTTTGTTGTTGTCCAGTTGCTAAGTCATATCTGACTCTTTGCGACTCCATGAACTGCAGCAGGCCAGGCTTCCCTCTCCTTCACTATCTTCTTGAGTTTGCTCAAACTCATGTCCATTGAGTCAGTGATGTCATCAAACCATCTCATCCTCTGTTGCCCCTTTCTCCTCTTGCCCTCAATCTTTCCCAGCATCAGGGCAAATGAGTCAGCTCTTTGCATCAGGTGGCCAAAGTATTGGAGCTTCAGCTGCAGTATCAGTCCTTCCAATGAATATTCAGGGTTAATTTCCTTTAGGATGGATTGGTTGGGTCTCCTTGCAGTCCAAGGGACTTACAAGAGTCATTTCCAACAACACAGTTCAAAAGCATCAATTCTTCAGTGCTCAGCTTTCTTTGTAGTCCAACTTTCACATTCATACATGACTACTGGAAAAACCATAGCCTTGACTAGACAGACCTTTGTTGGTAAAGTAATGTTTCTGCTTTTCAATATGCTGTCTAGGTTGTCTTGGTTGCTTTTTAATATGCTGTTCAGATTGGGTAATGTCTATTGTGCTATGCTCAAGTTCACTCATTGTGTATGTCTTCTATCCTCTCTATTCTGCTTTTGAACCATCTATTGAATTTTTTAGTTTGGTTATTGTATTTTTAAGTTATAAAATTTCTAGCTGCTTGTTCTTTATAGTTTTCTTTGCTAAAACATTCTAAATTAATTTGTTTCAAGCATGTTTGTAATGGCTCATTGAAGCATTTTTATAACAGCTACTTTAAACTCCTTGTCAGGTAATTCTAACATCTATATCAACTCAGTGTTGGTGTCTCTTAATTGACTTTTCTCATTCAGGTTGAGATCTTCCTTGTTTTTGCTATGATGAGTGAGTTTTTTAAACTGAAACCACTTTGGGGTATCGTGACATGACTCCAGAGTTCATGGAGACCCTGTGTCTTAGCAGTCCTCTTCTGCCAATGCTCCAGCAGGGGACCGTGGAGTGGCGCCTCCCTGCTGCCTTGTGGTATAGAAAGTCTAGGTCTTCACTTGGCCTCGGCTGGTAACTGGGAGCAGGTCGGTGCTCCTCGTCACTGCTGAGTGAGCGTGGGAGTTCAGGACCCGCACATCTTCCACTGGCACCACGTTGGCTGAAGGGGCACAGATGCCACGTGACTGCTTCTCGCGTGGCCTTCAGCGGTACTGTGGTGAGGGAAGGAGCCCGGGTACCATAGAGGTGCTGAATGTCCAGACCCTCATTAGGCTTCCCCAGACGCCACTGCAGAGAGAAGGACGCCACACCACCAGCACAGGCGCAGGGAAGCCCAGGTTCTGCCACGGCCGCCCCGACACCACGGGCTGTGCTTGCTCTCAGTCTGCTCCGACTCCCCCGAGGCTGGGGCCTGGACTACCTCATTGCAGAAGGCGAGGGCAGAGCTGAGGCTGTCTCCTGGGTCTCTGCTGGTGAAGTGCGTTTGCAGCTGTGATCCTTTTCTGTGCCCTTTGGCTAGAGTCAGCTTTTTATTATCAAAAAGCGTTTAATCTTGGTAGGCTGTCTTTCTTCAGGTCTTTCGGTTGGAAGGAAGAGGCTTTCTTCCTCTTTTGGTTTGTTTGTACCCACTGGAGAGTCAGGCCAGCTGGCTTCTCTGTTATCCAGTCTACGATACAAAAGGCAAAAAGAAATTCCAGGAACTCCACACCATGTTTGCCTTGGCACCCAAGTTCCTAGTTGGTCTGTCTTTCCTCTCCATTTCTCAGTCTTAC
Organism: Redunca redunca; assembly: GCA_006410935.1. Lineage (NCBI taxonomy): Eukaryota > Metazoa > Chordata > Mammalia > Artiodactyla > Bovidae > Redunca > Redunca redunca. The sequence continues at coordinate 162,079 of SJYQ01002698.1, forward strand.
GCTGTTTTATAAATAACATCCAGAATTTCTAGTTGCATTTAGCAGGAGGAATAGGGGAAAGTACATTGACTCCACCTTTCCAAAAGAATAAATCTCAAATGCATATAATATATATATAATTATAGTTTTATAATTTTAGAAGGCAAAGAAAACACATCATTTTAAAAAAGGAAGCAATTTCAAAAGAAAGTTTTGCCAGAGTTTTTTAAGGCAAAATGTGGTAAAACATATCCTTAAGGTATTTTAGGAAAATAAGGTTGCTAAGAGAATAAATAAATGAAGAATTTCAAAGAAGGAAGCAGTGAGTGAACTAGCTGCAACAAAAGCACATTTGCCACAAGGTATCATTTTCTGGTTAGAAAAAATGACACCAGCTCAGTTCAGTTCAGTTCAGTTGCTCAGTCGTATCCGACTCTTTGTACCCCCATGAATCACAGCACACCAGGCCTCCCTGTCCATTATCAACTCCTGGAGTTCACTCAAACTCATGTCCATCGAGTTGGTGATGCCAACCAGCCATCTCATCCTCTGTCGTCCCCTTCTCCTCCTGCCCCCAATCCCTCTCAGCACAGGGTCTTTTCCAATGAGTCAACTCTTCGCATCAGGTGGCCAAAGTACTGGAGTTTCAGCCTCAGCATCAGTCCTTCCAATGAACACCCAGGACTGATCTCCTTTAGGATGGACTGGTTGGATCTCCTTGCAGTCCAAACGACTCTCAGGAGTCTTCTCCAACACCACAGTTCAAAAGCATCAATTCTTTGGTGCTCAGCTTTCTTCACAGTCCAACTCTCACATCCATACACGACCACTGGAAAAACCATAGCCTTGACTAGATGGACCTTTGTTGGCAAAATAATGTCTCTGCTTTTGAATATGCTATCTAGGTTGGTCATAACTTTCCTTCCAAGGAGTAAGCATCTTTTAATTTCATGGCTGCAGTCACCATCTGCAGTGATTTTGGACCCCCAAAAAACAAAGTCAGCCACTGTTTCCACTGTTTCCCCATCTATTTCCCATGAAGTGACGGGACCAGATGCCATGATCTTAGTTTTCTGAATGTTGAGCTTTAGGCCAACTTTTTCACTCTCCTCTTTCACTTTCATCAAGAGGCTCTTTAGCAAAATTAACACAATTTTATAGGCCAAATCACATATCAAGACATGATATTAAATTGTAATGAGTTTCCTTACTTGAGCTTTCAGGGTTTGTAGTTCTCCTTCATAATTTTGAGTCATTGCTAAGTTACATTTTTCCAGACTGTTCAACTTCTGTCGAAGTAACCCCACCTGCATTAAGAATAAAATTTAATTTTTCTAAGTTTTGCCTGACAAAATCTTAGAATAGTTATTAATAATTAAATTCACAAAAACCAGATGTTGCTAGGGCTATTCCACTGGGTACACTTTAGGACAGTATGGTATGGATGTTGAGCCTTCTTACTGGCACATTAAAGCAAGATTTAAAATCTACTTTGCATTGTCTTTTTGGGAGAGTTATGTCATCACTCTTGGGCAGAACCCCTGCCAACACATTTCAGCCTTTATTTTAGGCTCTGCTGCCTTCAACGGGAGCTCTGTTTTGGTGGTGTTATGGAATAATTGTTACCTTTTTTAAAAATAAAAACTAAGAAATTGAAAAGAAAAATAGGACTTCCCTGGTGGTGTTGTGGGTAAGAATCCACCAGCCAATGCAGGGAACGTGGGTTCGACTCCTGGTCTGGAAAAATTCCACGTGCTGCAGCGCAACTAAATCCCTGGGCCACAGCCACTGAGCCCACACATGAGACCCCGGGCTCTGCAACTGCAGAGCCTCATGCTGCAGTTACTGAAGCCCGTGGGCCTAGGGCTGTGCCCTGCAACAGGAGCAGACACCGCAAGGAGAAGCCGGTGCAGCCAAGAGTAGCCCCTGCTCGCCACAGCTAGGAAAAGCCCCGGAGCAGCAAAAGAGACCCAGCAGAGTAAAAAGTATAAAAAGGAAAAAATGTCTAAGAGGAGTTCATAGGGATTTGGCTTACAGAATTTGTCTGCTTAAACAGCATGTGAGGCTTCTGTTTGCACATCTGGGTTGTGCAAAAGTCAGAAAGTGGTCCCTTGCATGTGCAATCTCGTGACCTGCCTCCACTGATAACCACGTTAATTGGGCCAAAAACAACATAGTTAACCAAGACAAAAAGTTAACTTCCACTGAGTCCAGCAGAGGTAGAAAAACAGCTGCGGAACAAGTTCACTGTTGATGTTTTAGTTATTAGCATATGATCAGTAAACCTGCCTTATGCTTGGTCCCAAAGAAAATTCACAGACATGAAAGTTCACGTCAGGTGAAACGTATGACTTTGCTGAACTCCACAGCAGGCCCGAGAGCACTCAGACGTCCCTCTAGCTTCACCAGCTTGGCTGCAAGCAGGCTCCCTGGGCCCAGGACGCTCCTCCGAGGTGGTGCACGTGCTCAGTCACTCAGTCAGGTCTGACTCTTTGCAACCCTATGGGCTGTATGTAGCCCACCAGGCTCCTCCGTCTATGGGATTCTCCAGGCAAGAACTCTGGAGTGGGTTGCCATTTTCCATCCCAGGGGATCCTCCCAACCCAGGGATCAAACCTGCATCTCTTGTGTCTTGTGCATTGGCAGGCAGGTTCTGTATCACTGAACCATGTGGGCACCCAGGCACACATATACACCCTCACTGAACTCTCGTCTCTCTTGACCTACAATCAAGGCTTTATCTTTGACTTCTTTTAGTCAAGACTTTTCTAGCAGATGAGAAAAGGCAAATGATCCTGAACTCTGCCTGCTCCAAAGGCACAGCTCTGATGGCTACTTTGTTTCTGCAGCAACAAAAGCACTGACACCCTTGCTTGAAAACAGTATTTCACATACAGGTCAAATGTTTACTTTCCTAGATGGCATCTACTGGACTCTGTCTGTCTGCATCGACAGATTACTACAGGTTTAGGCTCTGCTTGCCACTTATTTGATAGAACACATACATTTAGCACATTGTGACAGAATTTCAGGGCATTTCAAGCTATTGCTGATGCCTATACAAAATATGTGTAATGAAAAATACATTGTGACGCAACTAGCACTATTTATAACAGTCTGAGGAACGAACAATTTGTAAACACAGCTGCGCAGTACCTCTTGGCCTTTCTGCTCCAGACACGTCTGTGCATTTGCCAGCGCTTGATCCCGAAGATCTAGCCGTGCCTCCAGAGCCCGCATCTTCCTCTCCCAATCCAATTTTTTGTTGTTTACCATGATGTCAATTTGCTCCATTAATTCCTGGAGCTCTGCCTCACAAGGAGAAGCTCTGGCAATTGTAGAAGAGTGAAATATGTTTTAAAAGACTGAAATGTGAGAACAAGAAAACTTACGATTGTGCTTTGAATATCTTGATCATTATTTTCTCAAAATTTTCAATTATTTAAACAGGAAGAATTCTGAAAACTAGAGGTGAACATTTTAAATTAAAACTAAAAGCTAATTTCAGAGCTAACAGAGTATATACTTTTCACTGGCATTTTAAAAAGTACAGCTGTGCCATAATATAATGCATTATATTATATATAGTTATATAGATTATATATAGTTATAATCTGCATTTTTCTTCCTATGTGTCCTGTGGATTACATCAGAAATAAGGCCACAGTAAATAAAGTTAATTTGAAGAATTGATGCTTTCGAACTGTGGTGTTAGAGAAGACTCTTCCAAGTCGCTTGGATGGCAAGGAGATCCAACCAGTCCATTCTAAAGGAGACCAGTCCTGGGTGTTCATTGGAAGGACTGATGCTGAGGCTGAAACTCCAGTACTTTGGCCACCTCATACGAACAGTTGATTCATTGGAAAACACCTTGATGTTGGGAGGGATTGGGGGCAGGAGGAGAAGAGGACGACAGAGAATGAGATGGCTGGATGGCATCACTGACTCGATGGACATGAATCTGGGTGAACTCCGGAAGTTGGTGATGGACAGGGAGGCCTGGCGTGCTGCAATTCATGGGGTCGCAAAGAGTTGGACACAACTGAGTGACTGAACTGAACTGAACTGAAAAATAATAAATTTTAGAGGGGGTTAATTTGAGGAAAATTCTAATTATAACAAATAATCCCAGGGAACTTGCTCATGGTTCGGTGGTTAAGAATCCATCTTGCAATGCAGGGGATGCAAGTTCAATCCCTGGTCTGGGAACTAAGATCTCACATACAGCAGGGCTTCTAAGCCCACGAATCAAAACTACTGAGACCTCATGCTGCAACTAAGACCTAATGCAGCCAAAAACAAACAAATACATAAATATTTTAAAAATAATTCCATCCTCTTACATGTACATATACATATGCCTATGTGCTTATCATAACCTGAGCAGGTTTGATGGCAGGCTAACTGGGGCTTCACAGGGCCTGCCAGGGGCCAAGGAACAGACCCAGGCGAGGCAGGACCAGGTTCACAGGCACCTGGGCTACACTCCTGCTCCTTCAGGACAGGAGCCTGATGCCATCTGGCTGGTGATGTCTGCTGGAAGAAAGCTGATTGGGCAGATGTGGGCAGAGTAATGTAAGATTTTAGACTGCAGGTATTAGCCAGAAAAGTAGGAATAGTTGGTTCTAGGAAGGTCTACAGTGTTTGAAACAGGACCCTTGGTGCAAACTAGCATTATGCAGGCTGAGAGTTGCTGACGTTGTGAGTGCTCCCGAGGCAGGGTTCTCCTTCCAAGAAGCGCAGCACTCCCCAAGGACCTGGTGTCAGTTCACTCATTCAGTCCAGATAAGCAGACAGACATCGAGGTCTCAGGCTTCAGCTTAAGGCACGCACAAACGTCCAGGTTAGAGAAGCAAGTTGCTTCATTATCCATCTGTTCAGTGGTGACGGGACTTCTGATGTATTTGTGTAGCTGAGAGGAAGGCAGGAGAGGCAAGTGTAAAATGACACCATTTCCCCCATTTAGTCTCACTGAATGAGAATTTTAGGGCTAATTAAGGATCATTCAGCATTTAGAAAAACTGAAGCCCAGACCCACTGAGGTCACACACTGATTAATGGAAGAGCCAGAACTAGATCCTAGACAGCTGCTTCTAAATGAAGTGCCTTCCTGTATCCACAGCAAAAGACAGGGTGTTTTTCCTTCTTCCTCTCTCTGTTTAGTTATGGCTTTGTTTGTAACGTAGCGTGCAAAGTTGAAATTTTTCATTTTCTCTATTAAAGTGTTGAGGATAGAGGTGATAAGGAACACTGGCAGCAGAGTTGGCAGACTTACTTTGTTACTATTGCAGTTGCTGCATGGTCTACATTAATAACATCCTCATGTTTTGAATAAGAACTTCCTTGAAAAATGTAGTTCAAATGAGCTCTGTTGTGATAAGGTGTGAAATAGGTACATGAACTCAAAGGACTCAGAACTTCTAGAATCCCTTTCTAAAATACCCAGAGTCAACCTGAACAAGGGATGTCCCTTTGGCTTATTCAACAGCCTTCATACCAGTTGTGATACCAGAGCGGTTTTAAGTAAAAAATGCATCCTGAAGTCGTCCAGTATTCCTGGGCTAAGGCCCAAAGGCTCTCAGTTTTTACTTAAAACCTAAAACCAATCTGAGGAGAGGAATTACTAATCCCTCTATAAATAACCTGACCGGATTTTAACTGGAATTCTGATGTGGGGAAAAACAACAGAACAAAAAGAATGGTTTTCATACCATTTTCTTTTTCGTAACAACATGTATCCCCTGTACTGTAAACACAATTGGTTTATTTTTTCTGCTGGTGTAAACTCTGAAGGGAAGGGGCTCTGTCAGTCTTGCTCATCAACACCTCACCCAGCTGAGCACAGCGCCGCAGCGCATGGCAGCTGCTCAGTGAATCTGAGTCAACAGACAAGTGTTCTCCGTTACTATCTCCTGGGCGTCCAGGAGGGAGCCACGCCTGTGGAAGGGAAACACAGGCCTAAAGAAGAATGAGGCATTGCTATAAGCCATCCAACCAATACTGTGAAATAAATGAATGGAGGGTTTATTTCCTTGGTATGACTATGCTATACAAAAGTAAGAATATTAGACTTCGGGGGCGGGGGGGTTTACAAGTCATCTAGCTCAACTACCCACTCGGTGTTTGCATACCTTGCACAGATTGGAGAGAATCGTCTATCACACCCCACTGATCAGATTCAGCAAGTCTAGGACAGACACCAGGTTCTGCATTGGTAACAAAGGCATCAACTACATGCCCTTTGGTGCTGGTCAGCCATTAAGTCGTGTCCAGCTCTGGCGACCCTATGGACTGTAGCCCATCAGGCTCCTCTGTCCATGGGATTTCCCAGGCAAGAATACTGGAGTGGGTTGTTATTTCCTTCTTTAGGGGATCTTCCCCACCCAGGGATCAGACCCCTGTCACCCTCATTGCAGGACATCTCTGGCATTTTAGGCGGATTTGTTAACATTAAGCCACCAAGGAAGCCCCCTCAGTATCAATGTTTGCTCCTAAATCTAGTGAACTTTAAAATAAAAGACAAAAGACTTAGTTTAGCCTCCTTCATTATCTGGACACTAACATTTATATTTTCATTTCTTTCTTTAGCTAAATGCTAACACTATGCTAATGTACTTCCTCTCATGAATCCTCACAATATCCCATAAAGCAGATCTTACTTCAACTTTATAAAAGTAGATTGAGGTGCTGAAGGAGAAAAAAAGAACATTTCTCTAAGCCTTTCAGCACTGGAGACTGGGTGGATTGTGTCTAATACACTACGTAAGACAAGTAAACCCTTGCCCTAACTATTGGGTTTATCCGTGGGAGCAATTCACAAATGCAAGATTCTGAGAAAGGCTAGAGGTCTAAATGCATTAAGCCAGAAAGGAAGGGGCACACTGAGACTTGTAGGGTAACATACCAGTCTGAGGATCCTAGAGTTAAAAAATCAGGACATCCTTACTTGGAGATGAAGAGCAAAATAGAAAGCTGATGATGTAAACGGAGGAAGTAGGGGCAAGTGTGTCAGGGAGGAACAGCAGGAGGATGCATGTGGCGAGAGGCACTCAGAGAAACAGGAGCTGGGGTAAGACTCATGGACACGCCTGTCACTCCGAAGTCCTTCAACAGTGGCGGAGGGGCTGGTTCTTAAAAGGCAGAACTTAATCAGACAGATAGCTACGGTGACGTATGGTTTGTTATTAACCCAGGACAATTTTAAAAGTGAAAGGGTAACTGCTAATTATTATTTCATGACAACAGATACACACAGTGACAGTTCTAGGCAAACTGAAATGTAGGGCCAGTCCATCCATCAACAACTGGGAAAACAGAAGTGGATATCAGGTTGTCTATTTAGAAAAAGAGAGAGCTTAGTTCACGACATGAGAGCTATCTGACAAGAGATGGATCTTTAGCTTGGGAGAGGGAAGAGGGGATCTGGCTTAAAAGACAAATACTGAAGTCACCATGGAGAAAGGGGAGAGGGGAAGAAAGCATGGAGAAAGAATAAAGAGGAGACTGCTTTGTGCACCACGGGTGAGCCGAAGAAAATGAGTTTCCAAAAACCTGATGGGCAATCTTATCAGGTTTTAACTTTTCCAAAATGTTTCAATAAAAGTCATTTTTAAACTGTATTAACATATTATTTGTCTTAGTATATTACTATTATTTAGCTGTACTAAATATATAATGGCACAATATATTCAAAGTAGTGAAGGAAAAAATTTTCAACAAAGAAAACTAACTGGCAGAGTTATCATTCAGAAAAATTACAGAGTTTTCCAGAAAAGCTAAAGGAATTCATCACCACTAAACTGACCTGACAAGAAATGTTAAAGGAAATTCTTTAAGCTGAAAAGAAAGGGCACTGATCACTAACAAGTACACATTTGAAATAATAAATCTCACTGGAAAGGTAAATATATAGTAAAGGTAGTGGGTTAATCACTTATAAAGCTAGCATGAAGATTTAAAAACACAAACCATAAAAATATGATTTTAATAATTAAGGGATAGACAAGATGAAAAAATGTAAACTGTGACATCAGAAACATGAAATGCAGCAGAGGGAAGAGTATGAAGGTTAAGCTTTACAGTGGTATCAAATTTAAAGTTATTTACAATTTTATATCAACTGTTACATATATAAATTGTTAATATGCAAACCTCATGGTAACACAAAGCAAAAAAACTATAGTAAATACATAAAAGGTAAAGAAATATAAGCATACTGCTAAACCTAGATGGCATATTGAAAAGCAGAGACATTACTTTGCCAACAAAGGTCCGTCTAGTCAAGGCTATGGTTTTTCCAGTAGTCATCTATGGATGTGAGAGTTGGACTGTGAAGAAAGCTGAGCGCTGAAGAATTGATGCTTTTGAACTGTGATGTTGGAGAAGACTCTTAAGAGTCCCTTGGACTGCAAGGAAATCCAACCAGTCCATTCTAAAGGAGATCAGTCCTGGGTGTTCTTTGGAAGGAATGATGCTAAAGCTCAAACTCCAGTACTTTGGCCACCTCATGCAAAGAGTTGACTCACTGGAAAAGACTCTGATGCTGGGAGGGATTGTGGGCAAGAGGAGAAGGGGACAACAGAGGATGAGATGGCTGGATGGCATCACTGACTCGATGGACATGAGTCTGAGTGAACTCCAGGAGTTGGTGATGGACAGGGAGGCCTGGTGCGCTACAGTTCATGGGGTCGCAAAGAGTCGGACACGACTGAGCCACTGAACTGAACTGAAAGAAAGTCATCAAATCAAAAAAGGAAGAGAGCAAAAGAAGAAGGAACAGACAGGAGACACAAAAACAGCCAGGAAACTATTAACATAATGACAGTATGTGCACAGCTATCAATAATTCCTTTAAATGTAAATGGACTAAATTCTCTAATCCAAAGACACAGCGTGAAGAAAAAAAAGACACAGAGTGGATGAATAGATAAGAAAATAAGACCCATCTACACGCTGCCTACAAGAGACCCACTTTGGATGTAAGGACACACACAGACTGAGAGTGAAGGGATGGAAAAAGAGATCTCATGCAAATGGAAACTACAAAAAAAAAGTTGGAATAGCTATAGTTTTATCAGACAAAATAGACTTTAAAACAAAGACTGTAACAAGAGACAAAGGAGGGCACTACATAATGATAAAGAAGTCAACCCAACAAGAAGGTGTAATGTTTGTAAATATTTACACAGCCAACAGAGGAGCATCTAACTAAAGCAAGTATCAACAGACCTAAAGGAGAAATTGACAGCAGTACAATAACGGCAGGAGACTATAACACTCTACATTTACATCAACGGATGCACAGGACAGATAATCACCTAGAACACATCAGCCTTCAACAACATTTGAGATCACAAACACTTACAAACACTCAATCCAAAAGCAACAGAAATGCATTCTTCTCAATATTTCCCAAGCTATATTATATGTTAGGCCACAGAACAAGCTTACTACATTTAAAGAGACTGAAATCACATCAAGCAGCTTTACTGACCACAATGGTATGAAACTCAATATTTATTACACAAGGAAAACTGGAAAATTCACAAATATGTGGGCATTATACTATACAAGATGTTACTGGACAGTCAAAGGTTCAAAGAAGACATAAAAACAGAAATTAAAAAAAAATACCTTGAGACAAATAAAAATGTATATGTAACACACCAAACTTTATAGGATGCAGCAAAAGTAGTTCTAAGAAGGAAGTTTACCATGATAAATACTTAGCTTCAAGAAACAAAAAGGTTCAAATAAATAATCTAACTTTACACCTCAAGGAACTAGAGGGAAAAAAAACTAGAAGAAATAAAATAAAAAGATTAGAGCAGAAATAAGTAAAACAAGGGTTAAAAGACAGTAAGTAAATAAGATCAATGAAACTAAGAGCTGGTTCTTTGAAAAGATAAATAAAATTGACAAACCTCTAGCTAGATTCCCCAACAAAAAGGAGAGGGGACTCAAATAAAATCAGAAATAAAAGAGTAGCTATTACAACAGGAATTACAACAGACACTGTGAAGTGAAGTGAGTGAAAGTCGCTCTGTCGTGTCCAACTCCTTGCGACCCCACGGACTATACAGCCCATGGAGCTCTCCAGGGCAGAATACTGGAGTGGGTAGCCTTTCCCTTCTCCAGGGGATCTTCCCCAGTTAGGGATCGAACTCAGCTCTCCCATGTTGCAGCCAGATTCTTTCCCAGCTGAGCCACAAGGGAAGCCCAATAACAGATATTACACAGAAATAAATAGATCATAAGAGACTACTATGAACAATTATAAATTAGCAAATTGGACAACCTAGATGAAATAGATAAATTCCTGGAAACATACAGTCTACCAAGACTGAATCATAATGAAATAAAAAAGCTAAACAGACTGACTGCTAATAAGGAGATTGGATCAGTAATCCAAAACCTCCCAACAAACAAGAGCCTGGAACCAGATTGCTTCACTGGTGACGTTTACCAAACAGTCAAAGAATACCATCATTCTCAAACTCTTAAAAAAAAAAAAAAGGACAGAACTCTTCCAAACTCATTTATGAAGCCAGCATTACCCTGATACTGAAACCAGGTAAGAATGCCACAAGAAAAGAAAATCACTTGGTGAACGCAGATGCAAAAATCCTCAACAAAACATTAAATTCAACAGGCATACACTGTGATCAAGCGAGATGCAAGGATGGTTCAACAGCCACAGACCAGTCATTGTGACATGTCACATAGACAACATAAAGGACAAAAATCATGTGATCATCTCAATAGACTGATGCAGAAAAAGCATTTGACAGTATTTGACAAAATTCAACATCCATTTATGACAAAATCCCTCAACAAAGTGGGTGTAGAGGGAACGTACAAAAGTACTTCAACGTAGTAAAGGCCACATATAAGCCTACATCATACTCAAAGGTGAAAAACTGAAATATTTTCCTCTAAGATCAGGAATTGGAAGTCCTAGCCAGAGCAATTAGGCAAGAAAGAGAAATAAAAGGCATCCAAATTGGGAAGGAAGAAGTAAAACTATTACTATATTCAGATGACATAATATGTATATGTATGTGTATATATTATATATATATATAAAACCCTAAAGACTACATCAAAAACTAACAAATTTGGTAAAGTTGCAGGATACAACATCAATACACAAGAACTTGCTTATTTAAATAAACTAATAATGAAATACTAGAAAGAGAAGTTAAGTAAACAATTCCATTTATGATTACTTCAAAAAGAATAAAATACCTAGCAATAAATTTATCAAGGAGGTGGAAGATCTGTATATTTTAAACTATAAAACATTAAAGAAATTGAAAACAATACAAATAAATGGACAGATATCCCATGCTCACAAACTGGAAGGATGAATATTGTTAAAATGTCCACACCACCCAAATCAATCTACAGTTGCAATGCAATCCCTATCAAAATCCCCATACCAATGGAATTTTTCACATAAATGGGACAAATAATCCTAAAATTTATACAGAACTATAAGGGACCCCTTAAATAGCTAAATCAGTCTTGAGAAAGAATAAAGTTGAAGGTATCACACTCTCAAACTTCAAACTATGTTACAAGCAATAATAATTTAAACAGTATGATACTCACAGGAAAGCAGACACAGATCAATGGAACAAAATAGAGAGCCCAGAAATAAACCCACATATATATGGTCAAATAATGGGGAAAGAACAGTCTTTTCAATAAATGGTGTTGGGAAAATTGGAGAGCCACATGCAAAAGATTGAAACTGGACCAACACTGTAACACCATGGACAAAAATTAACTTAAAATGAATTAAAGGCTTGGGTGTAACACCTGAAACCATAAAATTCCTAAAAGAAAACATAGGTGGTAAAGCACCTTGACATATGCCTTGATGGTGATTTTTGGAATATCACACCAAATGCAAAAATAAACAAGTGGGACTACAACAAACTAAAAAGTTTCTGTATTGCAAAGGAAATCAACAAAAGAAAAAATGGAGGAAATATTTGCAAATACTCAAAATAAATCAAGAACTCAACTTAATATACAAAAAGTGATTAAAAAATGAGAAGATCTGAATAGACACTTTTCGAAAAAAAGACATACAGATGCCCAAAAGACACGTGAAAAGATGCTCTACATCATTAATCATTAAACATAATGCAAATTAAAAACATAATGAGATTATCACCTCATGTGCTAGAATGGCTATTATCCAAAAGACTAAAAATAAAAAGTATTGATAAGGATATGGATAAGGTACAGTTTCTATGGAAGACAGTATGATGTTTCCTCAAAAAATTAGAACTATCATACAATTTAGCAATTCTATTCCTGGCCATTTATCTGAGGAAAATGTCAATACTAACTTGAAAAAATACACACATCCTCATGTTCATGAAAACATTATTTACAATAGCCTAGCTATGGAAAAACATAAATGTCCATTGGTGGATAGACAGATAAAGAAAATGAGGTACGCATATGTATACATGTGTGTGTGTTCACATACATACACACAATGGAATATTACTTAGTCACAAAAAAGAATGATGTCCTGCCATTTACAACAACCTGAATGAAACTTGAGGGCATTATGTTAAGTGAAATAAGTCAGGCACTGGAAGACGAATACCATATATACTCTCTTATATGTGGAATCTAAGATACAGATATGAAAATGAAAGTGTGAGTCACTCAGTCAGGTCCAACTCTTTGTGGCCCCATGGTCTATACAGTCCATGGAATTCTCCAGGCCAGAATACTGGAATGGGTAGCCATTCCCTTCTCCAGGGGATCTTCCCAACCCAGGGATTGAACCCAGGTCTCCTGCATTGCAGGCAGATTCTTTACCAGCTGAGCCACCACGGAAGCCCAAGAACACTGGAGTGGGTAGCCTGTCCCTTCTCCAGCGGATCTTCCTGACCCAAGAATGTAGACATATACATAAAAAATCGGGTCCATAGATACAGATAACAGACTCATGGCTGCCAGAGGCTAGGAGAAATGGGTAAAAATAACAACAAACAAATAGAATTTAGCTCTCCTCTGGTGGCTCACAGACCCCACGTGAACATCACACACTGGACTGCAGAAACATGATTTAGAGCCCAAGCGAGAGGCTCCAGGAGAGCTCCCAGAACCCATCTTCCCAGACGCGTCTGTGCTGTCAGCCTGTTCTTTAGCCAATCGTCCCTCCTCAAACCGTAAAGGAAAAATTCACCTCATGATTTTCAGGCCATAGCTTCATGGTTGCCCTTGGTCCAAATTAATTATTAAATTATAGTTAAAGTAATTTTTTCTCAAGCACTTTTTTTGTTGTCCAAAAAATATAATTTATTGCCACCATGAGGTTTGCTGACATAGAGGCGTTGCAGTGCCTATTTTTACTGTATACCCAAGGTGGGGGCTCATATTCAGTCCATTCTTCACTCTCATTTGTGATAAGCTTAGTGTTAGGATGTGGAGGAAGTATATATCCCCTATTCCAATAAAGCACGCCTAAATGTACCTATAATGGCTTTATCCTAAAGCCTTCATCATAATAATCAAAGAAAGAAGTTTATAGAAATAAAATGCAATGTCACAACTTTCAAGTCTCTATCAATGTTTTTAAGAAGTCTAATTCTCATTTTTAAGTTCTAAAGAGAATGGAAGTTCTGTTAAAAAGCCTTCATTACAGATAAAGTTTTTCTTGAAACTTCTCTATAATTATTCACATTCTAAGTAACACAGATCTGGTTCACAGATCAAATGAGGTAAACAGACAGTGAAATGTTAGCAAGCACTAACCCTCTTTCTTCAGAGTGATCTCTATAATCACCTAAAAGTTTAAATAATTATCTGAAAAATAATTTCATGTTAATACATAGAAACATATGGTACAATTAATAGTAAGTAAATGCTTACCCATGCATTAGCTTAGATTCCTTTCTGTTTTTTATATTTCCTTTCTTAAGCCTAAGGGAGAGGCTGAAATTAAAGTATATCTAGACATCTTATTAAGCTACTGAAAAAAAATAAACTCCAAATCTAATTTGTATCTAAAGTATACAGTTATCCCATTTTCAAAATCGAAAATTACCCTTGGTACTTTTTTTTTTGATTACTTAAACATTTAATTATTGATTTCCACCAATAACCATAGCTTGGAATCCATAAGCCAATCTCTAAGTTAATTAAAATTCCCTCCTGCCAAAAGGTCTATTTAATGAAAGACCATAGAGTTAGTACACATGAGGACAGTCATTTTACTCTTTTTCTATTACAACTACACCCAGCTATTTCACTAGATCCTAAGAGTAGAGTATTAGGCAAACGCTGATAAAATCTGTTTTTCCAATGCTAGAAAACTAAGAAATACATTGTTTCCTAAATACTAGAAATTTCTAATGAAACTTGAGTGCCAGCTTGTTCCGATAACTTCCTAATCAGTATCCGCAGAGCTGCTGAACTCTGGGCTTCTCTATCCAACTACCTAGTCAACACTGGCATTCCCACGGGACACCTACACGCATCTCAGTCTTTACCAGTTCAAAACAGAGTGAGAGACTCCTTGTGCCACAAACCTGCTCCCACTCCAGTCCATCCATCTCTTTAATTGGCACCACTGCGACAGTTGCTCCAGATAAAAATCCTTCATGATCCTGGATTTGTGTTTTCCTCCAACCCCAGAACAACAGTTCCATCAGCACTGCCTCCAGTATTCTAAATCCTGACCACTTCTCACCATATCCAGTGATAAAACCCTAGTCTGAGTCATCCTTACCAGGTGTCTGCCTCCATCCTTATCGCCTACGTGGCTGGCTGTCTCCTCAACATCCCTTCTCCCTTTCCTCCATGCTAACAGAGCTCCAGTGTGTTATTCAGTATGGAACTATGTCTGGCTGAGGATATGGCTACATTTCCCAGTCTCCCCTGAAGCGGTGCTTGGCCATGTAACAAAAGCTGGCCTCTGAAATCTAAGTGGAAGTTATCACGAAGCTGTTGAAAGAGGCCACAGCAGTTGCTGTTGATATCCCACGCATCTCTCATGCTCACCACTTCCGGGCACTAAGCCTGATTTCCAGCGGACAGAACCTGCATTTCTTTGCCTGAGTGATTCTCTTCCTCTTTGACTCCTGTGTGACAGACAGGTGAGAAGTGATGGGGAATTGAAGCCCTTCTGGGAGCAACCTTCAACCAATAACTGTTGGCTACTGGTGTATAAACTCTCACTTGCTTCTTGGATGGAATAACTCTAAGGGGTGTGCCTTATACAGTGTTTCAGAATTTCCCCATCAGGGTTTTGCCCGTCACCCTCAGCTGTAACTTGGTTTGATAACTTCCCCTTCCTTGTTTCAATTCCTCAATCCTGTAGGTGATAGGCTGAAAAATGGCCACCAAAGATATCAGATCTGAATCCCTGAAACCTATAAATGTTATTTTATTTGGAAGAAAGTTGTCTAAATTAAGTGTCTTGAGATGGGGGGGTTATCCTATACTATCTGGGTGGGCCCTAAGAAAGAGGCAGAGGGAAATCTGACACCCAGATTTCCCTGAACCAGAGAGAGAGGTGAAGGTGCTGGCCTTAAGGATCAGAGTGATGCAGCCACAAGCCAAGGAATGCCGGCAGTTACCCGAGGCTTGAAGAAGCAAGGGACAGGTTCTCCCTAGAGCACTCAGAGGGAATGTAGCCCTGCTGACACCAGGATTTTAGCCCAGTGATACTGATTTCAGATCTTTGGACCACAGAACTGTGAGTGGATAAGTTTTGCTGGTTTTAAACCACCAAGTTTATGATACAGCAGTCAGAGGAAACTAATAGTCCATACTTTCATCTCCCAAATAAACAACCTGTATCCACATCTTTATTTCAGAGCTTTGGCTTCCACAGGAGCTCCAAATGAGATGCTGGCGGTGCTCTTCTGCATTCACTCACCGCCCTTCCTCTGCTCCCTTCCTCGAGGCAGATGTGCGGCTGGAGGCGGTTCAACCATCTTGCAATCGTAAGCTGATGCCAAACACGAAGGCCACACACTGAGGGTAATAAAGCAGGAAGAAACATCTAGGCCTGCACGCACAGCTAATTATCTGAGCTTCGCTTGGATATATGACAGGCCTCTCCAACCAAGCTTGCATTTTCTCGTCTCCCTCATTTCAATAAATGAAAATCGTATTATTCCAATTGATGGGCCAGAAGTCCACTATCTCATTTCCTTCCTGCTCACCCCATATCCAGTCTACGATGTCTAAATATTATCAGCTCTTCTGTCACAACCTCCCCATTTGTCACTATTTCTACCAACCTGATCCAAATCACTGCCGCCTCCCACTGAGTTAGCCCAACTTGTCTTTTGTTCCTGCCCTTGCTTTGCTACAGCCTAGTCTCACATAGCAACCAGAATGAGCCTTTCAAAACATTAAGTCAGAAAATGTCACTGCTTTACTCAAAGTCTTCCAAGGACGTCCCATCCCACACAGTGAAATCTAAAGTCTTTACCAGGTCTGCAAAGGCCTATTTGCTCTCTGATGTTCCTCCTGGCTTCCTCCTCTAACCACGCTGGCCTTTTTGTTGCTGTTCCTTCAAAATACTAAGCACGCTCCTGCCCCAGAACATTTGCTTTTGCTGTTCCCTCTGTCTGGAAGGACACCCCCAGGATGTCCGTACAAAGGCAGTTCTCTTCAAATGTCACCTTACCAGGGTTGCTTTGTAACTCTCTAGCCCCATAACCTGCAGAACTTTTCCTCAGAGCAGCCATCACCACCCCCTGGTAGAATACATCCTCTTTGATGTGTGATCATCTGTCCCCCTGCTCCATCGTCAGCTGCACAAATCTGACGGTACCCTACAGCCACACCATAGCTATGAACTGCCAACCTCCAGAAAGATAAAACCCCGGATGTGTTTGGCTGCTGTGTTCTAAGACTCTGGGTCTTACTTGAATGCTGTGTTTAACGCCTCTTCTGAGAAGGCTCCGGCAGAGGAGTGGGTACCATTTCACCACTGCCAGGCAGGGAACCCCACGCCACGCCTGCACCTCTGCTGCTACTTGGGGACGGGACTTGCGTCACTGCTGGGTGGTGGGATTCAGGCGGCCCACTGGCCAGGGCCCACCACCGCAGCAGACGGCAGGGCTGCCTCCACGGCCTCAGGGACACTGCGGCAGGCGGGCGGCCTTGTTACCATTCACCCCTCGAGGGCCCTGCTGTTCCTTGTCACTGTGAGTGTGTACGACGATGCAGATCTCCCCTGGGACTGTCCACGAGCTGAGATCTGCTGCGGGCGTCCAGGGCTACGGGGTCACAGCACCCACTCTGCAGCTTCTCACGTGATAGGGACAGACTACACCTGTCCTCTGACCGGCTGTCCTTGCAAGTCAGCTATTTACCTGATCCCCCCATTTTTCACATTCTTGAACTTTTTAAAAGTAGCATATAACCTGAAAACCATAAGATTAGCATAAGATATCTGCATTTATTTCTCTTTTATTAGAGAAAACCTGGAAGCCATTTCCCTGCATGATTCTACAATGCAGCTGGCTCTGTTAAGCTTTTTGCGCATAGCTTTTACATGAATGATGTCTAATGAAACCACGTCCTCCCCCCACACACCCACCAGGGAAGAGAACTGACAAGCTTCTGTTTCCACCCCCTTCATGCTCTGGCACCTCTCTGTTTCACCAATTCTCTGACAAGAGGTTCGCAAGCATTCCAAAGTGCCAGACCACCGAATGCCTGGAATGTCAGGTCAGGCTGAGTGTGCCTGGGTCCTGATAGATATGCCTAGGTTTACACATATCATGGCTTTGTCCCTTTTTTTTAAAAAAAAAATGTAACTTGTAACTAATACAACTAACGTTTTGTAAACACTGTCCTATAAAAAGTACTATCTCACAGAGAGGTAACTTTTAACCTTTGCCTTAACAGGAGCTTAACAAGTCTTTCAGGGGAATCTTTCTCTCCCCTCCCTTCCCTTCCTCCCTCTATCGCTCTCCTTCACTCCCCTGCTGAAGTGTTCTCCTCTCCTTTCAAACTCACTCACTGAATTCTTACAATCGCTTACCACTGTGCTAACATTTCAGGATCTAACTTCAAACTCTGAGATATCAAAATTTTACCCTAGGTTTGGCTTCCCTAGTGGCTCAGACTGTAAAGAATCGGCCTGAAATCATGAGACCAGGGTTCGATCCCTGGGTCGGGAAGATCCCTTGGAGGAGATGGTAACCCACTCCAGTATTCTTGCCTGGAGAATCCCATGGACAGAGGAGCCTGGCAGGCGACAGTTCAGGGAGTCCCAAAGAGTCAGACATGACTGAGTGACTAACACTTTCACTTTTTCACCACTTTGCTTTGCTTCTTCAGAGAAATAAGAAACATGAACTTGTCAAATATGATTACTCTGGAAAGGAATATGTGTATTTTGTGGGAAATAAAGTATGATGGAGGGAGAATAAGATACCACGAGAGTCAATCAAATTAGAAAGAATTTTCAGTGTGCAAAAATAATACATTACAATTTACTCAACTACAAGCATATATTGACTAATATTAGAATTTCTACAAACTAATTAAAACTGTATTTGACTCATAGGAAACAGCCAAGTAAAGTTGTGATTATGAATATCTCTGAGAGGGAAAGGACACTCTGAAGGTTTAGAAAGTTGTTCACGTAGAAGAACAATCCTTTGAAGGTTTTTTCTGAACTCTGATGTGAGAACGTACTTTAATATTCATCTGCCTTGGTCTCTGAAAATATGACTTTCACAGCAGATAAAAAATTTTGGTAAATCATGTAGCACCTAGATTTTTAGAAAGGATTTGACAAGATTCTATGAACAAGATCAATGAATAAGATACAAGTCACAGAGTAAAAAGAAATAAATGATTCAGTAGAGAAAATGAGACTTTTGATTGAAGATGGAGGAACAAACAAATTTTGCTTCCTTCTCAAATTCTACTAAAATAAAGCAAAAGAATATTTTTAACCTAAAAGGTTAGACCTACAAAGACAAAACAAACGAGCTGGTACTGGAGAAAACCAAGAAGCAACCTATTAGGTATTTCTGGAAGTCAGGGGTGAATGCTGGCTGCCCAACTTACACCCTGTAAGCAGAAGAATTTAGAATCATGTTCTCCGGAAACTGAGCAGTCTGAGACAGACGAGACTAGCCTAATGACCAGACAGCAGAGATCCTGGTCAACAAGCCCTGCTCATGTACTCTGGGGCTTCTTGTCAGCTTTTGATGCCATTATTCTTAAATAGGAGCAAGTGGTCAGAGATCACAGACATCTGATGAAAGCGGTTCACACAGCGAGGTCTTATACAAGTGGAAAGACATTATTTGAAGAAAATTACACAGAAAAGGGAAAACTTCAAAAATTTTTATAATTAAGATACTAGAAGTATTATCTCCAGGAAAAAAAATGTGCAAGAAAGGAAAAGCAATCATGGTATACTGTGATATATGGCTCAGAGGTGAAGAGTATTTACAAAGCTGCTGCTGCTAAGTCGCTTCAGTCATGTCCAACTCTGTGCGACCCCACAGATGGCAGCCCACCAGGCTCCCCTGTCCCTGGGATTCTCCAGGCAAAAACACTGGCATGGGTTGCCATTTCCTTCTCCAGTGCGTGAAAGTAGAGTCGCTCAGTCATGTCAGATGCGTAGCGAGCCCATGGCCTGAGCCCACCAGGCTCCTCCATCCATGGGATTTTCCAGGCAAGAGTACTGGAGTAGGGTGCCAATGCCTT
Organism: Redunca redunca; assembly: GCA_006410935.1. NCBI lineage: Eukaryota > Metazoa > Chordata > Mammalia > Artiodactyla > Bovidae > Redunca > Redunca redunca. Next base: position 181,780 of record SJYQ01002698.1, read on the forward strand.
CTCCAATTTACAAAGCTAGAGATATTTATAAAGTCATAACAAGGCAAACCGAATACTGACCCAACCGAAATGCCAGTGTATTGGGAGAATGGAGGAATGGGAAGTGAGTGTGTGTCTGCATGTGCACATGTGCCCAGGTTCACACACGCAGCAGGGAGATTATGAAAAATAAGTATTGTGGATGTCAACAGTAATGATCGAAACTGAAATATCAAGAAGTAGCAACTTAAGGTTGTTATTTAGAAATATGGAATAAATATCAAAAGAATCAGCCAAAAGAACTGAAAGTGGTTGCTTCTGGGGAGTGGAAAACTGGGGCAGGAACAGGGGACTGCATTTTTTCTTTTTTGGTAACAGTGATAACCAAATGGTTTTTTAAATTACATACATGAATAACTAAGTAAAGGAAAAATCTAGATAAGTGTTTTTCAGTTAGAAAAGATATTTTAAGGAAAAAATCAGGTGGAGTCTTCTACGTAGAGGATCATGTCATCTGCAAACAGTGAGAGTTTAAAAAGCCACAGTCATCAAGACAGTATGGTACTGGCACAAAGACAGAAATATAGATCAATGGAACACAACAGAAAGCCCAGAGATAAATCACACACCTATGGACACCTTATCTTCAATAAAGGAGGCAAGAATATACAATGGAGAAAAGACAATCTCTTTAACAAGTGGTGCTGGGAAAACTGGTCAACCACTTCTAAAAGAATGAAACTAGAACACTTTCTAACACCATACACAAGAAAAACTCAAATGGATTAAAGATCTAAATGTAAGACCAGAAACTATAAAACTCCTAGAGGAGAACATAGGCAAAACACTCTCCGACATAAATCACAGCAGGATCCTCTATGACCCACCTCCCAGAATACTGGAAATAAAAGCAAAAAATAAACAAATGGGATCTAATTAAAATTAAAAGTTTCTGCACAACAAAGGAAAATGTAAGCAAGGTGAAAAGACGGCCTTTGGAATGGGAGAAAATAATAGCAAATGAAGCAACTGACAAACAACTAATCTCAAAAATATACAAACTTATGTAGCTCAATTTCACAAAAATAAATGACCCAATCAAAAAATGGGCCAAAGAACTAAATAGACATTTCTCCAAAGAAGACATACAGATGGCTAACAAACACGTAAAAAGATGCTTGACATCACTCATTATCAGAGAAATGCAAATCAAGACCACAATGAGGTACCATTTCACACCAGTCAGAATGGCTGCGATCCAAAAGTCTACAAGCAATAAATGCTGGAGAGGGTGTGGAGAAAAGGGAACCCTCTTACACTGTTGGTGGGAATGCAAACTAGTACAGCCACTATGGAGAAGAGTTTGGAGATTCCTTAAAAAATTGCAAACAGAACTGCCTTATGACCCAGCAATCCCACTGCTGGGCATACACACCAAGGAAACCAGAATTGAAAGAGACATGTGTACCCCAATGTTCATCACAGAACTGTTTATAATAGCCAGGACATGGAAGCAACCTAGATGTCCATCAGCAGATGAATGGGTAAGAAAGCTGTGGTACATACACACAATGGAGTATTACTCAGCCATTAAAAAAATACATTTGAATCCATTCTAATGAGGTGGATGAAACTGGAGCCGATTATACACAGTGAAGTAAGCCAGAAAGAAAAACACCAATGCAGTATACTAACACATATATATGGAATTTAGAAAGATGGTAATGATAACCCTGTATGCGAGACAGCAAAAGAGACACAGATGTATAGAATGGACTTTTGGACTCTGTGGGAGAGGGAGAGGGTGGGATGATTTGGGAGAATGGCATTGAAACATGTATACTATCATGTAAGAAACGAACCGCCAGTCTAGGTTCGATACAGGATACAGGATGCTTGGGGCTGGTGCACTGGGATGACCCAGAGAGATGATATGGGGAGAAAGGTGGGAGGGGGGTTCAGGATTGGGAACTCATGTACACCTATGGCAGATTCATGTCAATGTACGGCAAAACCAATACAGTATTGTAAAGCAAAATTTAAAAAAACAATCCATCATATGTGCATTCACTTATACAAGGAAATGACATTTTTCAAAATGTCACTCCAGAATTCAGACAGTTGGAGACTCTACGTATGTGTTTTTATTGACCTTAGCACTGGTCAATGCATTTGTATAATTCCTATCTAGAAATTAACTTCAGAGATAAGTTTATTAAACATGAGATTTAATAATCTCAAATATATTAGACTTCACAGCACATTGGATGTGGTTACGCTGAGCCCTCAGGAAATTGTAGCTGCACTGTAATTGGTGGACTGATTTCTCGGGAAAACCTAATTGATTTCTCTTTGAGAGTACCAGAGGTTGGGAGAAAGGCTGGGCTGTGGAGCAGTTGGGCTTTGGAAAAGAGACAAATTGAAAGATGTAGAGAGCTACACCCACAGAATGACTGACTATAGAGGAGTTAATATAAGAAGCAAGAGATCATTCCAAACACTTCTACTTGTATTTTTAAAGAGTCAATAGTGTATTATATTAATAAAGAAAAGCAATTTACTAAGTAAAAGGAACACTGAAATAAACATACAAAAAAGAAATATTGGAAATAAAAACATTGTTGTCAATACTCAAAATCTCAAGAGAAGCAATTAAAAAAAAGAATGCAATCATTGCTGAAATAAAAATGAGAAAATGGAAGAAATTCCTCCAGAATGTAGAGCAAAAGATAAAATGTTGGAAATTATGAAAAAAAGGAAAAAGATATAGGTGTTCTAGGAGATGAGAATGAAACAAGATGGGGAGAATCATTAACCAAAGAAACAGAAGAAAAATTCACTGCACTGAAAAGCTTTGAATCTTTAATAATAAAAGTGCTCACCAAATGCTTTGAAGGGATTGAAGTGGATCTATACCTAGAAAGTTATCCTGGCAAATTTGTAGATTCTAAGGATAAACAGAAATCCCATAATTCTCAAGCTGTTAAAAAAGAAAGAAAGAAAGGAAAAACAACAACAACAACCTGAGAGAGAATGAGACTGGCATTAGACCTTCCATGTAAGACTTCACACTTCAAGACCATGGGACTGATAACTCTTACAGAGCTCCTGTATGAGAAGAAAAAGAAGACATCTGGACATGAAAAAAACCATGCAGTATACCACCTCTGGTCATTTCTATTAAAAGACTACCTAAGAAAGTACTTCAGTCAAATTAAAAATGAATTTTAAAAAGTTTAAATTGAGAACAAGGAAGATCCTATAAAATAGTAATAATCAATGCAATCAAATTTATAGCTGCTAAAGAGAATTCTTTAAATAGAGGAAAACAACAGAATGGCAAAGACTAGAGATCTCTTCAAGAAAATTAGAGATACTGAGGGAACATTTCATGCAAAGATGGACTCGATAAAGGACAGAAATGGTACGGACCTAACAGAAGCAGAAGATATTAAGAAGAGGTGGCAAGAATACACAGAAGAACTGTACAAAAAAGATCTTCACAACCAAGATAATCACAATGGTGTGATCACTCACCTAGAGCCAGACATCCTGGAATGTGAAGTCAAGTGGGCCTTAGAAAGCATCACTACGAACAAAGCTAGTGCAGGTGATGGAATTCCAGTTGAGCTATTTCAAATCCTGAAAGATGATGCTATGAAAGTGCTGCACTCAATATGCCAGCACATTTGGAAAACTCAGCAGTGGCCACAGGACTGGAAAAGGTCAGCTTTCATTCCAATTCCAAAGAAAGGCAATGCAAAGAATGCTCAAACTACCACACAATTGCACTCATCTCACATGCTAGTAAAGTAATGTTCAAAATTCTCCAAGCCAGGCTTCAGCAATACATGAACCATGAACTCCCTGATGTTCAAGCTAGTTTACGAAAAGGTAGAGGAACCAGAGATCAAATTGTCAACATCCACTAGATCATGGAAAAAGAGAGTTCCAGGAAAAAACATCTATTTCTGCTTTATTGACTATGCCAAAGCCTTTGATTGTGTGGATCACAATAAACTGTAGACAATTCTGAGAGAGATGGGAATACCAGACCCCCTGACCTTCCTCTTGAGAAATCTGTATGCAGGTCAGGAAGCAACAGTTAGAACTGGACATGGAACAACAGACTGGTTCCAAAAAGGAAAAGGAGTATGTCAAGGCTGTATATTGTCACCCTGCTTATTTAACTT
>SJYQ01002698.1:185980-199510 GCA_006410935.1 Redunca redunca
TGAAGAAGGCTGAGCGCCGAAGAATTGATGCGTTTGAACTGTGGTGTTGGAGAAGACTCTTGAGAGTCCCTTGGACTGCAAGGAGATCCAACCAGTCCATTCTGAAGGAGATCAGCCCTGGGTATTCTTTGGAGGGAATGATGTTAAAGCTGAAACTCCAGTACTTTGGCCACCTGATGCGAAGAGTTGACTCATTGGAAAAGGCTCTGATGCTGGGAGGGATTGGGGGCAGGAGGAGAAGGGGACGACAGAGGATGAGATGGCTGAGTGAATTCCGTGAGTTGGTGATGGACAGGGAGGCCTGGTGTGCTTCGATTCATGGGGTCGCAAAGAGTTGGACATGACTGAGCGACTGAACTGAACTGAAAGAGAATTCTTAAAAGAGGAATAAAGTAATCAACATTATCCTATATGTAATCATTTATATATGTTAATAGTCATCAGGAGTAGAAATCCAGATTATTTCTTGGAGGTGGAATAAGCAGATGCAGAAGCAGAAACAGTACTAAAGGTGAAGTCTTACCAGGGTTGAGAGAGTTCAAAGTTACAGTTAAAATTCGGGAAGCCAGAAGAGGAATGCAATTTTAAATGTTTGTAAAAAAATGTAAATTAACAATGTGTAAAATAGGATATAGAACTTGTAAGAGAATAAGAAGAAAACTAACATTAAAAAGAATACATTTGAATCAGTTCTAAGGAGATGGATGGAACTGGAGCCGATTATACAGAGTGAAGCAAGCCAGAAAGAAAAACACCAATATAGTATACTAACGCATATATATGGAATTTAGAAAGATGGGGATGATGACCCTGTATGCGAGACAACAAAAGAGACTCAGATCTATAGAGTGAACTTTTGGACTCTGGGGGAGAGAGAGAGGGAGAGGGTGGGATGAGATGGGAGAATGGCATTGAAACATGTATACTTATATTGTAAATTGTAATTTCAACCAGAAGTAAATTTTTTTTTCTTTAAAAAATAAATAAATTAATTAATTAAAAAAAAAAGACTAGTGAATATTGGGAAAGCATAATGGATCCAATGTTAATATGTTAATGATTATAAAACCCTCTCTTTAATGGGGAGGGAGGAGGGAGGGGGATTCAGGATGGGGAACACATGTACATCCATGTCTGATTCATGTCAATGTATGGCAAAACCCACTATAATACTGTAAAGTAATTAGCCTCCAAATAAAATAAAGAAATTTAAAAAATAAAAAGTAAAATCCTCTTTAATTGCAAAGACCTTCCAACTGAGGTGTATACATGCATTAATCTAACTACATGCTACTTATAAGAGACACATATGATATTTTAAAAATGACTGAAAATGAGGCTATGAGATAACAGAAAATATATATTAGTCTCTATACCCGGTTCCGGCACAGAGCTACTAAAACCATTGCAGCTTCCTAAGTGATAAGAACACTAGGGGCATCTTTTGCTCTAATATTGGTCTTAGCCCTTGGTCCTTGACACCTGAGTAGTTTTCTGGGTGACAGGAGTTCCTTTAATCTGATGAGGCAGCTCTGGGCAGGCTCCTAGATGGTTCCTGGATTATGGCTGGTCACCTGAAGGACCAAGTCATTATGAGAGGTTTAGAATCTTCAGTCCCACCTCTCCCTGCTCCCTTCTCTTGTACAGGGAGATGGGCTGAAAAAGGAATTAATAATCAATCATGGCTACATGATGAAGCCTCTATGAAAATCTCCAAAGTATAGGGTTTAGAAGCAACAGTTAGAATTGGACATGGAACAATGGACTGGTTCCAAATTGGGAAAGGAGTACGTCAAGGGTGTATATTGTCACCCTGTTTATTTAGCTTATATGCAGGGTATATCATGAGAAATACCAGGCTGGATGAAGCACAAGCTGGAATCAAGATTTATGGGAGAAATATCAATAACTTCAGATATGCAGATGACACCACCCTTATGGCAGCAAGCAAAGAAGAACTAAAGAGCCTCTTGATGAGGAGAGTGAAAATGTTGGCTTAAAACTCAATATTCAAAAAATGAAGATCACAGCATCTGGTCCCATCACTTCACGGCAAATAGATGGGGAAACAGTGGAAACAGTGACAGACTTTATTTTGGGGGGCTCCAAAATCACTGTAGATGGTGACTGCAGCCATGAAATTAAAAGACGATTGCTATTTGGAAGAAAAGCAATGAACAACCTAGACAGCATATTAAAAAGCTGAGACATTTCTTTGCTGACAAAGGTCCATCTAGTCAAAGCTATGGTTTTCCCAGTAGTCATGTACGGATGTGAGAGTTGGACTACAAAGAAGGTTGAGTACTCAAGACTTGATGCTTTTGAACTGTGGTGTTGGAGAAGACTCTTGAGAGTCCCTTGGACTGCATGGAGATCCAACCAGTCCATCCTAAAGGAAATCAGTCCTGAATACTCATTGGAAGGGCTGATGCTGAAGCTGAAACTCCAATACTTTGGCCACCTGATGCGAAGAACGGACTCCTTGGAAAAGACCCTGATGCTGGGAAAGACTGATGGCAGGAGGAGAAGGGGACGAGAGGATGAGATGTTTGGATGGCATCACTGACTCCATGGACATGAGTTTGAGCAAGCTCCAGGATTTTGTGATGGACAGGGAAGCGTAGTGTGCTGCAGTCCATGGACTCACAAAGAGTCAGACACAACTGAGCAACTGAACTGAACTGAACTGAACTGCTAGGGTTTAGTGAGCTCCTGGGTCGGTGAGCAGGTGGAGGTGCTGGGACAGCAGTACACCCTTTCCACGTACCTTATCCTATGCACCCTTTCCATCTGGATGCTCATCTGTATCCTTTAAATAAACTGGATGAAAGTAAGATTTTAAAGGTTAAGTGTTTCCCCGAGTTATGTGAGCTACTCTAGCAAATTAATCCTATCCAAGGAGGGGGTTATCTGTAACTGTTTGGTGAGAAGCACAGGTGACAACCTGGGCTTGCAACTGGAGTTTGAAGAGGGCGGCAGGAAGTCTTGTCGGATCAAGCCCTCAGCCTGCTGGGTCTAATGATATTTCTGCATAGACAGTGTCAGAATTGAGTTGAATTGTAGGACTCCCAGCCTGTGTTCCAGAGAATTGCTTGGTTGGGTCAGAAACCTCCACATTTATGGTGACCACAAGTGTCAGACGTGAAGTCTTTCTATGAAGGGAAAGGAGGCACACAGGGAAGAAAGACACAGTAGAGAAGAACTGAGGTTTTTCCCTACAAAGGCAGGAAAAGATTGAATTTTTTCCTTTATAAGAGGGATGAACAAGGCTATTACAGGCTAAAGCAAGTTAAAAAGAAAACAGGGATGGCAATATCAGCAACAAAAAAGTAAAATTCAAATAGAAACCATTCACTCATATTTGTGAGATATTCTATGCAGCTAAATCATACAATATACCAAGAAGATATAACATCCGTGAACCTCAATATATTGAGCAAGAGAATACGGAAATACATAAAAACTATCTGAAATACAAGAAGAATTGGACAAAAATCACGATTATAGTAAAGATCTTTCTTAAAATGTGACAGCTCAAATAGACAAAAAAGGTAATAATGAATTTGAAAGGCACACAGTTTGAACATAATAATTAAACAGTTTGATTATATATGTAAAAACCTTTTTTCTTAAGCAAAAGAGAATATATATTTGCTTTCAATGCCTAAAGGACATTTACGGAACCCGGGGAGAAGATGGCGGAGGAATAGGACCAGGAGATTACTTTCTCCCTCACAAATTCCTCAAAAAAAACATTTCAACGCCGAGCAAAATCCACAAAACAACTTCTGAATGCTGGCAGAGGACNATGAATTTGAAAGGCACACAGTTTGAACATAATAATGAAACAGTTTGATTATATATGTAAAAACCTTTTTTCTTAAGCAAAAGAGAATATATATTTGCTTTCAATGCCTAAAGGACATTTACGAAAGTTGATCACACAACAAATCATAAGAATAATCTTTATGAAATAAAAATATCATACAGGTCATATCCTATGACCATAGATATAGGGGGTTTAAAAAGTAATGAATAAAATAATAATTAAAACCTGAAGCTATATCTGGAAATTACATCTCCCAAATATCTACTGAGTCAAAGAGGATGTCAAAGTTGAAATAACAGACAATTTAAGAAAATGAGAGTGGGTACACTAATCCTATGGCCTGCAGCAAAGCTGAGCCCAAGAGGAACTCCAGCTTTAAACGCTCATATTATTCAAAGAAATCATGAAATCCAGAAATCGTGAAAATAACTGAATCATATTTTCAACTCAAAAATCAAGAGCAAGATAAGTAAAATAAAACATAAAATGACAAAGTAACAAGAGTAGAAATTCAGGAATAATAGAAAAAAAGAAGAATGTAGACATGGTTCTTTTATAAAAAGCAGATTTTTTACTCATTCTATAATTATTTATGTTCTGGGCACATCACTCAAAAAACAAAAAGGGCAAACTTACTTAAATGTGATCGTTTCATTTAGAAGGAGTTCAAGTTGATTATTATGGCACAAACACCTATACTGGGGAGGAAATCTTGGATAAACAAAAACCAAAGCCTGTTATAAGCCAGAGGTCAGAGAACAATGGCTCACTCACGTCATAAACGCTCTGTGTAAAAGCTCCCACCCGAGGCCTTTGCATTTTCTGTTCCTCCTGTTGGGAACTCTCTTCTCACAGACATAAAGCTCTGGTCGAACACCACCTTACCAGGGAATCCGTGTGTGAGCATCCTATTCACAGTCCATCCCTCCGTCCTCAGCCTGTTTATTCTTCCTCCTATCGCCACATGAAACATGTTTATATCTCCCACTAACGTACAAAGCCCTTGAAGGAGTGGTCTCTGCTTTGTTCACCACTGTCTTCCTGGTGCTTAGACCAGTGACTGGCTCATCATAGACTTGAGATTAATGTTTGTCAAATGAAGGTTGGCCCATGAAACACCTACTGTTATGTAGGTGACACCATTTGATATGCACATACTACATCCCCGATGAATGAGGTTTCATTATCTTCAAGATCTAAATTTTTACATATTTCTCGATAGTGCACGGGACAGAGGCAAAGCCAACCTGGTTCTCCATTCTTTGGAGACCATGCTCAAGAAGCTGTGCTCCCATGCATGTTGTGGTGAGCTGCGGCTCCCACATGGAAACCTGCAGTAATTCTCATTCACTTCTGGTTTGCAATTATACTGTACCCAAACAAGCTCTATGGTTTCCTACTAAGTTCTGAGTTCCTTAAAGGCCTTTGTATGAGTCAGAGAGCTTACTGTTGTGCCTGGCATACAGTCAGTTTTCCGTACCTTTTCCCAAAAGAATGAATGATGCGAAACAGCAGTCTCCACGGCCTCAGGTTTGCAGGAGTGAAGTGCTATCTGATACCCAGCCCGAGGTTTAAGACCTTCGGTCCATATCTTAGCCTTCAGTGCCATTGTCATACCACAGGTCTACCCCCTCTCAATCCAGAATCCTAGTCTGGCTGTGCTACGGACACCAGGCAGGCCACTCCCCACGTCCTTCTGCCGTCCATTTACCGTGCATCGAGGAATGCTGGGATTGGAGCTGGACTTATCTGAAATCAAATCCTCCCTCCTCCAGTAACCCAGCTGTGTATTCTAGGGCAAGTTCCTGCTTTATTTCTCTTTCTTTCTACCTTTCTAAATTCAGTGTGACAGAGGCTGCTACTTGTCCACTACTATCCATTCTTCTTCCTTTCACTGTGTGTGTGCGTGCTCAGTTGCTCAGTAGTGTTCAGCTCTTTGCAGCCCCATGGACTATAGCTTGCCAGGCTCCTCTGTGCATGGCATTTTCTAGGCAAGAATACTGGAGTGGGTTGCCATCTCTCACTCCTTTCATAACAGTTCCTCTAAACTTTAACTGACTACACGGCTGCCCAGTTAGAGACCACATTTCTCAGCCTTCCTTGCAGTTAGGTCTTGCCCAGGGCTAAGCTCTGGCCAGTGGGAAGTGAACAGAAGTGAGGCTTGCCACTTCCAGGTCATACTTCTAGGACTGGTCTTCCTCTCTCCTCCTGCTCTTCCCTCTTCCCTCCGGCAGGAGCACGGTCATGATGATGGGACCTAAAGCAATCATTTTGGGCCCAGAGTTGGAAACCATGTAGTGAGGTAGGCAGAGCTGCCCTACCAGCCCTGGTCTGTTCATCCCTGACGTTGTATGTGAAACAGAAATACTCTTCAGTCACTTTTAAACCCCCATAGTTGGGGGTCTCTTTGTCAACAAGAAGTTAGAGTATACCAACCTCTAATACACTCGATTCTATTAGTTCTAGCATGAGGGCTGTTCTGAGGAGGAATATGCTGTGGAAGTTTCTAAGGCCTAGCTTATTATCCAGACTTGTGCAGCTTTGCTTTAGCCTGATGTCGAAGTCACGGTCAGAGCAGAATAACTGAAAGTGAGATACCTGAAGTGGTCTGACTAGTGTCGTGGTCACAGTCGATATCAAGCATACCGTAACCACGATCCTGCCCTCACTTTCTCTGTCCACCCCCCCACCACCCTCCAAGTTCTGGGGGCTCAACCAGTGGTCAATTGGCTAATGAAACAGTAGAAAGAGGAACCTTTATGATGCTGGTGGCAAGGAAGGGGTCAGGACAGACATTTGTCAAAAAGAATTTGCTTTTTTACAATGGCAGATGTCATGCAAACTCTATTCCTTCTTGCTTCCTGAAACTTTTGAGAAAATACCCAGTTCATGCTGCAGTTTTGAGCAGCTTCCTGGTGGCTTAGTTGGTAAAGAATTTGCCTGTGACACAGAAGACCCAGGTTCAGTCCCTGGGTTGGGAAGATCTCCTGGAGAAGGGCATGATAACCCACTCGAGTATTCTTGCCTGGAGAATCCCGTGGACAGAGGAGCCTGCCCCATGAGATCACAGAGTCCAACACAACTGAGTGACCAACACACACACAAATCTGCCTGGAAGCTGTGCTTAAGTTTTGAGTCCAGTTTCAAAAGCAAACTTGCCTTGTGGCTCAGTTAAAGAATAAAGAATCTGACTGCAATGCGGGAGGCCTGGGTTCGATCCCTGGGTTGCAAAGAACCCCTGGAGAGGGGAAAGGCTACCCACTCCAGTATTCTGACCTGGAGAATCCCATGGAGTCACAAAGAGTCAGACATGACTGAGCGACTTTCATTTTCACTTTGTCAAGGGCAAGCCTAGAGGGTGCCTGGACACTCAGTACAGCAGAAAAGGAGCAAGCCAGCCAGAAGCTGTTGCATTGTGGAAACACAAGAGCATGTGAGGCCCATGTGGGTATCCATCACCCCAAAACACTGAAGAAATTCACTAAAAGATGGAAAATGGTGATTTCTGAGTACAGATCCATAGTCAAAACTGGAAAGACTCAAACTATAGATTCTTAATTAAAGTCACTTGAATTTCTCTCAACCTCCTCACCAAAAATAATCGCTACATCCTCCATTAATACTAAATTTCCAAATTCACATGCCATCTGGGAGATTTTGGCATTGTTAAGCACCAATTCATTAAAAAGAAATGTCTCAGCACTTACCCCAATGTACTATGGGTTTGGTTCTCCATGTCAAGAAACTGCTGCATCTGGTTTGTATTTCTTGATTTTTAAACCTGTGAGGGGGAAAAATGATCTAGATTCCTTAAACGCTTACATTATTAACCTCTAAAAACAAGAAAAATTTGCTACTGGCAAACCATGTTCTATGAGTTTTTCTGAGTGTTGGTCCAACAAAATGTAGAAACTTGCACACGTGTGTGTGGGTGTGTGTGTCACATGTATTTATGACACTGGCTTAGTGGTGAGTTCAAATAGATCCTACTGACTGAGATGAACATTCATTTACTATCTACTGAACAACAGCTTGGTGCCAGGTACTCTGCAAAGAGCCAGCACATGAGGTGAGTAAAACCAATTCCTGCTCCAGACCACTCTCAGCTGAAGGTACTCAAGATTTCCTTCCTTGTGGGTCCTCTAGAGGTTTGCCATTGTTTACTGCCCCTGTCTGGGTTTGGTTACAGTGAGTACAGCATGAGATTTAGGACAAAAAGTTTAAGAACTGCTCATAGACTGAAATCTTCCAGTTCCTCAGTGGCTTTGTTGGCACTGCTCACCCTTTTAACAAAATAAGGATGTTAGTACTTGCCTAAAGTGAAAGAAGAAACTTTTCCCCAGCAACAAAGTTTTAATTAAAACATACCCTATGAGGATAAATAGTCAAGTACTGAAATGCACTTCAACGTCTCTGAATGAAAGTTACACCGCAGTCAAGGCCGTAGAAAGAACACTTGCAGGCTTAAGCCACCCTGAAAGGAATTTAAGAGAGAGCCGAAACTGCGAGGGAGCGGAAGGGCAAGGAGTAGCAATGGGAACAGAAACTTGACCAGCACGTTCAGGCGAATTGATTTTCTAGGTTCTGAAATCCTTCACGTTAACATCAGGGAAAGTCAGGACAGACGAGCCNCAAAGTTTAAACAGCTGCGGGCAGGGGGTTTCTGCATCCAAGCTCCTTAAATCCCTCTGGCCTCTCCCCTGCCCCCTCACCCACCTTGGGCTTCCCTTGTGGCTCGGCTGGTAAAGAACCCATGTTCCATCCCTGGGTTGAGAAGATCCCGGGGAGGAAGGAAGAGCTACCCATTCCAGTATTCTGGCCTGGAGAACTCCATGGAAGATACAGTCCATGGGGTCGAAAAGACTTGGACACGACTGAGCAACTTTCACTTCACTTCTCTTCGCCCCTCTTAACCTTTCAAAACTAGACTTAGGACAAAGAGAGTTGCCTTTCTAGTCGCTGAAGTGTCCTCCAGCTGGGAAGAGCTGGATTTACTTTAACTGCATTGCTCAGTGCTCAGCTACTCTGGTCGCTCTAACAGAAGCAACTGCATCTGTCTTTCCAGTGGAGCACATTGGTCCCTCCAACAACTTCAAATGTACCTCCCTTTTAGGGAGAAGGAAATAGCTCCTAAGTGGGGAAACCCAAACAGAACTCTGAGTGATTGATTCTAAATTTTTTTGTTCACTAGATTCTGAGAATAACTGATGACTTGAGAAACGGATCATTCAAAAATGTCACAGTCGTGAACATGTGAATTTCTGAGCCCTAAAAGCAACCAGGAAGGAAAACAATACATGTAATACTGCAGCCATTAGGCTGCAGCCACTCCCTAAAATGAGCACTGAGCACACACACACACACACACACACACACACACACACACACACACACACACACGGGATACTGGGCCCAGATAGCTGAGATGCATATGAAAGAAATGAGATCAGTGAGCCCATACATAGGAAAGCACTAAATTCCTTAACTTGGGAAATATGGTTTCATTTCATTAACAATAATCTCTCGATGGGGGCTTCCCTGGTGGCTCAGTGGTACATAATCTGCCCGCCAATGCAGGAGACATAAGAGACTCATTCGATCCCTGGGTGGGAAAGATCCCCTAGAGGAGGAAATGGCAACCCACCCCAGGATACTTGCCTGGGAAATCCCATGGACAGAGGAGACTGGCAGGCTACAGTCCTTGGAATCGCAAAAGAGTCAGACTTAGCAACAAAAACAACAAAATCTCTTGATGCTCATTTAAGATGCTGTCACCCAGGCTTGAAGTCCTAAAAATTCTCACCAATAAAACATAGCTGTCAACTTTTAGGTTGTGATTGGTTTTTAAAGTTGACAGCAGAAGCTCTGTTGCATGGTTCTGATGTTGAAGAAATGATAGGAAAGAATACACACATAAATTGTACATACATATACACATTTTTTCCCACTGATTTACCATGAGTGATATTTTAAGCAATTACATTTTATGTTTAAAAATATTCTAGCATCTATTTTAAGGACAGAATTCCTTCCCAGTTCTTTCAGTTGATTAATCTCTAATCTTTTTATTTGCACTCCACTTTCATAATATTAACATTAATTGTTGTTTAGTTGCTAAGTTGTGTCCCTCTCTTTTACAACCCCATGGACTGTAGCCTGCCAGGCTCCTCTTCCGAGGGATTTCCCAGGCAAGAACACTGGAGTGGGTTGCCAGTTCCTCCTCCAGGAAACTTTCTAATTCAGGGATCGAACCCTCATCTCCTGCACTGGCAGGTAGATCCTTTACCACTGAGCCCAATATTTTAATAATTATTAAATATTAAAATAACATTAATTTAATACTGACCCAAATTCCTCCATCCAGTTCCACCTGAATTTCAAAAAACCATTTGCTGTTTCTTGACAAATTGAGGTTCATAAATGAACTGTGTAAGGTAACTCAGGTTATTAACTCTAATAAGTGTTTCATAGCTTTCATTATGATTGAAGAAAGTGATCATTTTATCTTAACTTGAAACCTTCCATTATTCTGTAAATCTTAGTCATATTCTCTATTCTTGTCTAAACTGAACAGGTCAATGTTTTATTCTGACCCAAGGAAGGGGAAAATAAAACTAGGAATGAAATTTAATGAAGTTTCAGGATGCCTAATATCACTCACACTAATTTTTTACCATTGGTAAGTATTTTCAGGATCATTGTTTCCTTATCTGCTCAGGTGTACCACGTGACACATGTGTAACAGTTGTTATTACAGTTTCTTTTAGCAGATTAGGAACCTAAGGCTTAGAATACAAAAAAAAATATGTCCAAGAAGATACCTCTGGTTCAGTTCAAGTGCAGCTAAGTTATGAATCAAGATCATCTTACTTCAAGTCCAGTGCTCTTCAAACTCTATCCAAAACTTAAGGTGGAGTGGGTTTCTTTAGCAGTCAGACTCTTGCATAGGTAACTGTAGATGTGTTTAAAGCCATATTTTCACAAGAAAGAATGAATGTGAGCAGGACTTGCGAAGCATAGGTATATGAGAGTTCACATACTGTGACAGAGTCTAAGAAAATTTCAATATAGTTTAGAAATACCCTGTTCAACTTAATAGGAATAAAGTTTTCATTTTAAGGTGAGACTTAAGGCTTGAAGTGCAAAGACCTTTAAGTGCACTCCCTTCCCCACCACTGCATGACTCCCTGCTATCAAGTAAGAACTTCAAAACCTTGAATTTACCCTGAAATGTACCTTTATTATATCTTTTCAGGTGAAACTGTTTTGAAAAGGATGAAGAGAGGATCAAGGGATAGTCTATGGAAGAAAATTGCCATCGACTGAACTTTAAAACTGGAAAATCCTTCATTAACACAGTTTTCATGCCAAAATGTGTAACGTGGGTGTGTGTGCTCAGTTGCTTCAGTCATGTCTAACTCTTTGCGACCTTATGGACCTTAGCTTGCCAGTCTCCTCTGTCCGTGGAATTCTCCAGGCAAGAATGCTGGAGTGGGTTGCCATTTCCTTCTCCAGGAGATCTTCCTGACCCAGGGATTGAATCCGCATTTCTTGCGTCTCCTGCATTGTAGGTGGATTCTTTACCACTGTGCCATCTGGGAAGCCCAATGACAAAAACAGAGATTGGAATTCAGGCTCTTTCCTTATTGTATGTTTCCACTTCTATAAGTAAAATCAGGTTGAGGGAGTTCTCTGGAGATGGTTCAATGCATATTCCAGTTGAGAAAATAGCCATTCAGGAAAAGGAGATTCAGTCTTTAGAACCAATACCACCCTAGAGATAGCATTGTTCCACAGAAATATAATATGCACCACCTATCCACCTCTGTAATTTAAAATATTCTAGTAGTCAAATTTAAAAAGTAAACTAGTGAAGTTAATTTTAATAGTTTATTTAACCCAATATATCCAAAATATGTTTTCAACATACAGTTAGCATAAAAATTGAGATAGTTTACATTCTTTTTTTCTATACCAATTCTTCAAAATCTGGCCTGTAGTTTATACTTTCAGCACAATTAGTTCATAGAGTCATATTCAAATGCTCAATAGCAACACATGGCTAGTGGCTACCATACTGGACAGCATAGGCCTGAAATTTGGGTGCTTGGTCAATGTAATAAAGCCTTTTGTTAAGTGTGAAGGGTCATACAATGAAAAGGATTCTAAGTAATTTGGGTATGATTTGAAAGGGACTATAAGAGTCTCCTCCCTCAAAATCCTTATTAACCTTCTCTTTGATGGGAAAGGGTTAGAGAAAAGCATAACTGGGCCCCCTACCCAGGCAGGGTGAAGCATTTGACTGCATCATGACTCACAGTCCTGTCAATTCTTCCATTCGGGCTGCTTTTCCAAAGACAATTTAGAAAACTCAGATTTGAGGGGAGGGCTTTACTTCTTATTATCACCTGGCCATGGGCCCACGGATGAGTATCCTCCTGATGGAAATTAGGAACACCAGAACTCATTTTAGGCTCAGTAAACAAAACTGAATTCTCTAGAAAATGGGTATCATGTTTTTCCCTTATACTTTTCCTTCTTAGAGGCCCATAGATTTTTACTTTGTAGTTGTGAAAGCATCATCTTCTCTTGGATACTGTAAGTGCTGTGCTCACTCACTTCAGTCATGTGAGTGACCCCACGGACTGTAGCCCCACGGACTGTCACCCGCCAGGCTCCTCTGTCCATGGGATTCTCCAGGCAAGAATACTGGCAATCATTGCCATTTCCTTCTCCAGGGGATCTTCCCACCTCCGGGACTGAACTTATGTCTCTTGTGTCTCCTGCATTGGCAGGCAGATTCTTTACCACTGCACCAGCTGGATAGTGCAGCTGGAAGCCCCATCTTGGACATTAAAGGGAACCAAAGATTTTGTATAGTCTTGGATTAAAGTTTCATGGATAGAATAGCTTATTTCCCAGAATCAAGCATGGCAGGGTTAATACTGAAGTGAAAAGTTCCCAGTGGGAAAAGCAAATTTGGAACCAGGGACTAACTCTTTCCAAGAGCTCCTAGAGCCTTTCAGGTCCTGAACTAACACGATAGTGAGAAACTATTCGGTTAAATATTGTTTTCCTCTATTTCTTTGCATAGAAATAGATCATGCAAAGAAATAGAGGAAAGCAATAGAATGGGAAAGACTAAAGATCTCTTCAAGAAAATTAGAGGTACCAAGGGAATATTTCATGCAAAGATGGCAACAATAAAGGACAGAAATGGTATGGACCTAACAGAAGCAGAAGATATTAGGAAGAGGTGGCAAGAATACACAGAAGAACTATGCAAAAAAGATCTTAATAGATAACTAGATAACCACAGTGATGTGATCACTCACATAGAACCAGACATCCTGGAATGTGAAGTCAAGTGGGCCTTAGGAAGCATCACTACGAACAAAGTTAGTGGAGGTGATGGAATTCCAGTTGAGCTATTTCAAATCCTAAAAGACAATGCTGTGAAAGTGCTGCACTCAATATGCCAGCAAATTTGGAAAACTCAACAGTGACCACAGTACTGGAAAACGTAAGTTTTCATTTCAATCCCAAAGAAAGGCAATGCCAAAGAATGTTCAAACTATTGTGCAATTGCACTCATCTCACATGCTAGTAAAGTAATACTCAAAATTCTCCAAGCCAGGCTTCAGCAATACATGAAATGAGAACTTCCAGATGTTCAAGCTGGATTTAGTAAAGGCAGAGGA
>SJYQ01002698.1:209936-242696 GCA_006410935.1 Redunca redunca
CTCACAGCTGGTGCACTGGGATGACCCTGAGAGATGGGATGGGGAGGGAGGAGGGAGGGGGGTTCGGGATGGGGGGCCACATGTACACCTGTGGCTGATTCATGTCACTGTGTGCCAAAAACCACCACAATATTGTAAAGTAATTAGCCTCCAATTAAAATTTTAAAATTAATTAATTTTAAAAAAGGAAATTACAATTTTGGAATAAAGTTTAGAATGCATTCATGGGAGGTATACAGGAAGATGGGGCTCTCAGGCGGCTCAGTGGTAAAGAACTGCCTGCCAGTACAGGAGACACAAGAGACAGAGGTTCGATCCCTGGGTCAGGAAGATCCCTGGGGGAGGGCATGGCAACCCACTCCAGTACTCTTGCCTGGAGAATCCCAGGGACAGAGGAGCCCCAGGGCTACAGTCCATAGGGTAACAAACTGTCGGACATGACTGAAGTGACTTAGCATGCCTGCATACATATAGAAAGATACCAAATGAAAATGTTTAACTATTAATTCCAGGGAAAACATAACATTATATAAGGAAAATTATAACAACGTATTTGGCTAAGATAAAAATAATGTCCACGTGGACAAATCAGTATTTGAAAACCCAAATACTGATCTATTTTAAAATATGATATAACTAAAGTTATGGGTAGATGAAGGAAGAGTTTGAGTGGTGTCCATGGGAATGATGATGTATCTTCAACAGGTGGGGAAAGCCTAGAAATTATCTAAAATACAAAATGAATAAATAGTAGAATAAACGTGCATTAGAAAGCTGTGATAGGGGCTGCCTTGGTGGTTCAGTGGTTAAGAAACTGCCCGCCAGTGCCAACACAGGTTCGATCCCTACTGCAGTAAGATTCCACATGTTAAGGGGAAACGAAGCTCACGTGTCTAGAGCCCATGCTCTGCAAAGAGAGAAGCCACTGCAGTGAGAAGCCCCCACTTACCATGTGAGAAAGCCCATGTGCAGCAACAGAGATCCATCAAAGCTAAAAAATAAATAAATCTAAAAAAAAATCTTTCCTGACTTAGTCTTCCAAAAAAGCAAGCAAGCAAGCAAGCTGTGGTTGACATTTGCCATTTCTTTTCATGCTGTGCAGGTCCTTTTGAACAGCATATTCTTTCATTTGGGGAATTTACTTCCATATAAACTCTGTATCCCCAAAATAAACTCTCAAAGTCTCCTCCAGTGTTCTTTGCAGCTAGCACAGACACATGTGACCTGGGCTCTGCCAGCCAACTCACTCACATGAGATTTTGACTTAGAAGTGTGTGACTTGAGGAAGCTGGTCCCATACAGGAAGGTTGGCTGGTGAGGGCTGCGGCGGAGTCAGCCAGCTTGGGAGGGTGGCCCCAAGACTGAGTTCCAGGGCGGAATTGGCATCTGTGGAGCGTGTGGTGGGGAAAAGTGTTCCTTTCTTCAGGGCAGGCTGCTGTGTGGTTTAAGCATTGTTCCTGGGAGTTTAGCATCCCCGTGAGCTAAGTAACATCTGGAGTTAGTCTGTGGCTTGCAATTACATAACCACACCCAGAACTACAGAGGCTAAAGAACAGCTAAAGAACCGCAAATGGTTCCCTCTGGGAGTGAAAATCAAGGATGGCAAGGGGTTGATCAGGAAACTACTGTTTTTCATTATAAGACTTTGTCCTCTTGGGCTTTTTAACCATGACTATTTGACTTTCTAGCTATATAGCTACATAAGTTTGATAAAAATTAAAACGGAAACAAAAGAGCAAAAGACAATAAAGAGCTATCTTTTGGAGAGTATAAAGGCGCTGTACCACAGAGTGTCTCCTCTCCTTTTTCTGTCTATAGGAGACATCGTTAACTAATAAGAGCTCTCATTCCCTCTAGACCTGGAAACAGACACATAGTCCTTCCCAATACCCATTTCCATGTATACTGGAGTTAGGTCTTCAGCTGAAAACTCTTTGCCATTCTTGGCCTAAGAGGAAATGCTCAGTCTGGTATAGGCCTAAACTTGCATTCTGGACTTGAGTGAAAGCAAAACCCAGAATATGTTTTATGGTACACAGATTTAGAACTTATATCCTGGTACACCTAATTTTGACAAATACCTTAATTAAAGAATACAAGTCAGCACTATAGAACTCTACTATACCAGTGAAATTGCTACAGTTGATAGAAGTCATTTAGGTTTCTGAACATTAACATGAAGATATACTTTGAAGTTTTATAGCACTATGATTAATAGAATTTTATTACCTGAG
Source organism: Redunca redunca (assembly GCA_006410935.1). Taxonomy (NCBI): domain Eukaryota; kingdom Metazoa; phylum Chordata; class Mammalia; order Artiodactyla; family Bovidae; genus Redunca; species Redunca redunca. The sequence continues at coordinate 212,171 of SJYQ01002698.1, forward strand.
TGTTTTCAAAGGAGCTTAATCGCTTCACTAGCAGCAGTGGCGTAGCTTTTCATAAGAAAACCATGTCGTTTTGAGTCAACATGTAGTTAATTCACATTTGGAGATGAAGCTACCATGACAACATGACAATTTAATGAGGTCTGAGCACCTTCAGAAAAGGAATTATTAAAAGGAAGAGAACAGAAATGCTTTGTGATAGAAAAAGAGAATACTAGAATTACCTGGACGGTTTGTAACCTTCATTTGCAAGGACTTATTGTCCCTCTTTTATCATGGTTTTCTTCCTTCCCTTTTTTCACTCCTATGACTACAGAGGTAGGATTCTTTGCTCTATAATGAATTTGAGTTTCGGTACAAGATTCAAGAAGCATACTTAAATCCATCAAGCACAGCATCTGTTAAAATCTCCTGCATTAAAGACAATGTTTAACTGGATTTATTTCCAACCTTTTCAGGCAAGTAGAACAAGTTAGAACTAATTAGAGATCTAATAACCCTCCCTACAGTTTCTACAGTTTGTACTACTACTGCTTTATGTAGAGAGAAGTATATGAAAAAAAATCACTTCCGAAACAGCTTTAGGGTGGACAGCTCTCCAATCCCTTCCTACTGGCAACCACCTATTTGTTTTTATATATGTAGGTCCATTTCTGTTTTGTTTGCACATTTGTTTTGCATTTTAGATTCCATATACAGGTGAAATTAGAAAATATTTGTCTTTATCTGACTCACTACACTTAGCATAATACCTCTAATTGCCTCTATGTTGTCACAAATGGCAACATTTTATTCTTTTCTTCCTGATGAGAAATAGTCAATTGTATACGTATGTGTGTGTATAATGTTTTCTTTGTCTGTTCATCTATCCATGGGCATTTCAGTTGCTTCCATATCTTGGCTCTTGTAAATATGCTGCAGTGAATACCGTCATTTAGTCACTGAGTCATGTCCAACACTTTTGTGAAACCGTGGGCTGCTGCCCACCAGGCTCCTCCATCCATGGAATTTCTGAGGCAAGAACACTGGAGTGGGTTGCCATTTCCTTCTCCAGGAGATTTTCCTGACCCAGGGATCAAACCTGTGACTCCTGCATTGGCAGGCTGATTCTTTACCACTGAGCCACTGCAGGGAAGCCCTGCAATAAATACAGGGGTGCACATATCTTTCCGTGTATATATCAGTTCAGTTCAGTTCAGTTGCTCAGTAATGTCTGACTCTTTGAAGCTCCATAGACTGCAGCATGCCAGGCTTCCCTGTCCATCACCAACTCACCGAGCTTACTCAAACTCATGTCCATCTCATCCTCTGTCATCCCCTTCTCCTCCTGCCTTCAATCTTTCTCAGCATTAGGGTTTTTTCATTTGAGTCAATTCTTCCTACCAGGTGATCAAAATATTGGAGTTTCAGCTTCAGAATCAGTCCTTCCAACTAATATTCAGGACTGATTTCCTTTAGGATGGACTCAGTGGTGGCCAAGAGTAGCTGCCCCATGTCCAAGGCAGGTGCAGTGGCTGAGAGGAGCAACCCCACGTCCAACGAATGGGGGCTGCGTGGGCTCAGGAGGGCCAAGAGGAGCTATGCCATGTTCAAGATCAGGAGGGGTGACTCGTCCAAGGTAAGGAGCAGCAGCTGCGCTTTGCTGGAGCAACCATGAAGAGATATCCCACGTCCAAGGTAAGAGAAACCCAAGTAAGACAATAGGTGTTCCAAGAGGGCATCTGAGGGCAGACACAATGAAACCATAATCACAGAAAACTAGCCAATCTGATCACATGGACCACAGCCTTGTATAATTCAAAGAAACTAAGCCATGCCCTGTGGGGCCACCCAAGATGGGCGGGTCGAGTGGAGAGGTCAGACAGATTGTGGTCCACTGGAGAAGGGATGGCAAACCACTTCAGTATTCTTGCCTTGAGAACCCCATGAACAGTATGAAAAGTCAAAATGATAGGATACTGAAAGAGGAACTCTGGAGGTCAGTAAGTGCACGATATGCTACTGGAGATCAGTGGAGAAATAACTCCAGAAAGAATGAAGGGATGGAGCCAAAGCAAAAACAGTCCCCAGTTGTGGATGTGACTGTTGATAGAAGCAAGGTCTGATGCTGTAAAGAGCAATATTGCATAGAAACCTGGAATATTATGTCCATGAATCAAGGCAAATTGGAAGTGGTCAAACAGGAGATTGGCAAGAGTGAACGTCGACATTCTAGGAATCAGCAAACTAAAATGGACTGGAAAGGGTGAATTTAACTCAGATGACCATTATATCTACTATTGTGAGCAGGAATCCCTTAGAAGAAATAGATAGCCATCATAGTCAACAAAAGAGTCTGAAATGCAGTACTTGCATGCAATCTCAAAAAAGACAGAATGATCTCTGTTTGTTTCCAAGGCAAACCATTAAACTTCACAGTAAACCAAGATACGCCCCAACCAGTAACACTGAAGACACTGAAGTTGAACGGTTCTATGAAGATTTACAAGACTTTTTAGAATGAACACCCAAAAAAGATGTCCTTTTCATTATAGGGGACTGGAATGCAAAAGTAGGAAGTCAAGAAACACCTGGAGTAACAGGCAAATTTGGCCTTGGAATACAGAATGAAGCAGGGCAAAGGCTAATAGAGTTTTGCCAAGAGAACTGCACTGGTCATAGCAAACACCCTCTTCCAACAACACAAGAGAAGACTCTACACATGGACATCACCAGATGGTCAACACCGAAATGAGATTGATTATATTCTTTGCAGCCAAAGATGGAGAAGCTCTATACAGTAGCAAAAACAAGACCGGGAGCTGACTGTGGCTCAGATCATGAACTCCTTATTGCCAAATTCAGATTTAAATTGAAGAAAGTAGGGAAAACCACTAGACCATACATGTATGACCTAAATAAAACCCCTTATGATTATACAGTGGAAGTGAGAAATTGACTTAAGGGACTAGATCTCATAGACAGAGCGCCTGATGAACTGTAGACGGAGGTTCGTGACATTGTACAGGAGACAGGGATCAAGACGATCCCCAAGGAAAAGAAATGCAGAAAAACCAAATGGCTGCCTGGGGAGGCCTTACAAATAGCTGTGAAAAGAAGAGAAGCAAAGCGAAGGAGAAAAGGAAAGATAAGCATCTGAGTGCAGAGTTCCAAAGAATAGCAAGGAGAGATAGAAAGCCTTCTTCAATGATCAATGCAAAAAAAAAAGAGAGGAAAACAACAGAATAGGAAAGACTAGAGAGATCTCTTCAAGAAAATTAGAGGTACTAAGGGAACATTTCATGCAAAAGTGGGCTCATAAAGGACAGAAATGGTAGGGACCTAAAAGAAGCAGAAGATATTAAGAAGAGTTGGCAAGAATACAGAGAAGAGCTGTACAAAAAAGATCTTCACGACCCAGATAATCACGATGGTGTGACCACTCACCTAGAGCCAGACATCCTGGAATGTGAAGTCAAGTGGGCCTTAGAAAGCATCACCACGAACAAAGCTAGTGCAGGTGATGGAATTCCAGGTGAGCTACTTCAAATCCTGAAAGATGATGCTGTGAAAGTGCTGCACTCAATATGCCAGCAAATTTGGAAAACTCAGCAGTGGCCACAGGACTGGAAAAGGTCAGTTTTCATTCCAATCCCAAAGAAAGGAAATGGCAAAGAATGCTCAAACTACCACACAATTGCACTCATCTCACATGCTAGCAAAGTAATGCTCAAAATTCTCCAAGCCAGGCTTCAGCAGTATGTGAACCACGAACTTCCAGATGTTCAAGCTGGTTTTCGAAAAGGCAGAGGAACCAGAGATCAAATTGCCAACATCCGCTGGATCATGGAAAAAGCAAGAGAGCTCCAGAAAAAACATCTATTTCTGCTTTAATGGCTATGCCAAAGCCTTTGACTATGTGGATCACAATTAACTGTGGAAAATTCTTCAAGAGATGGGAATACCAGACCACCTGACCTGCCTCCTGAGAAACCTATATGCAGGTCAGGAAGCAACAGTTAGAACTAGACATGGAACAGACTGGTTCCAAATAGGAAAAGGAGTCTGTCAAGGCTGAATATTATCACCCAGCTTCAGTTCAGTTCAGTTCAGTTCAGTCGCTCAGTCGTGTCCGACTCTTTGCAACCCCATGAATCGCAGCACACCAGGCCTCCCTGTCCATCACCATCTCCCGGAGTTTACTCAGACTTACGTCCATCAAGTCCATGATGCCATCCAGCCATTTCATCCTGGGTCGTCCCTTTTCCAATGAGTCAACTCTTCTCATCAGGTGGCCAAAGTACTGGAGCTTCAGCTTTAGCATCATTCCTTCCAAAGAAATCCCAGGGCTGATCTCCTTCAGAATGGACTGGTTGGATCTCCTTGCAGTCCAAGGGACTCTCAAGCGTCTTCTCCAACACCACANTTGGAACCAGTCTGTTGTTCCATGTCCAGTTCTAACTGCTGCTTCCTGACCTGCATACAGATTTCTCAAGAGGCAGGTTAGGTGGTCTGGTATTCTCATCTCTTTCAGAATTTTCCAGTTTATTGTGATCCACACAGTCAAACGTTTTGGCATAGTCACTAAAGCAGAAATAGATGTTTTCCTGGAACTCTCTTGCTTTTTCCATGATCCAGTGGATGTTGGCAATTTGATCTCTGGTTTTTCTGCCTTTTCTAAAACCAGCTTGAACATCTGGAAGTTCGTGGTTCACATACTGCTGAAGCCTGGCTTGGAGAATTTTGAGCATTACTTTGCTAGCATGTGAGATGAGTGCAATTGTGTGGTAGTTTGAGCATTCTTTGCCATTTCCTTTCTTTGGGATTGGAATGAAAACTGACCTTTTCCAGTCCTGTGGCCACTGCTTAGTTTTCCAAACTTGCTGGCATATTGAGTGCAGCACTTTCACAGCATCATCTTTCAGGATTTGAAGTAACTCACCTGAAATTCCATCACCTGCACTAGCTTTGTTCGTAGTGATGCTTTCTAAGACCCACTTGACTTCACATTCCAGGATGTCTGGCTCTAGGTTAGGGATCACATCATCATGATTGTCTGGGTCGTGAAAATCTTTTTTGTACAGTTCTTCCATGTATTCTTGCCACTCTTCTTAATATCTTCTGCTTCTGTTAGGTCCATACCATTTCTGCCCTTTATTGAGCCCATTTTTGCATGAAATGTTCCCTTGGGATCTCTAATTTTCTTGACGAGATCTCTAGTCTTTCCTATTCTGTTGTTTTCCTCTATTTCTTTTCATTGATCACTGAAGAAGGCTTTCTTATCTCTTCTTGCTATTCTTTGGAACTCTGCGTTCAGATGCATATATCATTCCTTTTCTCCTTTGCTTTTCACCTCTCTTCTTTTCACAGCTATTTGTAAAGCCTCCCCAGACAGCCATTTGGCTTTTTTGCATTTCTTTTCCATGGGGATGGTCTTGATCCCTGTCTCCTGTACAGTGTCACGAACCTCATTCCATAGTTCATCAGGCACTCTATCTATCAGATCTAGTCCCTTAAATCTATTTCTCACTTATTTAACTTATATGCAGAGTACATCATGAAAAATGCTGGGCTGGAAGAAGCACAAGCTGGAATCAAGATTGCTGGGAGAAATCTATAACTTCAGATATGCAGATGACACCACCCTTATGGCAGAAAGTGAAGAGGAACTAAAAAGCCTCCTGATGAAACTGAAAGAGAAGAGTGAAAAAGTTGGCTGAAAGCTTACCATTCAGAAAACGAAGATCATGGCATCCGGTCCCATCACTTCAAGGGAAATAAAAGGGAAACAGTGGAAACCATGTCAGACTTCATTTTTGGGGCTCAAAAAATCACTGCAGATGGTAATTGCAGCTATAAAATTAAAAGACGCTTATTGCTTGGAAGGACAGTTATGACCAACCTAGATAGCATACTGAAAAGCAGAGACATTACTTTGCCAACAAAGGTCTGTCTAGTCAAGGCTATGGTTTTTCCAGTGGTCATGTATGGATGTGAGAGTTGGACTGTGAAGAAGGCTGAGCACCGAAGAATTCATGCTTTTGAACTGTGGTGTTGGAGAGGACTGTCGAGAGTCTCTGGGACTGCAAGAAAATCCAACTAGTCCATCCTAAAGGAGACCAGTCCTGGGTGTTCATTGGAAGGACTGAAGCTGAAGCTGAAACTCCAATATTTTGGCCACCTGATGCGAAGAGCTGACTCATTGGAAAAGACTCTGATGTTGGGAGGGATTGGGGGCAGGAGGAGAAGGGGACAACAGAGGATGAGATGGTTGGATGACATCACCGAATTGATGGACAAATTTTGGGTAAATTCCGGGAGTTGGTGATGGACAGGGAGGCCTGATGTGTTGCGATTCATGGGGTCACAAAGTGTCGGACACGACTGAGCGACTGAACTGACTGAGGATGGACTGGTTGAATCTCCTTGCAGTCCAAGGGACTCTCAGGAGTCTTCTCCAATACCAAAGTTCAGAAGCATCAATTGTTCAGTGCTCAGCTTTCTTTATAGTCCAACTCTCACATCCATACATGACTGCTGGAAAAACCATAGCTTTGACTAGATGGACCTTTGTTGGCAAAGTAATGTCTCTGCTTTCCAGAGTTCAAGACAAGTAGAGTTCACACAGGAATCCCTTTGAGTAGTTTTAAGGTTGCTATGATTATGTTTAGTGAGAAAAAGATGAGTTTAGTGAGAAGCTGAGTATAAAGTATCTTTATTAGAATTATCTATAGAAAGAACAAAGCTTCAAGAAAAATGAAAACTAAACTCCCTCAAGGCAGAAAGTGCCTCATATATGTTTTTAGTTTTTTTTGGACAATGTGTAGAAAGGAATAGTATCCTTTTTTGATAAGACTTGGTTTGGTAGGACATGGAGGACGTGCAGTCAAGTCACAGCCTTAGCTGTATCTCACAAATTTGGGCAAATTAACTATTTTTCTTCATTTCTGATTTATCATTTATTAAATTTTGAAGGTCTAGTGTTTATGTCTTAGTACTGTATAAAGGAACATAATTCAGCAGTGTGGTCAGAGGACAAAGACTCTAGAGTCAGACAGAACTGGATTTAAATCCCAGTTCTATTACTTCCCATGTGTCTTTGGGAAAATGAAGTAATCTTCCTGAGCTCAGTTTGTTCATCTGTAAGGAGAGAACAGAAATCTTCTCTTTTTGCCTACCAGGCATTTCCCCCCTTCTTTTGGAACCCCTCTTTTCTGAAGGGAAACTCACTCCATGTGGTTAGTTCAGTAAAGGCTGAATCCATTCTGCCCAATTCACATGAGAGGATATGACCTAGGGGTGGCCAACCACATTACCCATCTCACTAACCAATCCCAACATCAGGGAGAGGCAAAACGTCCAAGGCAACCAATCAGAAAACTCCCTGGGAGTTTACCCAAAAATCTGTGGGGGAGATGTCTCCTGTCTTTGTGGGTTTCTAAAAAGACAGAGTGTCAGCTTGAGTCTATCAATGCCCACCATGATTGCTCTAGAAAGAGAGGCTTCTGGAGAGAGAGGTAGAGAAAAGGACGGTGCATGTATGCAGGCTCAGGCCTGCCCAGCTCTTTGTGACCTCATGGGCTGCAGCCTGCCAGATGCCTCTGTCCACGGAACTTTTTAGGCAGGAATACTGGAATGGGTGCCCATTTCCTCCTCTAGGAGATCTTCCCAACCCAGGGAATTCATGTCTTCTGCATTGGCTGGCAGATTCTTTACCACTCTGTACCACAGAGGTGAGTATAGAGACACAAGTGAGGAGAGGAGTAGTGTTGGGGATGGGAACACAGTTGGAAGTAGGGATAGGGTCAGAGTTGGAGGTAGGGACAGGGACAAAGATGAGGTTATAGATGGGGTGGGACTAGCACCTTGACGGCACGTTAGAACCCTAGATCCGGCTGAACCAGTACCTTCAGATCTCTTGGCTAATTGAGCCAGGACATTTCTTTTGCTTAAACTAGTTTGAATGTGTTCCTATCATTTACAACTAAAGGAGTTTGAACACAATACAAACTAATGGGTTATGGCAAAAAAATAATTAAATAGAACATGGAAGGTACACACCACTGTGCTTGGCAGAGCTAAGCTGCCACTATAAGATGCTAAACACTCGGTAGCCATTATAAAAAGTATTAAATACAAGGTGTACTTATTTTTACTACTACTCCATTTTTGCCCCCAAAATACTCAAGATGAAGAAGATAAAGCAATAAAAAATAAACAGTAGGCCATAAAATTCTAATATGATTTTTAAAGCACTGAGGATCTGTAACCTAGGCAACTAGGAACTGGGGTTAGATTACGTAAAGTGGAATGGGATTCCCAGGTGGCATTCAGTCCAGTTCAGTCAGTCAGTTGTGTCCGACTCTTTGCAACCCCATGAATCACAGCATGCCAGGCCTCCCTGTCCATCACCAACTCCGGAGTTCACTCAAACATGTCCATCGAGTCAGTGATGCCATCCAACCATCTCATCCTCTGTCGTCCCCTTCTCCTCCTGCCCCCAATCCCTTCCAGCATCAGAGTTTTTTCCAATGAGTCAACTCTTCACATCAGGTGGCCAAAGTACTGAAGTTTAGCTTTAGCATCATTCCTTCCAAAGAACACCCAGGCATGATCTCCTTCAGAATGGACTGGTTGGATCTCCTTGCAGTCCAAGGGACTCTCAAGAGTCTTCTTCAACACCACAGTTCAAAAGCAAAAATTCTTTAGCGCTCAGCTTTTTTCACAGTCCAACACTCACATCCATACATGACCCCTGGAAAATCCATAGCCTTGACTAGACAGAACTTTGTTGGCAAAGTAATATCTCTGCTTTTGAATATGCTATCTAGTTGGTCATAACTTTTCTTCCAAGGAGTAAGCGTCTTTTAATTTCATGACTGCAGTCACCATCTGCAGTGATTTTGGAGCCCCCCAAAATAAAGTCAGACACTGTTTCCACTGTTTCCCCATCTATTTCTCATGAAGTGATGGGACTGGATGCCATGATCTTTGTTTTCTGAATGTGGAGCTTTAAGCCAACTTTTTCACTCTCTTCTTTCACTTTCTTCAAGAGGCTTTTTAGTTTCTCTTCACTTTCTGCCACAAGGGTGGTGTCATCTGCATATCTGAGGTTATTGATATTTCTCCTGGCAATCTTGATTCCAGCTTGTGCTTCTTCCAGCCCAGCGTTTCTCATGATGTACTCTGCATATAAGTTAAATAAGCAGGGTGACAATATACAGCCTTGACGTACTCCTTTTCCTATTTGAAACCAGTCAGTTGTTCCATGTCCAGTTCTAACAGTTGCTTCCTGACCTACATATAGGTTTCTCAAGAGGCAGTTCAGGTGGTCTGGTATTCCCATCTCTTTCAGAATTTTCCACAGTTGATTGTGATCCACACAGTCAAAGGCTTTGGCATAGTCACTAAAGCAGAAATAGATGTTTTCCTGGAACTCTCTTGCCTTTTCCATGATCCAGCGGATGTTGGCAATTTGATCTCTGGTTCTTCTGCCTTTTCTAAAACCAGCTTGAACATCATGGAGTTCACGGTTAACGTACTGATGAAGCCTGACTTGGAGAATTTTGAGCATTACTTTACTAGCATGTGAGATGAGTGCAATTGTGTGGTAGTTTGAGCATTCTTTGGCATTGCCTTTCTTTGGGATTGGAATGAAAACTGACCTTTTCCAGTCCTGTGGCCACTGTTGAGTTTTCCAAACTTGCTGGCATATTGAGTGCAGCACTTTCACAGCATCATCTTTCAGGATTTGAAACAGCTCAACTGGAATTCCATCACCTGCATTAGCTTTGTTCGTAGTGATGCTTTCTAAGGCCCACTTGACTTCACATTCCAGGATGTCTGGCTCCAGGTGAGTGATCACACCATCGTGATTATCTTGGTTATGAAGATCTTTTTTGTACAGTTCTTCCATGTATTCTTGCCATCTCTTCTTAACATCTTCTGCTTCTGTTAGGTCCGTACCATGTCTGTCCTTTATTGAGCCCATCTTTGCATGAAATGTTCCCTTGCGATCTCTAATTTTCTTGAAGAGATCTCTAGTCTTTCCCATTCTGTTGTTTTCCTCTATTTCTTTGCATTGATAGCTGAGGAAGGCTTTCTTATCTCTTCTTGCTATTCTTTGGAACTCTGCATTCAGATGCTTATATCTTCCCTTTTCTCCTTTGCTTTTTGCTTCTCTTCTTTTCACAGCTATTTGTAAGGCCTCCCCAGACAGCCACTTGGCTTTTTTGCATTTCTTTTCCATGGGATGGTCTTAATCTCTGTCTCCTGTACAATGTCACGAACCTCATTCCATAGTTCATCAGGCACTCTATCTATCAGATCTAGTCCCTTAAATCTATTTCTCACTTCCACTGTATAATCATAAGGGATTTGATTTAGGTCATAGCTGAATGATCTAGTAGTTTTCTCTACTTTGTTCAATTTCAGTGAATTTGTCAATAAGGAGCTCATGATCTGAGCCACAGTCAGCTCCCGGTCTTTTTTTTTTTGCTGACTGTATAGAGCATCTCCATCTTTTGCTGCAGAGAATATGATCAATTTGATTTCGGTGTTGACCATCTGGTGATGTCCATGTGTATCATCTTCTCTTGTGTTGTTGGAAGAGGGTGTTTGCTATAACCAGTGCATTTTCTTGGCAAAACTCTATTAGCCTTTGCCGTGCTTCATTCCATATTCCAAGGCCAAATTTGCCTGTACTCCAGGTGTTCCTACTTTTGCAATCCAGCCCCCTATAATGAAAAGGACATCTTTTTTGGGTGTTTGTTCTAAAAAGTCTTGTAAATCTTCATAGAACCATTCAACTTCAGCTTTTTCAGTGTTACTAGTTGGGGCATAGACTTGGATTACTCTGATATTTAATGGTTTGCCTTGGAAATGAACAGAGATCATTCTGTCGTTTTTGAGATTGCATCCAAGTACTGCATTTCGGACTCTTTTGTTGACCATGATGGCTACTCCATTTCTTCTAAGGGATTCCTGCCCATAGTAGTAGATATAATGGTCATCTGAGTTAATTTCACCCATTCCAGTCCATTTTAGTTTGCTGATTCCTAGAATGTCGACGTTCACACTTGCCATCTCCTGTTTGACCACTTCCAATTTGCCTTGATTCATGGACCTGACATTCCAGGTTCCTATGAAATATTGCTCTTTACAGCATTGGACCTTGCTTCTATCACCAGTCACATCCACAGCTGGGTATTGGTTTTGCTTTAGCTCCATCCCTTCATTCTTTCTGGAGTTATTTCTCCACTGATCTCCAGTAGCATATTGGGCACATACGGACCTGGGGAGTTCCTCTTTCAGTATCCTATCATTTTGCCTTTTCATACTGTTCATGGGGTTCTCAAGGCAAGAATACTGAAGTGGCTTGCCATTCCCTTCTCCAGTGGACCACATTCTGTCAGACCTCTCCACCATGACCTGCCCGTCTTGGGTGGCCCCACAGGGCATGGCTTAGTTTCATTGAGTTAGACAAGGCTGTGGTCCTAGTGTGATTAGATTGACTAGTTTTCTGTGATTATGGTTTCATGTGTCTGCCTTCTGATGCCCTCTTGCAACACATACGGTCTTTTTTGGTTTCTCTTACCTTGGACAAGGGGGTATCTCCTCACCACTCCCCCTTGTGACCTTTAACGTGGAGTAGCTCCTCTAGGCCCTCCTGAGCTCATGCAGCCACTGCTGCTTGGACGTGGGGTTGCTCCTCTAGGTGGCACTAGCGGTAAACAAAACACCCACCAATGCAGGAGATATAAGAGACACAGGTTCAATCCCTGGGTCAGGAAGATCCCCTGGAGTAGGAAATGGCAACCCGCTCCAGCATTCTTGCCTGGGACATCCCATTGGCAGAGGAGCCTGGCGAGGTACAGTCCATGGGGTTACAAAGAGTCAGACACATCTGAGCATGTATTAAAGTGAGGAGAGTACTTCCTAGTGGCATAGGCCTCGTGGGACCAGTGGAGGATGTTCTTCCTTGGGAAATCTCATGGACAGAAGAGCTGGGTGGGCTACAGTCCACAGAGTTGCAGAATGAGTTGGACGTGATTTAGGAACTGAAAACCAGCAAAAACCTCATGTGTATCATCAACAGCTCCTGGAGCAGATGGAAATTTAATGGTGTCATAGATTTCATAAGTTAGTTCTTTGCTGATGCTAAGAAGTCACTGGACTATTTATTTTAATGACCTGTTCTCTTGGGAGTCTGAAAACCAGTCTCTGACTGACAGATACACACAGTGTCTAAAAGAGTGATTTAATGGCTATCCTTAGTTGGCTATTACCTCAAATATTGAAATCTTAGCTCTTAAAAATTTCCAAATCCCTCAAAACCCTTTGGCATAGTAGAATATTCAGTGTTCCCTTGATCTTGAAAACCTTTGTAAGGAATACAGTCTGGAGTTTATGCTAAAAAATATTTCTGAAGCTGTTTCTGGTTTTACTATTATTAAAAAGAAAGCCAAATCATCTGGATTTTGGAATGGACAGGATTGCTTCATGTTTATTATTAATCTCTGTGACCAACCTAATTGGAACTGTGTACAATATTTTTGATCCATTGTGTAGTGTGTGCGTGTGTGTGTGTGTGTACATGTATGTACACATGTGTGTATGTGTACAGATCTTTATGGAGAAAGCAAATGTACTAGTGAATGCATGAGTGTGGGCTTGTCCTTGTGATCATTGTTGTTTGCACAAGTCAACCTGTTCTTGCTTACTCCCTTTAGCAATGACAGGAGTCTTTGCACTCAGCTCCATACCTGTCACATTGCTACACCCCCTAGAGGCCTGGGTCAGCACTAAAAATTGCTTCCCAAAGCACCTTTTATCCCATTCTAGCAGAGTACATCATGAGAAACGCTGGGCTGGAAGAAACACAAGCTGGAATCAAGATTGCCAGGAGAAATATCAATAACCTTAGATATGCAGATGACACCACCCTTATGGCAGAAAGTGAAGAGGAACTAAGAAGCCTCTTGAAGAAAGTGAAAGAAGAGAGTGAAAAAGTTGGCTTAAAGCTCAACATTCAGAAAACAAAGATCATGGCATCCGGTCCCATCAGTTCATGGGAAATAGATGGGGAAACAGTGGAAACAGTGTCTGACTTTATATTTTTGGGCTCCAAAATCGCTGCAGATGGTGACTGCAGCCATTAAATTAAAAGCGCTTACTCTTTGGAAGAAAAGTTATGACCAACCTAGATAGCATATTGAAAAACAGAGACATTACTTTGCCAACAAAGGTCTGTCTAGTCAAGGCTATGGTTTTTCCTGTGATCATGTATGGATGTGAGAGTTGGACTGTGAAGAAGGCTGAGCGCCGAAGAATTGATGCGTTTGAACTGTGGTGTTGGAGAAGACTCTTGAGAGTCCCTTGGACTGCAAGGAGATCCAACCAGTCCATTCTAAAGGAGATCAGCCCTGGAATTTCTCTGGAAGGAATGATGCTAAAGCTGAAACTCCAGTACTTTGGCCACCTCGTGCGAAGAGTTGACTCATTGGAAAAGACTCTGATGCTGGGAGGGATTGGGGGCAGGAGGAGAAGGGGACGACCGAGGATGAGATGGCTGGATGGCATCACTGACTCAATGGACATGAGTCTGAGTGAACTCCGGGAGTTGGTGATGGACAGGGAGGCCTGGCGTGCCCTTCATGGGGCCGCAAAGAGTCGGACACGACTGAGCGACTGAACTGAACTGAACTGAAGGAGTATCATGCTGAGTTTTAGCAGGATACAGTGCTGCCACTCCAATATACACTTTACAGTCTGTTTTGCAGTGTGTGTAACGAATGAGGCCATTTTGGACAAGACATAAATGGAACTGAGTGACGTGCACACTCTACCCTTCTTGGACTCCTTGCATCGACCTGCTGCCTAGACCCTAACTTGATGACTCAGGCGCCAGTGGAGCGAGTTGCCGCTTTCTTCTCCAGGAGACCTTCTGCCACTCAGGGATGGAAGCTGCGTCTCCTGCATTGCAGGCAGATTCTTTACCACTGAGACATTTGGTTATCCAGGCTCTGTTTCAAAATGATAGGAGTCGTTGGGACTGCTAATCATTTGCAGACTCACTTTGTAAGGAAGACACAAGCCAGGTGCAAAGCAGCAGATGCAGTCTCCAGTTTACCGGGTTCCTGTCACAGTTCATTCCCGTTACGGCAGCCTGGTGCTCAAAATCTGCTCTCAGCCAGACAGACATATGCTGGATGGTTTCATGTTTCTCAAGCTGATATATTACACCTAGCAGGTTGCTGGATAAATTAATTTATTCCTGATCTGCAAGAAGCATTTGGAATTGTCTCTGGACCTCCGTGTCAAAACCTTAAAGTGCTAGAGACTGAACCAGGATGAAACTCACAGGCTTGCCAGGACCATGACAGGCTTCCGCATGTGATGCTAATACATTGTAAAGTATGTGCTAATGAATCACAAGTGGTGTCACACAGTCTCTGCACCTTGTCATATTAATTCAAGATTTCAGAATTTCAAAATGCATTTTCAACAGGATTCAAGTGTATAAATATTAAGGAGGCATTAACCTTTATCAAAATGATTTTTTCTTGTGTTAAAAAGATCAGAAGTTAACATAACGGGGCATACAATTTGACTGTGCCGTAAAGTGGTTGATGAGGAGAACTGTTTCGGCCCCCAAATTATTCACATGAGGACTGTGAGACCTTTCATTTGCAGTTTTTTTTGGGGGGAATGGCAGAAGTGGGGATGGGAATTGGGGGAGAAAGAAGAATATTGCAAGTAGTGAGAAAAGAGTAAATTGAAGGATATCAGTTCTGTAATTAACACGCGGATTGTCATCTTTAGCACAGAGAATCACAAAACCCTGCAGGCGCTAAATAAAATGAGCTTTTGAGAGGTTTCTCGTCTTAGGCAACCTACAGAGCTTGTGTCAATTTGGAGTCACTGATGCAAACATTTTGTTCAAATACATTATTATTTGCTAGGTGCATGACATTCACAAGAATGGTTTCAAGGTCAAGTGAATATTTTGAAAAGCCAGAGTGTCGGTTCTATGAACTGGGCTTCTTGAGGTTGATCAGGGACTTGATGAAGCAAATCGGAGCTTAACCTCAAGTCCCCAGACCACCGACACACTAGCACAGCCCCCCCTTTTTTAAAACAAGAAAAAAAAAGCACTTTCGCTCCAGCAGGATCTACAGCCAGAGTCAATCTGTTCTAGCCTCAGGGAAGCCCAGACTAGAAGGAAATAAAACAGAAGCCCTTAGTTTTGTCTTCGCTTTTCAGAATCTTCACTTTTGGGGCAAATGCTTCGGGCAGCTCTATAACCACTGCACTGTTCCCCACGCCACCGGGGCAGCAGTCACGTTGGACTGACTTACTGCCCAGTCCCCATTTCCTGTCTCAGTGCCCGACACACAGCAAGTACTCGGTAAATATTTGCTGAATAAAAAAAGAGATTCAAAGGTCACATGATTCAACTATCTCTTCAAGCTAACTTAGGAAACATGACAGGGAGTTTTAAGCAGTAATTAAAATCTTATATTTATGACTCATTTCCCATAAACTTCTTAAGGGACTTGTGAAATTCTAATATGCTAACTTTCTCAGTTTTTAAATAATTTTTGTTTGTGCTTGTGGTTACTGTTGTTGTTCAGTCTTTAAATCTTGTCCAACTGTTTGCGACCCCGTGGACGGTAGCATGTCGGGCTCCTCCTCTACTATCTCCCATTGTTTGCTCAAGTTCATGTCCATTGAGTCAGTGATGGCATCCAACCATCTCATCCTCTGTCGTTCCCTTCTCCTCCTGCCTTCAATCTTTCCCAGCATCAGGGTCTTTTCCAATGAGTCAGCTCTTCAAATCAGGTGGCCAAAGAACTAGAACTTCAGCTACAGGCCTTCCAATGAATATTCAGGGTTGATTTTCTTTAGGATGTTCTAGTTTGATCTCCTTGCAGTCCAAGGGACTCTCAAGAGTCTTCTCCAGCACCACGATTTGAAAGCATCAATTCTTTGGTGCTCAGCCTTCATTATGGTTCAACTCTCACATTCATATATGACTACTGGAAAAAAAAAATAGCTTTCACTACATGGACCTTTGCTGGTAAGGTGGTGTCTCTGCTTTTTAATACACTGTCTTGCTTTGTCATAGCTTTCCTTCTAAGGAGCAGGAGTCTTTAATTGTGCTTGTAGACTTACATGCAAACAGATAATTGAAGTATTTATCAACTCAAAACTGTAGAAAATGAGTCCGAACTGTAGGAGCTTTCCGTATTAAAACGCATCCCCTTAAAAAAAGATGTACTCTTTGGGGGAATAACATAATTGTTAGACATTTTGAATTGTGATACATTACCCCCATGGAAGAATTTTATCTAACATTTTCATCTCTTTCATTGGGAAGGAAAGCCCTTTCAGGAAGACAGCTTACCCAGCAGCCACGATGGGACATCATTTGTGTGTCATAGCGTTGGATACCTGTGCTCCATCATACGGAACAACACCTTAATATGGGTGTCTTGGGTTGAACTCTGGAGAGTTCCCGTGTGTTTATTTGGGAGAAAAGGGAGAGAGCTAAGTAGTGAGCTCCCTCTAAGTAAAAACACTGTGGGACTTCCGTTCGCCATTCCCAACTACTGTCATCGCTAATCAAATCAGTTTCATATTGTCACTTGCTGGATACTTCCTAGTGTGAATATTTCATACTTAATTTAGTTTTTAAATGGTTGCTGTGGCACTGACGGCTTGCTGTTGCTGCATATGTTATATAAATGAAAATGAATTATATAAACATGTTATAAAAGATGGTCCTAGTGGATTGACCCATAGGCTTTTATCACTTCACTGCAGGTTGAGTTCTATTAGCTAAAAAGCTTACTAGCATCACACTCAAAATTTTATACACTCAGTTATTTTAAAAATAGCCCCAGTAAGCAGATTTTTGGGTTTCCCTTGTAGCTCAGTCAGTAAAGAATCTGCCTGCAATGCAGGAGACCCAGGTTTGATCCCTGGGTTGGGAAGACCCCCTGGAGAAGGAAATGGCACCCCACTCCAGTATTCTTGGCTGGGAAATACCATGGGCTGAGGAGGCAGGCTATAGTCCATGGGGTTGCAAGAGCTGGACATGACTTAGTGACTAAACCACCACCAAGCAGGTTTTTAGTCCTTTAAAACCTGATTGCTTTGTATACCCTGCGATACCTAACCCAACATCTGGTGTCATGGTAAGCTAGAGCCCAGTGGTTGTAATATCACAAGCTGCAGCAGGAGAGGGCAGGAAGAACTGAGAGAGAGGCATTGAAATACATGCATCACCACATGTAAAACAGATGGCGAGTGGGAAGTCTCTGCATAACACAGGGAGCTCAACCTGGTGGTCTGCAATGACCTAGAGGGGCAGGATGGGGTGGGAGGTAGGAGGAGGCTCAAGAGGGAGGGAGCAGATGTGTACCTGGGGCTGATTCGTGTTGACCAATGAATCAACATGTAAACAAATACAACCAATACAACATTGTAAAGCAATTTTTGTTGTTCCTTGTTCAGTCGCTCAATCATGTCCGATTCTTTGTGACTCCGTGGATGGCAGCATGCCAGGCTTCCCTGTCCTTCACTATCTCCTGGACTTTGCTCAAACTCACGTCTATTATAAAGTCAGTGATGCCATCCAACCATCTCATTGTCTGTCATCCCCTTCTCTTCCTACCTTCAATCTCTCCCAGCATCAGGGTCTTTTCCAGTAAGGCAGTTCTTTGCATAAGGTGGCCAAAGGATTGGAGTTTCAGCTTCAGTAACAGTCCTTCGATGAATATATTCAGGGTTGATTCCCTTTAGGATTGACTGATTTGATCTCCTTGCAGTCCAAGAGACTCTCAAAAGTCTTCTCCAACACCACAGTTCAAAAGCATCAATTCTTTGGCACTCAGCCTTCATCATAGTACAACTCTCACATCCGCACATGATTACTGGAAAAGCCATAGCTTTTACTCTGTGGACCTTAATTGGTAGTGATGCCTCTGCTTTTTAATGCACTGTCTAGGTTTGTCATAGCTTTTCTTCCAAGGAGCAAGCCTTGTCTTTTAATTTCATGGCTGCAGTCATTCTCCGCAGTGATTTTGGAGCCCAAGAAAATAAAGTCTGTCACAATTTCCATTGTTTCCCCATCTATTTGCCATGAAGTGATGGGAAGTAATGGGATAAAGCAATTATCCTCCAGTTAGAAATAAATACATTAAAAAAAAAATCCCAAGCTGCTATGGCCCTTTGGAGCTCTCTGGCCCAGAGACTTCTCTCTCCTGCCACCCTCGCCTCTGAGGTCCCTCGCCCTCATCTGCCCCACACTGTAGACTCTCAACTTTCTCCAACACCAACGGACTTCTCTTCTCACATAGTTTGCTAAAGTACTACTCATGTGGGTTTGTGCTAAGTGGCTTCAGTTGAGTCTGACTCTGTGTGACCCCATGGACTATACCCTGTCAGTCAGACTCCGCTGTCCATGGGATTCTCCAAGAAGAATACTGGAGTGGGTTGCCATTTCCTCCTCCAGGGATCTTCCCAACCCAGGGATTGAAACAGCATCTCTTACATCTCCTGCACTGGCGCCCCCTGGGAAGCCCGTGTGAGAACCGAGTAGGAAGACAGCTGTCTGTAATTGGAAGTGGGTCCTCACCAGACACCAAGTCGGCCAGTGCCTTGATCGAGGACTTCTCAGACTTCAGAACTGTGAGAAATCAAAAGTTTGTTGCTGAAGCCACCCAGTCTATGACACTTTTGTTACAGCATCCCAAACCAACTAAGACAACAGTCATCACAGGAGAAGGATCACAGCTGAGGATCAAAGAAATGGAAGCAGGAAGGCTAACTGGGGAACAGCAAACAGTCCAGTGGGTTATGTCACACAGTGCATGAAGCCAGAGATATGGAGAAAAGTTTGCAAAATGTATTCGGGTCACATTAGAACTAAACCATTAAACAACAGGGCCCTGAATATCATTGATTTTGGCTGGTGGTAAAGGGTCCCTAAAGGCTCTTGAGTGAGACAGTGATGTGGTGGGAGCTGTGTACCTGTGGGATGTATCTGGAAACAGTGTGAAGACTGGACCGGAGACAGGAAAGGCAGGAGATTAAAATGATACTTCAGTGGCTTTGTAGTAATCCAGCAAGATGATGCAAGTCTGAACTAAAGTGGTGGAGGGGGAAGAGACAAGAAACATTCAGGAGGTTATCGATCATTTCTCCAACCGTAATACAGATGATGCTATCCTAAGTGCCTCATTCCTGTCTATTTTTATCATTACTGCTATAGGTAGCCAGAGTGCCACAGAGTGGCATTGCTTATAGCATGATCATATTTCTTCACATTGAGCACATCAAAATACTCACACAGACATCCTGAGCTTCCCAGAAATACAGAGTGCATAGGTAATTTACCAAAAGGATAGAACTGGATACTCTAATAGAATAAAAACAAATGCTTAACTAAAGAGCCTTGTTGGCTGGAAACAGCAATTTCCCATAAAGACATTTATTTAATTAAAAATGAAGTTTATAAGTTCGTGTGTGGATTTGGTATCTTTCTATAAAATACATTTGCATTTTTCAAAATGCTTGTCTCATAAATTAATAAAATATAGGTTAACTATTTTGTTGGGAAGGAAATAATCAAGCATAGTGGGTTTCTGCAATACATCTGAAGCAATTATCTCAAGTAATTTTAATTGCCCAGGTGCTGCTAACAGCGTGCAGACAATTGGGACATTAAAATTGGAGCTATAATGGAAAATTATTTCAGAAGTTACTTTCAAATGCTTTTGTCTCTTAGTTTCTGTGGAGTGTCTGCCTCTCTGGCGTTTCTTTTACCTCTTCCTCTTTCCCCAAGTATGGAGCAGTCCTTTAGCTCTTGAAAGTCACTTGGAAGAAACAAGTGACCTTTGCTATTCTAACTATTGTTTTCCATCACCATGTGTTTCCATTTCCACAGGTTTAGCACTCATGATCTGGAACAGGGAATCTATAGAAGATCACTAACTTTTGTTGTTAACAAAAACTCTAACTCAAATTGGCTAAAATATCAATAATAAGGACAATTATTTTCTCTTGGAACAAGAAGTCTAAAAGGACAGCAATCCCAGCCATATCATGATAAGTGTTCCAAGTCTCAGCTTCGCCTCTTCCACAGGTTGGTATTGTCCTCAGGATATTTTTCCTCATGATCACAACAAGGCTGCCAGTAGCAACTACCACAACACACTTCCTTTCTCATACCAAGCAGGTGAAATAGAGAGGGAAACTCTTTGTCTTTTGATATAACTGGGCTAATTTAGGATGTAAGCTTAACCTGAGGTAATAAGACCAGAATATTTTCCCAATTAGCACAAACCTTAATTCCTAATTCAATCATTGATAAGAGGGTAAAAATACTGTGATTGGATTATACTAATCAGGATCCTGTCAGGAACTAGAGATGGGATAAAGGGATGAATACCTCTCGCCACACCCCTGAAAGCAATGTTCTAGGAATGGAAGACATTAGAGGAGGGGAGAGATGAACTCTGGTGCAAAAGATGTTAAAAATGCATTATCAACCAAGGGAACAATACAATCATGAGTTGCAAAACTACTCTGCAGAAATGTTAATGTAGGTGGCAGAAGGGGCAGCGAACTGATTAGATGAGTCACTCCTATTAAGGACTTAAACGGTTAGAGGGTTGATATTGAGAGGGGATTTAGTGTGAAGGATTTTTTAAGAGATGCTCATGTGTCATGAATCCCCATCCTAAGGGGGAAGAGTGTCTCCTTTTCTGGGTAGAGTGTCACCTGCACTTCAGTTAACAAAGAATGTTGCCTGACATCAAGCTGTCAACGTTTGCTGCGACACCAGCCCCAACCCCATGGTGTGCCCTGGAGGGAATTCTGATGGAGAAAAATGCATATTATCCATAGAGAGTTAAGATGCACATCAAAAGAATAATTTCAATGAGCCTAGGCTCTTGAATTTTCCTATACTTTGGAAAAGCACTAAAATTATTAACTTGAGATATCTGTTTTTGTGGTTAGAAGTAATCTTTTGATGTTCAACTACATTTTTTTTTTCCTGCAAAAACTCCTATATTTCCTGGCTTCTCTCCCTAACCTCACTGGAGTAGTTCCTCAGATCTGTCTGAAAGCTTATCCCCCGAGTACAGTCCTCAGTAAGGTCTCAGAATAAATAAGTTGTATGGATTTTTTCTTTCTTTCTTTTTTTTTTTTTGTCAATACCTAACACAGACTAAGAAGGGGCTCAAGGGACTCATTTGGGTAGCTTACAGTTTCCCCTGCAGTTAGAGAATCAGTATGGCTATTGCTTGACTCCTCCTGGAAATCCAAAGGCTGGAGATGGGCTGGCAAACTGTGCAGGCGGCAGAGAGAAGGAGGGTTGCTACTATGCTATGATAGACCTGAGCTCACAGTGTTTGGGGGATAGGAAATGTATGAATGCTTCCTGTGGCTGGGATGTGGGCTATGTGTGTGAACTTGAGAGTCAGGGGGAGAACCACCTTTGATGCTTTTCATTAGGATCAGCAGAGGAACAAAGAGACCTTAACAGAAATGATACTGAGGTGGATCACCATTCCCTAGAGTTTGCAGAGGAAGGAGTTGCAGAAATAACACGTTTGCCCAGATAGGAGAAACCGCAGGTCAACAACTATTGTGACATCAAGGTCTGTAAAGAACCTCTAACAGCAAGTAAACTTGAAACATTGGCCAGATGCAGAAAGTGTGAAGCCGTGTTATAAAGTGCTGGTCAAATGAGAACTCTCCTCTCCCCGTTCCTGTCTAGCCTCTGTGATCTCCACTCTCCAAAGAGATCGTGCACTGAAAAACAAACTGGATAAAGAAGAACAAGGAAAGAAAGAAGGGCCATATATGGAGTCCCCTGCAAGTGACCAGCCCAGAGCAGGACTTGGCTTTGTTGACTTTAAGTCACATTTAGAGGACACTGTATTTTTTAATTAATTGATTAAGTAATTTTGGCTGCTCTGGGTCTTCACTGCTGCACAAAGGTCTCTCAAGCTGTGTTGAGGGTGGCGACTGCTCTTCAGTTGGGGCACGCGGTCTTCTCACTGCCCGGCTGCTCTTATTGCAGAGCCCGGGCGCTAGGATATGCTGGCTTCAGGAGTTTTGGCCGGTGGGCTCAGTAGTTGTGCACCCCAGGTTTAGTTGCCCAGAGGCATGTGGGATCTTACCGGACCAGGGGTCAAACCTGTATCCCTTGCACTCGCAGGTGAGCGCACCTGGACAATTCTTAACCACTGGACCACCAGGGAAGTCCCTGGTGAATATTTTGAATGACTGAATTGACACATCTTTGCCTTCTAAAGTGACTTTTGAACCTTGTATGAGTTAAGGGAGATTCTCCAAATCATGTTCTCCAAGAGTTTTCACCCTGGAACCACTGTATGTTGGCCACAATCTGCATGAGCAAAAGGGACCTTCTGTGCTATGCCTTCAATGTCCAGGAAGCTAGTGACCAGACTCTAGGACCTTTGCTATAGCTGCCACAAAAAACCAAGTGCTTTGACAATGGTGCTTGCAAAAATCAGCAAAGTGTGGCTTCTCATGTCACTTCCTCCCAAATCCGGCTGGGGCCGTCTGCTGGGAGTCTCTAGATCAGGGGAGCCTGGGCGTGTCATCTTAGCTTTCCTAGGGCCCGGTGTGAGGCAAGCACACTCCTGTCAGGTGTCGGCATGGAATCGAGGAAACCAGCCTGCAGTATCTGCCACTATGCCCTCACCACCTGCCTGGTAGTCTGTGTCCTGAGTAGTTTCACTGCATGAATGTGTCTGCTCAAGAGATAGGGTTCATAAGAAATTGCTTCATAGCTTCACCCTGCTCTTGGAAGCTCACTGCCATCCAAGAATGAGCTCCAGAGCCAGGTGACACCCAGGTGGACCCCTCACTCTCTCCTGCCAAGTGGCCACACTTCTCCTGGATTTTCCTTCTCCCCACAGGTCTCTGCAGAGACTATTCACATCTTACCCATCCTCTGGGGTCTCCCTGAAGGGCCACCTCCCCCAGAAGTCTTTCCTTAGCTTTCCAGGCTCCTCTGAGTCCCCCTTTTCCTGTAATTTCCAGCACTTCCTGCCCAGGACAACATTTTTACATGCTTTATTATATAAGCCTGAGATTCATCTGCTAATTCATTCATTCAACAGATGTTTAAGGAGTCCATACAACATGCTTTGTTGGATGCCAGGTGGTGAACAAGACAGGCATGGTCATTCTCTTCTTAAAGCTTACAGACTACTGTGGAGGAAACAGACATTAAACTCGTAAACAACATGTAAATATAGAACTACAGGCTGTCATCAAAGCTATGAAAGAAAGCTTTTAGATGTACTGAGAGAGTAAATCAGTGGTTTGTCTTAAGCTGAGTGGTCAAAGAAGGTGTCCCTGAGAAAGTGAAATCTGAAATAAGAGGTCTAAGTAGGGACTAGCCGGGTGAACAGGGGGAGAAAAAATATTCCAGGCACAAGGAACCACATGTTTAAAGACTTTGAGTCAGGAAGAGATGAAAGCACCTTAGGAACTGAGAGGACGGTATGTTTGGGACATTGTGGCAGGGTGCGGGTGGCAGGAGTGAATTTATGTTAGCAATATAATCTGATCACGGGACTTCCCTGGTGGCTCAGCATTAAAGACTCTGCCTGCAATGCAGGAGCTGCAAGAGACATGGATTCCATCCCTGGGTCGGGAAGATCGCCTGGAGGAGGGCATGGCAACCCACTCCAGTATTCTTGCCAGAAGAATTCCACGGCCAGAGGAGTCTGGGTGGCTCCAGTCCATGGGGTCGAAAGAGTCGGACATGACTGAAGCGATGTGGCGTGTGTGCATGCGTAACCTGATGACATGGGTCTTTCCTTGTTGTGTTAGGAACTTTGGACTTAAAGCTAAGGACATTGGAAATTTTTTGCAAGAAATTATAGCAGAGCGATAATATGATGCAATTAAAGTTTTTAAAGAATGCCCTTGTTCATCAATGGAAAATGGATTTCAGGAGAACAAGAGCAGAAAAAGAGGAAATTAGCCAGGGAGCAATACAAAAGCCCAGATGAAGAGTAATAGTGGTTGGCCACTAATGATGGTTGCAGAGGAGATGGGAAGAATGGTTGATAATTGAGATCATAAGCTTTGCATCTTTGCTGCATGCCAGGTATCTGGCTTAGTGAAAACCCCATAGCTCTACTCAGTAAGTAAATATAATAAATCAATACAGTAATTAGTTAATTAATTACATGCTGCTTTAACCTTTAAAAAAGAGAAACTGAGCTATATTGTTAACTGGATCAAACATTTCACAGCAGCTGAGAAAGCAATTATGTAGACACATAGTCAATCTGGTTTGTTTATTAAGTCAGCCTGGTTACTTTGGCCATATTAATAATTGAATAATATAGACCAAATGGTTATCCAGAGTTCTGTTTAGTCACTGTAAGTCCAAGATGATATCAATTCTGTTTCAGTTGTTTTCACTGTTCATTAGATAATGCTGTGAATGCACAACTTAGAATTTATTGTAGCGGGTCATGGTGGAGAGGTCTAACAGAATGTGGTCCACTGGAGAAGGGAATGGCAAACCACTTCAGTATTCTTGCCTGGAGAACCCCATGAACCTTTTGAACTGTGGTGTTGGAGAAGGCTCTTGAGAGTCCCTTGGACTGCAAGGAGATCCAACCAGTCCATTCTGAAGATCAGCCCTGGGATTTCTTTGGAAGGAATGATGCTAAAGCTGAAATTCCAGTACTTTGGCCACCTCATGAGAAGAGTTGACTCACTGGAAAAGACTCTGATGCTGGGAGGGTTGGGGGCAGGAGGAGAAGGGGACGACAGAGGATGGGATGGCTGGATGGCATCACCGACTCGGTGAATGTGAATCTGAGTGAACTCCGGGAGTTGGTGATGGACAGGGAGGCCTGGCGTGCTGTGATTCACGGTGTCGCAAAGAGTCAGACACGACTGAGCGACTGAACTGAACTGAACTGAACTGAAGAGTGATCCCTAAATATTTTTTATGCCGTAAACCGATGTTTATTTTCAAATATTGGGGGAACTGCTTAATGTGCTCCCTTTTAGGTTGTCAGAAATGTGCATTAGAACAAACAAATAACTACTCACACAGCAAGGATTCTTAGCTGCAAGCAATAGAAGCTAATTCTGTCGGGCTTAAGGAGGAAAGAATTTATGATGAGAGTTCTGTGTGGTTCACAGAATCACAAGGAGGGCTGGATTCTTAGAGCCAAGTTATTGAGAACACTATTCAAATCTGTGATGTGACGAAGACCCCAGAGCCCCTGCAGCCCCTTTACGGAGTAGATGCCATAGCTTAACCATGAAGTTCACCAGTGCTGCAGCGGGGAGGTCCAGGAACTGACACATGGTTAGAAGCAGATACAGCCTCCGCTGATGCTGGGCAGTCCTTGCTTCAAAATGCTCTTCCGGTTCAAAGACTGGTGTGAACTTACCATTCATGAAGCAAAATTCAGGGGCTTGTTTCCTCACTTCGAGGAAGATGGGGAAGTGAGCTTCCAGGGCTAGAGGTAGGCAGAGGTTCCTACTGAGCTCTGTAAAGTGCAGGATTTTCCAAATATAGGAATAAGGTTTGGTTATTAGGATCCTAAAAGAGAGTGACAACTCCCATTTATTATCGCCATCAGTTCATAAGAGAAAAATAAAACATTTAGTTCTAAAAGGTAAAAGGGGACAAATTACAGTGTATAGAATAGCTTATGAATGGAATAAAGTTTTTTTAATAGATAAGTCACCAAATTGCCTTTATTGTTTTCTTATCTTTTTTGTTAATTGCTAAATCATGTCTGACTCTTGCGATCCCATGGACTGTGCAATCCCATGGGCTATAACCTGTTAGGCTCCTCTGTTCATGGAATTCTCCAGGTAAGAACACTGGAGTGTGTTACCATTCCCTTCTCCAGGGGATCTTCCCAATCCAGGGACTGAACCTGGGTCTCCTGCATTCAGTTCAGTTCAGTAGCTCAGTTGTGTCCAACTCTTTGCAACCCCATGAATCGCAGCACACCAGGCCTCCCAGTCCATCACCAACTCCCGGAGTTCACTCAAACTCATGTCCATCGAGTCCGTGATGCCATCTAGCCATCTCATCCTCAGTCATCCCCTTCTCCTCCTGCCCCCAATCCCTCCCAGCATCAGAGTCTTTTCCAATGAATCAACTCTTCACATGAGGTGGCCAAAGTATTGGAGTTTCAGCTTCAGCATCAGTGCTTCCAATGAACACTCAGGACTGATTTCCTTTAGGATGGACTGGTTGGATCTCTTTGCAGTCCAAGAGACTCTCAAGAGTCTTCTCCAGCCCCACAGTTCAAAAGCATCAATTTTTCGGCACTCAGCTTTCTTTATAGTTCAACTCTCACAACCATACATGACTGCTGGAAAAACCACAGCCTTGACTAGACGGACCTTTGTTGGCAAAGTAATGTCTCTGCTTCTTAATGTGCTGTCTAGGCTGGTCATAGCTTTTCTTCCAAGGAGCAAGTGTCTTTTAATTTCATGGCTGTAGTCACCATCTGCAGTAGATTTGGAGCCCCCCAAAATAAAGTCTTTCACTGTTTCCATTGTTTCCCCATCTATTTGCAATGAAGTGATGGGACCAGACGCCATGATCTTAGTTTTCTGAATATTGAGTTTTAAGTCAACTTTTTCACTCTCTTCTTTCACTTTCATCAAGGGGTTCTTTAGTTATTCTTTACTTTCTGCCATAAGGATGGTGTCATCTGCATATCTGAGGTTATTGATATTTCTCCTGGCAATCTTGATTCCAGCTTGTGCTTTATCCAGCCTGGCATTTCTCATGATGTACTCTGCATATAAGTTAAACAA
Organism: Redunca redunca; assembly: GCA_006410935.1. NCBI lineage: Eukaryota > Metazoa > Chordata > Mammalia > Artiodactyla > Bovidae > Redunca > Redunca redunca. The sequence continues at coordinate 239,012 of SJYQ01002698.1, forward strand.
GCAGGTTGACAATATACAGCCTTGGTGAACTCCTTTTCCTATTTGGAACCAGTCTGTTGTTCCATGTCCAGTTCTAACTGTTGCTTCCTAACCTGCATACAGATTTCTCAAGAGGCAGGTCAGGTGGTTTGGTATTTCCATCTCTTGAAGAATTTTCCATAGTTCGTTGTGATCCACACAGTCAAAGGCTTTGGCATAGTCAATAAAAAAGAATTAGATGTTTTTCTAAAACTCTTTTGCTTTCTTGATGATCCAAGGGATGTTGGCAATTTGATCTCTGGTTCCTATGCCTTTTCTAAATCCAGCTTGGACATCCAGAAGTTCATGGTTCACGTGTTGTTGAAGGCTGGCTTGGAGAATTTTGAGCATTACTTTGCTAGTGTGTAAGATGACTGCATTGGCAGGCAGATTCTTTACCAGTGAGCCACCTGGGAAGCCCAATGGGAAAATATTGTCTTGAGGCAGCTTGATCCACAGAACAATTTGATCCACAGAATTCATGTATGTAGATGACATAGGCTTTGTTAATAAACTTGGTCTTTGCATTTCAGCTCTACCACTTAACTTAGCAGTTGTATAATGTTAGGTAAATTAGATCTGAGATTCAAGGTCATCCTTTGTAAAATGCAGATAGTAGTTCCAAACTTTGAGATTGCTGGGGGATTATACATGTGATGTATGTAAATGTTTAACAGGACCTGGAAGGGCCCAGAAGGAGATACTCCTCTTCTGTTCTTCCCATTTGGTGCTGGGGGGAGTCAGCATCCTGCAGTAGAACCTGGACCTGTCAGCCCTTCCAGGCCTGGACTGAGCTAGGGTTGTTTGCTGTTGAGATGGTAGCACAAGGCCTATGTTAGAAGTGCTCAGTGACTGCTTCCCAAATCGACAAGTAGCTCTTACTTAAATCATTACTAATTATGTGAAGTAATAATGCAAAACACACGACATCATTCTTGGCACAGAGCAGGTATTAAGTATAAATCTGAGTTCACGACTTCCATTTCCAGGAATAATCAGCGAGTTTCTTAGGACCAATCCTCCTAAAATTTTTTTCAATGCGGTAAAATACATATAATGTAAAACTTACCATCTCAAGCATTTTTAAATGTATATATATTTCAGTGGTATCAAGTATATTCACGTCATTGTGTAATCATCACCATCATCCATTTCCAGAATGCTTTTTTTCTAACTTTAAAATTTCATTTTTTTAGGGATGTCCCTGGTGGTCCAGTGGTTAAGACTCTGCGCTGCCAATGCAGGGGCACAGGTTCAATCCCTGGTTGGGGAACTGAGACCCCGCATGCATGTGGCACAGTAAAAAGTACCGTTATATTTTAGAGAAATTTTAGGTTTATAATAAACTTGAAAGGAAGGTGCAGAGATTTCTTGTAAACTTCCTGCCCACATACATGCATAGTCTCTCCCATTATCAGCATCACTCACCAGAATGGTACGTTTCTTACCAAGGATGAACCTACATTACCTCCAAAGCCCTTAGGGTTTACCTTAGGATTCACTCTTGTGTTGTATATTCTATGGGTTTGGACAAATATATCATTACACATACCCACCATTATACTATACAGAGTGTTTTCACTACCCTAAAAAGTCCTCTGTGCTCTGCTTCTCACCTCTTCCCTTCACCCGCCTCTCCCCCTCATCCCCTCTGCAACCACCGACCTTTTTTCCTGTCTCCAGTGCTTTGCCTTTTCCAGAATGTCAGTAGTTTGAATAACACAGTGTGTTGCGTTCTTAGTTTGGCTTCTTTCACGTTGTAATATGTGTTTAAGATTTCTCTGTGTCTTTTTATATCTCAATCAACTCATATCTTTTGAGAATTAAGTAATATTCCAATATCTAGACACATCACAGTTTATCCATTTATCTACCAAAGGATATCTTGGTTGCTTCCCAGTTTTCACAATTATGAATAAACTTCTATAAATATCAACGTGCATGGTTTTATATGAATGTAAGTTTTAAGCTACTTGAGGTAAATACCAAGGAGCATGGGTTGCTGGACCACATGTAAGAGTAGGTTTAGTTTTATAAGAAACCTCCAAACATTCCGCCCAAGTGGCTGTACCATTAGCAATAAATGAGAGTTCCTTTTACTTCACATCTTTGCCATCTGGTGTTGTCAGTGTTCTGGATTTCTACAGCTATTCTAATAGGTGTGTGGTGGTCTCTAGCTTTAATTTGTATTTCCCTGATGACATGTGTGGAGCATCTTTTCATATGCTTATTTGTCATCTTCTTCATTGAGATGTGTGTTAAGGTGTCTGATTCATTTTTAATTTGGTTCATCTGTTCTCTTATTGTTTAGCTTTAAGAATTTTTTGGAAATTTCCTTTATCAGATGTGTCTTTTGCAAATATTTTCTCCCTACTATGTCTTGTGTTCTGTTCTTGATATTGTCTTTCATAGAGCAGAAGTTTTACAATTTAACTAAGTTAAGCTTATCAGTTATTCCATTGAGCATGTCTTTGGTGTTGAATCTAAAAAGACATCACCATACGCAAGATCATATAGGTTTTTGCCTATATTTTTTCTAGGAGATTTATATTTTTGCATTTTACATTTAGGTCTATCTGCTATCCATTTCTGAATTAATTTTTGTGAAGGGTATAAGGTGTGTACCTAGATTATTTTTTTTGCATGTGGATGCCCAGTTGTTTTAGCACCATTTGTTGAAGAGACTATTTTGGCTCCATTGTATTGCCTTTCCTCCTTGGTCAAATATAAGTTGACTATTATGGGGATCTTTTTCTGAGCCCTCTACTCTGTTCTATTGATCTATTTGTCTATTATTTCATCAATATCACTTTTTTTTTTTTTTTACTGTAGCTTTATAGCAAGGGTAGTGAAAGTTCTCTCTGATTTAATTTTTCTCCTTCAGTTTTGTATTAGCTATTCTGGGTCTTCTTGCCTCTCCATATAAACTTTAGAATTAGTTTGTTAATATCCATAAAATAATTTGCTGGGATTTTGATTGTGAATCACACTGAATCCATAAATCAAGTTGGGAAGATCTGACATCCTGCCAATATGAAGTATTCCATGAACATGGAATAGTTCTCCATTTATTTAGTTATTTTAAATTTTTTCATAAAAACTACAGTACCATATTTCCTCATATAGATCTTACAAATATTTTGTTATGTTTATACTTAAGTGATGGAATTCCAGTGGAGCTATTTCAAATTCAGAAAGATGATGCTGTGAAGTGCTGCACTCAATATGCCAGCACATTTGGAAAACTCAGCAGTGGCCACAGGACTGGAAAAGGTCAGTTTTCATTCCAATCCCTAAGAAAGTCAATGCCAAAGAATGCTCAAACTATTGCACTCATCTCACATGCTAGCAAAGTAATGCACAAAATTCTCCAAGCCAGGCTTCAACAATACGTGAACCATGAACTTCCAGATGTTCAAGCTGGTTTTAGAAAAGGCAGAAGAACCAGAGATCAAATTGCCAGGAGAAATATCAATAACCTCAGATATGCAGATGACACCACCCTTATGGCAGAAAGTAAAGAACTAAAGAACCTCTTGATGAAATTGAAAGAGGAGCATGAAAAAGTTGGCTTAAAGCTCAACATTCAGAAAACTAAGATCATGGCATCTGGTCCCATCACTTCATGGGACATAGATGGGGAAACAATGGAAACAGTGAAAGACTT
>SJYQ01002698.1:247443-303538 GCA_006410935.1 Redunca redunca
CTCCGGGAGATGGTGATGGACAGGGAGGCCTGGTGTGCTACGATTCATGGGGTCGCAAAGAGTCAGACATGACTGAGGAACTGAACTGAACTGAACTGAACTGATGAAGTAAACTAGATTCTCTGTAGTGTGGTTGGGTGCTCAGGTGTGTATTTTTCAGATAACTGTTGTGTTGCTATTGTTCATGGTTTTGGTTTTTATTATTACCATGTTATTCCCAGTAATTGCCATATTTTTTCCCAGAAATGCATTGGTGATTTTATCAGTCAGGATAAGTTATAGATTGTTGTTGTTGTTCAGTAGCCAAGTCGTGTCTGACTCTTTGCGACCCCATGGACTGCAGCACGTCAGGCTTCCCTGTCCCTCACCACCTCCCAGAGTTTGCCCAAGTTCATGTCCATTGAATCAGTGATGCCATGCGACCATTTCATCCTCTGATGCCCTCTTCTTCTGCAGTCAGTCCTTCCTGGCATCAGGGTCTTCTCCAATGAGTCTGCTCCTCACATCAGGCCAAAGTATTCAGCTTCTGCATCAGTCCTTCCAGTGGTTTGTTCTTGCTTATGCCATGGCAATAAAAAATGGCAAAATCTCAGTGGATTAATGGAATGCATGTTTATTTTTCACTCATGCTGTCTCCTTTCGGTCTGGACAGCTCTGCGGACAGAGGTTCTCCACATGGTACAAGGTTAGGTTGTTGGGCTGGGTCAATCTCAGGGCACTACCGTGTCAGCAGGCACCTCTAGGACCACCACATGGGGAAAGAAGACCTGGGCACTCAAGCAAGAGTGACCAGATGCTTCCACATGCGAGTGATGCATGCTGCACATTTCACGGGCTGAAGCAAACCACGCATTTATGCCTATGTTCCAGGCAGGGAGGGGGGAAGGGCACAGGTAAGTGTAATTCTCCCACATGGCCAGAAAGAGCGGTGTATTGGTGTGTTAGCAGTATAATGCCCACCTCCATTACACAGCAGAATTAAGCCCAAATAAATTTTGTATTTTGTAAAAGTGAATGGAGTCCTAGTTAAATGGCAAGCATAATGATAAGGATAATATCTTCCTTTTGTTTAATACTTTGAAATTCATGAAGCACTTTCTTAACATATTTTTTATTCATTTATTCAGCAGACTTTAAAGCACTAGTTATGGGCAAGGTGCTTTGCTAACTACAGAACATGTGAATAACATGTAGACTCTGCCCTTCAGCATGGTGATGCCATGTGGCAACCGCAGTAGAAAAGCCTGGATGGACAGAATGACGCCGGGGAGGAGAGAGCTCGGACCACCAGGGAAGGCATGAAGAAGACTTCTTACATGAAGCGACACTTGAGCCAGGATTTCAAAGGTAAGTAGAATTTTATAAGCAGAAGAAATAGGGAGTTGGGAAAGACAATGCACGGAATGAGAAAAGCAAGTAAAAAGGTACGGAGAATTATCTCTGAGGCTCTCCCAAACTCCTAGGAATTGACACTCTTGAAATTTTATAGATAAGGAAACCTATCACAAAGAAGGATATGACTTTCTCAGCTCTTAAACTTACTACAAGACAGGATAGAGCTTAAGTCATTTAACTCCAAATCCTTTGTTCTAGACACATCATTATTATCTAAATATTTTATACATATTAATGGCTGGCATACAATCAATATTCAGTGGTGGATGGTAATTGTAAAGCTCTAGATGACTCTGCATACTATGCACCAGGTATTTCTGATCTACATGGGCATCTCTTTTTATTAAATTGAGATATAATTGATATGTAACTATATCAGTTTCAGGTATGCAATGTAATGAGTCAAACTTGTACATACTGAATACACCTAGCGCCTTGCCATCATAAGTCTAGTCAGTATTTGTCATCACACATAGCTAAAAAACGTATTTCTTGTGATTACTTTGAAAATTTACTCTTTTAGCAACTTTCAAATATACAGTACAGTATTTGTTAACTACAGTTGCCATGCTGTACATTACATCTCCCTGACATTTATTTTATATAACTGGCAATTTGTACTTCCATATGTCCCTTCTTTATCATCATATGCGTGATTTCAAGTAAGTATCTGATACATCATAGGTTGTTTATAAACATTTGTGGAAGGAAGGGAGAGAGGGAGGGGGGAAGGAAGGAAGGAAGCAAGGATGGAAGGAATCTCTAAGCCCTTATTCTTAAACTAATGGGAAAAATGTCCTTAATCTACTTGAGCACTAATATAATTCCTCACGTTGCATGCATAGACCTTCCAGTCCATCATATGTTTTTGTGTGAGACATTATGAGACACTATGACTTATAGCAATGAGAACAGAGAAGCATGGGTCACAGGGAAAGAGCCCAATGCAGGGCTTAACTATTCCCTATGCGTACATTGAATGGCTGGCTGAATGGCAAAATCATATTTGTCATTATTCATCTGAAATAACACATCTGTGTGGTTTAAACCTTCAGAGACTAGAGATTTATTATACATCAGTGATTACTTCAAACATTGGAGATTAATGAAGCATGAGAGATTACTTCAGATTTTAGTGATCTCAGGAGTTTAGTAAACATGGCAAACTCTCCAGTCAGTACTGAAAGGTCTGATGGGGCCACAGCAGGGCTTATTTATAGAAACTCTGGTTCTGCACCAGTGATGCATCTGTCCTTTTTGCTGTAAGAGAAGATTCAAAAGATGGTCTAGGGTGATTGCACATCAATACTTATCTCAGTGGTATATCAAAATGTGCCAGGAGTCACCTTCAGAATTAACCATCTCCATGTGGCTGTTCATACAGCCTTGTAGCCAAAAACACAGAGGCTAAAGGCCACCTATCAGTCAGCAAGGAGTTTTAATAACTTCTTTTTGTTGTTTTAGTTGTTAAGTCATGTCCGACTCTCTTGTGACCCCATAGATTGTAGCCCACCAGGCTCCTCTGTCCATGGAATTTTCAATGCTAGAATACTGGAGGGGGTTGTCATTTTCTTTTCCAGAGGATCTTCCCGACCCAGGGATTGAACTTGTGTCTCTTGCTTGGCAGGTAGATTCTTTACCCTGGGGCACCAGTGGTATGAATATTAGGGAATGGCTACTAGAGAAACAAAGGTAAGGCATATCCTTTGCTCTTAAAAAGGATGCAAACCAGTTGGGGTCATATAAGGAAATAATGAAAGAAGTCTTGAATTGAGTGCCAAATAATTGGGCAACAGATGTACAAGGAAGGAGAGATCACCGGGTACCAGGAAGACTTAATGGACAGAACAGAACTTGAAACTGTATCATTTGGGAAGTAACTCCTGCCTGCAGACTCCCAGGATCCAGACACACAGTATTCCACCTCCTGTGGAATACACACATGTACCTCCTGTGACATATAAGAAATTACAGGTGTCATGAAGTTATTCATGGGCTGCTCACATGGCCTAGAATATTTTCCCCCTACTTTTCTGCCCAGCTGAAGCCCTCTTCAAGTTCTCGTTCAAAGCTGACTTCCTTCCCCAGAGCCTTCTCCATCTCCTTTGGCACACGGGCAAGAGTCACCACCCCTTCCTTTGCACTCCCACGGCCCTCTGTACAGGTGTGGCCGCTCTGGTGCAGCACTCGCCACACCACACTGTAATGGACTGTTTACCCGTCTGCTTCCCCACTCCCTGCTGTGGGCCAAGGCGTGAGCCCTCCAAAGCACTGCTTATGTGGGTGGATTAATAAATTAACTGGAGGCGAGTTTTCAAATTGGAGGTCTGCTAAGATGGGTTCAGACTTTAAAGGACCTTTTAAATACAAGCCAGAGAAGAGGGGGAAAGGAAGGAAGGAAGGAAAGAAGGAAGGAAAAGATATGTATAAGTAAGTTAAAGGAAAAGATTGGAGCTGGATAATTTTTTAATTAATTAATTTTTTACCGAAGGAAAATTGCTTTACAGAATTTTGCTGTTTTTCTGTCAAACCTCAGAATAAATCAGCCATAGGTATACACACACTCCTCCCTTTTGAAACTCCCTCCCATCTCTCTCCCCATCCAACCCCTCTAGGTTGATATAGAGTCCCTGTTTGAGTTTCCTGAGTGATACAGCAAATTCCCATTTGCTACCTATTTTACATATGGTAATGTAAGTTTCCATGTTACTCTTTCCATACGTCTCACCCTCTCCTCCCCTCTCCCCATGTCCATAAGTCTATTCTCTATTACTGTTTCTCCACTGTTGCCCTGTAAATAAATTTTTCAGTACCATTTTTCTAGATTCTATATATTTATCTTTCTCTTTCTGACTCACTACACTCTGTATAATAGGTTCTAGGTTCATCCACCTCATCAGAACTGATCCAAATTTATTCCTTTTTATGGCTGAGTAATATTCCATGATGTATATGTACCACAACTTCTTTATCTATTCATCTGTCGATGGACATCTAGGTTGCCTCCATGCTCTAACTATTCTAAATAGTGAACAATGGGATACATGTGTCTCTTTCAATTTTGGTTTCCTCTGGGTACATGCCCAAGAGTGGGATTGCTGGGTCACATGGTGGTTTTATTCCTAGTTTTTTAAGGAATCTCTGTACCGTCTTCCATAGCAGCTGAATCAATTTACATTCCCACCAACAGTACAACAGCATTCCTTTTTCTTCACACCCTCTCCAGCACAGACATTTTGATGAGGGCCATTCTGGCTGGTGTGAGGTGATATCTCATTGCAGTTTTGATTGCATTTCTCCAGTACTTTGGCCACCTCATGCGAAGAGCTGACTCATTGGAAAAGACTCTGATGCTGGGAGGGATTGGGGGCAGGAGGAGAAGGGGACGACAGAGGATGAGATGGCTGGATGGTATCACTGACTCGATGGGCGTGAGTCTGAGTGAACTCCGGGAGTTGGTGATAGACAGGGAGGCCTGCAATTCATGGGGTTGCAAAGAGTTGGACACGACTAAGCGACTGAACTGAATAATGAGTGATGTTGAGCATCTTTTCATGTGTTTGTTAGCCATCTGTATGTCTTCTTTGGAGAAATGTCTGTTTAGGTCTTTTCCCCGCTTTTTGATTGGGTTGTTTATTTTTCTGGTATTGAGTCGTATGAGCTGCTTGTATATTTTGGAAGTTCTTTGTCAGTTGTTTCATTTGCTATTATTTTATCCAATTCTGAGGGTTGTCTTTTCACCTTGCTAATAGTTTCCTTTGCTGTGGAAAAGCTTTTAAGTTTAATCAGGTGTCACTTGTTTACTTTTGTTTTTATTTCCATTACTCTAAGAGGTAGGTGGGTCATAGAGTATCTTGCTTTGATTAAAGTCATGGAGTGTTCTGCCTATGTTTTCCTCTAAGAGTTTTATAGTTTCTGGCCTAAAATTTGGGTCTTTAATCCATTTTGAGTTTATTTTTGTGTATGGTGTTAGAAAGTGTTCTAATTTCATTCTTTTGCATGTAGCTGTCCAGTTTTCCCAACACCATTTATTGAAGTGGCTATCTTTGCCCCATTGTATGTTCTTGCCCCCCTTGTCAAAAATAAGGGACACATAGGTGCATGGGTTTATTTCTGGGCTTTCTATCTTGTTCCATTGGTCTATAATTCTGTTTTTGTTCCAGTACTGTACTGTCTTGATGACTGTAGCTTTGTAGTATAATCTGAAGTCAGGAAGGTTGATTCCTCCAGCTCCATTCTTCTTTCTCAAGACTGCTTTGGCTATTCAGGGTCTTTTGTGTTTCCATATGAGTTGTGAATTTTTTGTTCTAATTCTGTGAAAAATGCCATTGGTAATTTGGTAGGGATCACATTGAATCTGTAGATTTCTTTTGGCAGGATAGTCATTTTCACAATATTGATTCTTCCTACCCAGGAACATGGAATATCTCTCCATCTATTTATGTCTTTGATTTATTTCATTAGTGTCTTTCTGTGTAAAATTCTTTTGCCTCCTTAGGTAGGTTTGTTCCTAGATATTTAATTCTTTCTGTTGCAGTGGTAACTGGGATTAATACCTTAATTTCTCTTTCTGATTTTTCATTGTTAGTATATAGAAATGCAAGTGATTTCTGTGTATTGATTTTGTATCCTGCAACTTTGCTAAATTTACTGATTAGCTCTAGTAATTTTCTGATACTATTTTTAGGGTTTTCTATGTACAGTGTCATGTCATCTACAAACAATGAGAGCTTTACTTCTCCTTTTCCAGTCTGGATTCCTTTTATTTCTTTTTCTTCTCTGATTGCTGTAGCTAGGACTTCCAGAACTATGTTGAATAACAGTGGTGAAATTGGGCACCTTTGTCTTGTTCCTGATCTTAGGGGGAATGCTTTCAGCTTTTCACCACTGAGAATAATGTTTGCTGTAGACTTATCATATATGACCTTTACTATGTTGAGGTAGGTTCCTTCTATGCCCACTTTTTGAAGAGTTTTAATCATAAATAGGTGCTGAATTTTGTCAAAGGCTTTTTCGGCATCTATTGAGATGATCATATGGTTTTTATCTTTCAATTTGTTAATATGGTATATCACTTTGATTGATTGCCATATATTGAAGAATCCTTGCATCTCTGGAATAAACCCAACTTGATCATGGTGCATTAGCTTTTTGATGTATTGCTGAATTCTGTTTGCTAAAATTTTGTTGATTTTTGCATCTATGTTCATCAATGATATTGGCCTGTAGTTTTCTTTTTTTATGTTGTCATTGTCTGGTTTTTGTTTCAGGGTGATGGGCCTTGTAGAATGAGTTTGGAAGTTCCTTCCTCTGCAATTTTTTGAAAGAGTTTTAGAAGGATAGGCATTAGCTCTTCTCTAAATGTTTGATAGAATTCTCCTGTGAAACCAAATGATCCTGTGCTTTCATTTTTTGGGAAATTTTTGATCACAGCTTCAATCATAAGACTTGCAATTGGGTTGTTCATAATTTCTATTTCTTCCTGGTTCAGTCTTGGAAGACTGAACTTTTCTAAGAATCTGTCCATTTCTTCCCGGTTATCCATTTTATTGTCATATGGTTGTTCATAATAGTCTCTTAGAATCCTTTTTATTTCTGCACTGCCTGTTGTAACCTCTCTTTTTGCACTTCTCATTTTGTTGATTTGACTCTTCTCTCTTTTTTTCTTGATGAGTCAGGCTAAAAGTTTGTCAATTTTGTTTACTTTCTCAAAGAACCAGCTTTTAGTTTTATTAATCTTTACTATTGTTTCTTTCATTTCTTTTTCACTTATTTCTGCTCACATCCATATGATTTCTTTCCTTCTACTAATTTTGGGATTTTTTTCTTCTTTTTCCAGTTGTTTTAGGTATAAAATTAGGTTGTCTATTCAATATTTTTCTTGTTTCTTGAGGTATTGTTATAAACTTCCCTCTTAGAACTGCTTTTGCTGCATCCCATAGGTTTTGAGTTGCCATGTTTTCATTGTCATTTGTTTAAATTTTTTTTATTTCCCTTTTGATTTCTTCAGTAACAAGTTGGTTACTTAGAAACATGTTGTTTAGTCTCTATGTGTTTGTGTTTTTTACACTTCTTTCTTGTAATTGATATCTAGTCTCATAGAATTGTGGTCAGAGAAGATGCTTGATACAATTTAAATTTTCTTAAATTGACTGAGGTTTGATTTGTGACCCAAGATGTGGTCTATCCTGGAGAATGTTCCATGTGCACTTGAGAAAAAGGTATATTCTTCTGCATTTGGATGGACTGTCCTGAAGATATCGATGAGATCCATCTCATCTAATGTATCACTTAAGAGTTATGTTTCCTTATTAATTTTCTGTTTTGATGATCTGTCCATTGGTGTGAGTGGGGTTTTAAATTCTCCTAGTATTATTGTGCTACTGTTAATTTCTCCTTTTGTCTGTTTGTGTTTGTCTTATGTATTGAGGTGCTCCTATGTTGGGTGCACAGATATTTACAATTGTTATATCTTCCTCCTGGACTGATTCCCTTGATCATTATGTAATGTTCTTCCTTGTCTCTTGTAATCTTCTTTATTTTAAGGTCTATTTTGTCTGACATGAGGATTGCTACTCCAGCTTTCTCTTGCTTCCCATTTGCATGGAATATATTTTTCCATCCTCTCACTTTCAGTCTATATATTTCTTGAGTTCTGAAGTGGGTTTCTTATAGACAGCATATATATAAGTCTTGTTTCTGTATCCATTCAACCAGTCTGTGTCTTTTGGTTGGAGCATTTAACCCATTTATATTTAAAGTAATTATTGATATATATGTTCCTATTGCAATTTTCTTAATTGTTTGGGGCTGATTTTGTAGATCTTTTTTTTTCTTTTGTATTTCTTGACTATAAAATTCCCTTTAAAATTTGTTGTAAAGCTGGTTTGGTGGTACTGAATTCTTTTTACTGTTACTTGTCTGAAAATCTTTTAATTTCTCCATTGATTTTGAATGAGATCCTTGCTGGGTACAGTAATCTTGGTTGTAGATTTTTCCCTTTCAGTACTTTAAATATATCCTGCCATTCCCTTCTCACCTGCAGAGTTTCTGCTGAAAGATACAGCTGTTAAGGGTATGGGGTTTCCCTTGTATGTTACTTGTTGCTTTCCCTTGCTGCTTTTAATATTCTTTCTTTGTGTTTAGTCTTTGTTGGTTTGATTAGTGTGTGTCTTGGCATTTTTCTCCTTGGGTTTATCCTGTATGGGACTCTTTGTGCCTCTTGGACTTGATTGACTATTTCCTTTTCCATGTTGGGAAAACTTTCAACTATAATCTCTTTAAAAGTTTTCTTATACCCTTTCTTTTTCTCTTCTTCTTCTGGGACCCCTATCATCCAAATGTTAGTGTGTTTGATATGGTCCCAGAGGTCTCTGAGACTGTCCTCAGCTCTTTTAATTCTTTTTACTTTATTCTGCTCTTCAGAAGTTATTTCCACTATTTTATCTTTCAGCTCACTGATTCATTCTGCTTCAGATATTCTGCTATTGATTTCTTCTAGAGTATTTTAAGTTTCAGTAATTGTGTTGCTTTCCCCTGTATGTTTATTCTTTAATTCTTCTATGTCTTTCTTAATTGATTGTTGCATTTTCTCCATTTTGTTTTCAAGGTTTTTGATCATGTTTACTATCATTATTCTGAACTCTTTTTCAGATAGCTTGCCTATTTCCTCTTCATTTGTTTGGACATCTGTGTTTCTAGTTTGTTCCTTCATTTGTGCAGTATTTCTCTGCCTTTTATTTTATTTTTTTTAAGTTACTGTGTTTGAGGTCTCCTTTCCCATGCTACAAGGAAAGTTGAATTCTTTCCTTTAAGAAGGTTGAATTTCTTCTTCCTTTTGGCTTCTGTCCTCCTAGCATTGGTCCAGTGGTTTGGTTAGCTTCACATAGGGTGAGATTTGTGGTGAGTTTTTGTTTGTTTGTTTTTCCTTTGATTAACAAGGCTGAGTGAAGTGGTACTCCTGTCTGCTGATGATTGGGTTTGTATTTGTCTGATGATGTTTTGTTTGTTGCTTAGATGAGGCATCCTACACAGGGTGCTGCTGGTGGCTGGGTGATGCAGGGTCTTGTATTCAAGTGGTTTCTTTTGTGTGAGTTCTCAATATTTGATACTCTTCAGAGTTAGTTCTCTGGTAGTCTAGGGTCTTGGAGTCAGTGCTCCTACTCTAAAGGCTCACGGCTTGATCTCTGGATCTGGAACAAAGATTCCACAAGTGGTTTGTTATGGCCTTAAGTGAGATTAAAACAAATACCCCAAAATGGGAAACCAAAGATGAACCCCAGACAAATGGCAATTACAAAATCAGGCAAATAATAATTAAAATAATGGAATATACACATATACATATACACCCATGAGCAAAATGCAAACAGTCCAGTGAAAAGAAAGTACGGTAGACTGACTTGGTGAACAAAGGAAATAAAAAATTTTATTTACCAGTTAAGAACAAAGCTAATTTAAGCACAAACTGGAAAACAAAGCTAAAGCAAGGTGCCAAGTGGGGAATGAAGCAATGAAAACAAAACTAACAAATATGTCGAGAGGAAAAGAAAGAATAGATATGCAAAGTTAAATAGAGGTAGATGAAAAAGATTTATATACATTAAAGATTAACTGCAAGGGGAAAAGAACAGTANACAGTAGGAAAGGCAAACAAAGGAATAAATGTAGAAAAACATAATAGGTTAAAAAATTAAAAATTAAAGTTATAAAAAAGAGAAAGAAGAAAGAAAAAAGGGAAAAATAAAGGAAAACACAGAACTGCAAAAACCCAACGTAAAGGCAGGGGTTTATAACAACAATACAAAGTGTGACTGAATATACACATATACATATACACCATAAGCAAAATCAAAACAGTCCAACAAAAATAAAGTACCGTAGACTGACCCAGCAAACAAAGGAAACCAAGAATTACTAGAACAAAACTAATTAAAGCACAAACTGGAAAACAAAACAAAATCAAGGTGCCAATTGGGGAGTAAAGCAATGAAAATAAGACTAACAAATATGTTAAGAGCAAAGGAGAGAAAGAAAAGAAAGAAAGAATAGATATGTAAAGTTAAATAAAGGTACATAAAGAAAATTTATATACATTAAAGTTTAACTGCAAGGGGAAAAGAACAGTAGGAAAAGTGAACAAAGGAATAAATGTAGAAAAAATAATAATAGGTTTTAAAATTTTTAATTAAAAAAAAGAGATTAAAAGAAAACAGAGGAGATCTCCACAGGACTGCAAAAGCCAATGTAGAGGCAGAGGTTTATGACAACAATAAAAATTGTGACTGAGGAAAAAAAACAAAACTCAAAAGCTTAATTGGATTTCTTAGTGCCAATAAAATCAACAAGTACAACAGAGGGGAGACAAAAGGAAAAGAGAAAGAAAAAGAATCCAGAGGAATCTACGGAACAAGTCATAAATGTTTTTATTGAGTCACTGCTGTCAGAGTCCTTTCCCTTGCTGGGAGTCACAGTCCATCCCACCTCCCTAGGATGCCCTCCAACACTGAACTGGTCTCTGGACCTGCTGTGGGGGCAGTTCATATTCTAATCTGGTCCTACTCCTCTGTTTTCTTACCTCCAATGTCCGCAGCTATCAGAGCTAGTGAGTTTTCTTTTGTCGGAGCTCTCAATAACCTTTTATATATTCCATAAACACAGAGTGCCTAGTTGATCATGAGAATTTAATCTGCAAATTGTATAGCTGGTGCAAAGGTTTTGTGTCGGGAGACACATTAGGCATTACTGACAAAATGGAAGCACGGCCCTAAACCCCCTTCCTTTGTTCCATAGGCACGGACCTGGAATGAAGGAGTTAGGCTTTGTGATTCTGATTTGTTTTTTCCTTTCCTCGGCTGAGTTGACTGAAGAGAATATTAAGGTGCTTATTGTTTTTTAGAGGAGCATGAGAAAGCATAAAGCCTTCTGCAGCTGTGCTCAAAGAATAATTCATAAAGTTAATCATCGACATTTGTTCAAGGACTTTTACAAAAGAGTGTTCCAGGGTGAGCACAGAGGCCACAGCTTGAGGCCATGGGAGGGATTGCTATCTGAAGCCTGTTTGTGAGGAAAGTGTTTATGGTAAAGGAGTTTGCTGAATTTAGGGCTTAGGAATAATTAAAATAGTTAGAAGCTAAAGATTTAAGGGATGCTGTAACGTTAGCATATTCTACTATCGCTTATAGAGATTAGGGACTTTAGAGATATTTATAGCTAGAAGCCCTTTCTTAGAAATAGTGAGCTTAGGATACTAGGGGCACACAGGACTTAGAAAGATAAGAAATAAACTGAGGAATGTGGTATGCAGCCCAGACATTAGCATGAGTTACAGTGTATTCACAAGGACACATGAGAAAAAGTAGATAAGAGAATCACTGAGCAAGGAACTCCTTTTGAGGGGCAACAATGATTTTTGGAGAAAAATAAATCTGGGTCAATGGGAACTAAAAATATCAAACCTCTGACCTAATGCTTTTGTAAAAGTATAAAAGAGAATCATAATCTTGAAATAAACAGGCAGTCCAAGAAAACTGACAGGCTGCCTCAGTTTCTCGCCGACACTGCTCACCCCTTCAGGTTGAATCCCTGGCTGCTGGAGCTGGACTCTGGCAGTTTGGGGTGTTCTTCCTTAGCCACACTGTCCCTGAGTTTCTTTTCTTTTTTTTTATTTTAATTTTTATTTATTTTACTTTACAATACTGTATTGGTTTTGCCATACATTGACATGAATCCACCACGGGTGTACATGAGTTCCCAATCCTGAACCCCCCTCCCACCTCCCACCCCATATCATCTCTCTGGATCATCCCCATGCACCAGCCCCAAGCATCCTGTATCCTGTATCCAACATAGACTGGCGATTTGTTTCTTACCTGATAGTATACATGTTTCAATGCCATTCTCCCAAATCATCCCACCCTCTCCCTCTCCCTCAGAGTCCAAAAGTCTGTTCTATACATCCGTGTCTCTTTTGCTGTCTCACATTATCATTACCATCTTCCTAAATTCCATATATATGTGTTAGTATACTGTGTATGTCCCTGAATTTCAATTGTGGATTTATTTCCACCTCTGCATGTGGGTCGTCAACTAGGGTTTGCTCCTGAGGCTGCCCTGGAAAACTTGGGTCTGCACCAGTGAAGGAGGTGGTGCAGCTGCTTGAGTCACAGGGGTTCTGGCAGCACCAGGTACTCAGAGGGGTTGGCAGCTGCAGGAAATATAGTGTTCTAAAAAGGTATGGCAGAGAAGGCAATGACAACCCACTCCAGTACTCTTGCCTGGAAAATCCCGTGGATGGAGGGGGCTGGTGGGCTGCAGTCCATGGGGTCGCTAGGAGTCGGATACGACTGAGCAACTTCACTTTCACTTTTCATTTTCATGCTTTGGATAAGGAAATGGCAACGCATTCCAGTGTTCTTGCCGGGAGAATCCCAGGGACGGGGGAGCCTGGTGGGCTGCCATCTATGGGGTTGCAGAGTCAGACACGACTGAAGCAACTTAGCAGTAGCAGCAGCAGCAGAAGGGTATGGCGACCAGTATTGGCCAAATACTCCAGTATTCTTGCCTGGAGAACCCCCTCTCTGACAGAGATGCCTGGCAGGCCACATTCCACAGGGTTGCAAAGAGTCGGACATGACCAAAGCAACCCTGGGCGCATAGACACAAGACTGTTTTTTTTTTTTTTTTTTTTTTTTTTTTTTTTTTTGCCTGTGGCAACTTGGCCCCAGTAAGGGCTGAGCATGAAGGTGGTACAGCTGCTTGGCTTGTGGGGACCCTGGAGGCACCAAGTATGCAGGGACACGGACTGCCTCCACCGCAGGAGTTACGGCCCAATCAGAGTCTTTTTTCCAGTCTCTTGTAGCTGGCGATCAGAAGGCGTCTTTGGCCAGTCTTTCTCTACAGCTTCACCCGTTTGGGCACTTAGAGGGCTCCCTTGCCTGGGGTCCTTCTCTGTAGTTCAGTGCATCAGGCACATAGAGGGGCCCCCCTGAGAGGGATCCTACCCTGTAGTTCAGTGCGTCAGGCGTCTGATGGGCCAGCCCCTCTGTTGTTCAGCTGCCGATGCGGGCCTGTTGGGGGAGAGAGGCCATGGTGACGGCTGCACCCCCTACACGTGACTCGGCAGTATCGCCTTGCTTCCACGGTGCCTGGCTTTCCTCCACAGGCGTTTCCCACCACGATCTCCTCCCTCACATCCCCTGGATCCTTCTCTCCACAGTCAACAGCAGCCCTCACACTGGGATTGCCCCACAGTCCCTAAACTCCAGCCCCCAGCCACTGCGCCTTCCAGGGGACCTGCGTCCCTGTCCGGGGTGTGCATGGCTGCGGCAAGGACTGTCTGATTCTCATTCATTTAGGCTGCCACAGCTCAGCGGTTTCACTCTCAGCCTTAAATGTTTCTCCTCTGACTCAGACAATTGCCCTGATGGGGGGATTGGACCCCTGCTTCAGTTCCCCCACCCGCTGAGGGCAGGTCCAGACCTACTAACACTCCTGTTTTTCCCCCTAGCTCCTTTGGCCTACCGAGTTTTGTGTGGGTCTATATATTCTTTTCCGCTGGTCAGGTCCTCCTGTCGGCTCTCAGCTGGTGTTCTGCATTCACTTCTGTGTCTGAAGGTACGTTCCTGATGTATGTGGAGAGAGATGTATTCCGGGTCCACCTACTCCTCTGTCATCTTGTTCGCCTCCTGGGTTAATTTTTTAGAAGACCCAGAAAATAAAAGGCCTCCAAATTCCCACTTCTTAGTGTTGTCTACTATCAAAATTATTTGAGCTTCCCCAGCAGTTTTTCTATATATATAAATACATTGTCAAATTTCCCTACAATTCATATTCCCACTATTCATGTAGAAAAAGTGAAAGTGAAAGTTGCTCAGTCGTTTCTGACTCTTTGAGACCCCATGAACTATTCGGTCCATGGAATTCTCCAGGCCAGAATACTGGAGTGTATAGCCTTTCCCTTCTCTAGGGGATCTTCCCAACCCAGGAATCAAACCCAGGTCTCCCACATTGCAGGAAGATTCTTTACCAGCTGAGACACAAGGGAAACCCAAGAATACTGGAGCGGGTAGCCTATCCCCTCTCCAGCGAATCTTCCCGATCCAGGAATTGAACGGGAGTCTCCTGCATAGCAGGTGTATCCTATACCAATGTAGAAGAGTGTCCAAAAGTCCAGCCAGGCAACAAATATTGGTTGTGTGCTTATAACTTATTGTATAATTGTAGACAAACCAGACATTATCCCTGCCTTCCATGATTTTATAGTACAGTGGATAAAACAGCACCTAAAAAATTATATATGTTAAGTAAACGATTAAAATGTGTAAAGATTTATCCCCACCATTGCTTTGGATGCTTTCAACAGAGGTATGCTACGATAAAAGCAGTGCTATGAATGATAAGTTGGCAGCAGAGTAGATTGAAAAGAATCGTTATGAAAACCTGGGCGTGAATACTGGCAATGAAAATAGAGGGAAACCAAGTGAAATCAAGAAATATTTTAAAGCAATACAATATTGGTGGACTATTTGGGGCTACAAGGATAATCCAATCATTGTTAGGATTTTTGTGGGCTACAGTCCAGGGAGTCACGAAAGAGTCGCACACATGGAATAGCCCCTCCAGTGAGCAGTTTTTAGAATGCAAGGAGGAGCCAGATTATAGACTTTAGAAAATTTGGAGACTTTGAGTCTAAACTTTTCTGATTACCAAAAATGTGGGCTCATTTTCTTCAAATATTAAAAGCAGATGTAGCAGAGTGGGGGTGGGAGGAAGACAGAGAGGAAAGCTGAATGGGAGAATGGAGACAGGCAAGAAGACTCCCAAAGGCCTTCAAGTTCTGGGCAGGAATTGCAGCGACTGAGGAAACTGTCACACTTGGCAGGGAGTCAGGGAGGGAGCTTAAGACTGATCACAAATGATAGTACAGAGTTGCAGAGACACCCTAAAAAGACTGAAAGAAGTTGTCAAAAGCCATATATGTATCTCACTGCCAGACCATGTAGTTAATCTGTCAGTTAATGTATTTAGCTTATGTATTTTCTCCTTTCCTTTTTATAATTTTGAGAATAAACTCTAGAAATACTATAAACTGACCATTAGATTATTTTTGTTATATTTCCTTCACTCATTAATATTTGTATATATTTTTAATCATCTTAGAAATAAGAGTTATATTGCATTGCTTTTATGTTTTATAGTCTTCTTTTGACTTAGAATTGTTTTAATGCACAAAGAAATGGAAGTGGCCAGGGCCTCTATTGTTTTCTAAGTAATCATTAAGGTCTGTTAAGTTGCTGTGATAAAAGTGGTGGAAAAGGGCACCTCAGGCTAGGAGGGAATGGCACTTTCAAAGGACGCCAAGAGAATTTCTTCTCCAGTCATACCTTGAAAGTGATAAAAAAGAAATAAAGTGTCAACTACAAATTGGCACTTGCCATTGGCACTTACTATCTGCCTGCAAGGATTAAACCCGAGCTCCTGCAGCTGCTGACTTTCAGTACCCAATGAAAGGAGTTCAGAGTGGAGAGCAGGAATGGGGCACTCTGTGCTCAGGGGAGAGAGGGGACCGGCAGGACAGGTCTTCATATAGTTAGATGTTTTCAGGAGATGATTTTATAAGCCCAATCCTTGTACCCCCTCATATCTAGAAAAGCACTAAAATCCTGCATGGTGATTTTCATGACTAGTAGTAACCTTCATGAAACTAGCAGAAACCTTTCATTATATACATATGTATATATATGCTTGATTGCATGTACTCCCCCTATACAAAAATCACATATATATGACCTTCCCCTCCACCTCTTTGGAGTGGTTCCTCAGAGCTATCTGAGGTGCTGTCTCCCAGGATGAAGTCTTCATTTTGCCCCAGATAAAACAACTCACAGCTCTCACGTGGGTACTTTTTTAAGTTGGAGAAAGAAAGGCGAGAGAGGGAGAGAGGGGAAAAGAAAGATAGATGCAGGTTATTTGTGTTTAATTATCTTCAATAAGATAGGTCACAAGTGCTTATTGGGAATCTATTATTTATTCACCTAGGAACTTGGGAAATAAAAAGAAGTTTGAAAGTATGGTTTCTGTTCCCAAGTTCCCAATCTAAGTGTGGCATCAAGATTCCCGTCTGGGAAATAATCATGAAATAAAAGTACACGAATCCTGGACAATCCCTCAGGATGCTGTGTTCCTGGTTCTTTCCTTTTATGGCCAGGGAGGACGGTCTGTAATAATGTCTGTAATTTTTTAAAGCCCAAACTATATCTTCCAGGCTTCTGATGCTAAATGCATCCCCTTTCCCAAACACAACGTGTAAAACACTAAGCAAATGCCATGACCATTGTCCCTTTCAGAGAAAAAAGGTTCCTTGTCCCCAAAGCTACCTGGATTAGTGACATATGACCCTGTTGCTGCTGCTGCTGCTGCTAAGTCGGGTCAGTCGTGTCCGACTCTGTGCGACCCCATAGACGGAAGCCCACCAGTCTCCCCCGTCCTTGGGATTCTCCAGGCAAGAACACTGGAGTGGGTTGCCATTTCCTTCCCCAATGCATGAAAGTGAAAAGTGCAAGTGAAGTCTCTCAGTCGTGTCCGACTCTGTGCGACCCCATGGACTGTAGCCTACGAGGCCCCTCGATCCATGGGATTTCCCAGGCAAGAGTACTGGAGTGGGGTGCCATTGCCTTCTCCGTGTGACCCTGTTACTTGGCCAAAATGGACTGAACCAGATATCAGGGTCAAAAGTAATTGTCAAGAGCTGAGCATAGGAATGAGAACTAAATATTTAATGAGCACTTGAATCTGTGCGTCAAGTGCTGAACTGAGGCCTCCACTGGATTGTTTTATTTAATCTTCACAAGTCCTATGAGATTGGCTGAAATATTACCAAATGCATCTTAATAATAATACACATAGTTACAGAGACACCCTGACAGGATTCGGAATGTTGTCAATAACCATCCAGCTTTGACTACATGTCTCGTGAGCAGCCCACAGCATCACAGAGGCATAGCAACTGGCCCAGTGCCACAGGCTGGTAAGTGGGGCTTCTGGGGCTGGAACCCGCCTCTTTCTGCTTGCCTGCTTCTACAGACGCTATTCCTCACCCGTAGCCCGAGTAGCCAGCTGAGTCTGCTCAACAGGGGTACTCCTTACTGGATGATTCTACTCAATCAAATCCTCTCTCACTAGAGGGTGTGTTGAACATGACATTTTTAGGGAGAGAGTATAGAAGCAACAGAAATATAAAAGAAGTAAAAATAGAGAGAAAAGTCTTAGGAGACCGAGCATTAGCTGAAACCATGAAGATTGAGATGCTGTCATTAGTGCTAAAGCAAGAAGGTCACAGAAATGCTGGACACACTCAGCTCAGTTCAGTTCAGTCGCTCAGTCGTGTCCGACTCTTTGTGACCCCATGAATCACAGCATGCCAGGCCTCCCTGTCCATCACCAACTCCCGGAGTTCACCCAAACTCATGTCCATTGAATCGGTGATGCCATCCAGCCATCTCATCCTCTGTCGTCCCCTTTTCCTCCTGCCCCCAATCCCTCCCAGCACCAGAGTCTTTTCCAATGAGTCAACGCTTCACATGAGGTGGCCAAAGTACTGCTTTAGCATCATTCCTTCCAAAGAACACCCAGGGCTGATCTCCTTTAGAATGGACTGGTTAGATCTCCTTGCAGTCCAGCTGGACACTCTAATTGACCCTAAAATAAGTTCATTTGTATCATTTTTTACAGTCTCCAGGTCCATCCATATAGATGAAATGCCATTACATCATTTTTAATGGCTGAGCAATATATACCACATATATACAATATATACCACATCTATACCACATCTTCTTTATCCATTCATCTGTTGATGGATATTTAGGTTGCATCCATGTCTTGGTTACTGTAAACAGTGCTGCAGTGGTCATTGTGGTGCATGAATCTTTTCAAATCATGTTTTTCTCCAGATACATGCCCAGGAGTAGGATTTCTGGGTCATAGGGTAGCTCTAGAGAACAAACTTATGGTTACCAGTGGGGATGGGTGGGGGATAGGATAGATCAGGAGTTTCGGATGGGCATGTACACACTGCTTTGTTTAAAACAGATAACAAACAAGGACCTGCTGTATAGCACAGGGAACTCTGCTCGATATTCTGTAATAGCCTAAAGGTGGTAAGAATTTGAAAAAGAATAGAACATGTTTGTGTATAACTGGATCACTTCACTGTATATCTGAAACTAACACAACATTTTCAGTCAACTATGCTCCAATATAAAATAAAAATTAAAAAAAGAAGATTAAGCAAATTGTTGTTGTTTGGTTGCTAAGTTGTGACTGAACTTGGTGACCCCATGGACTGCAGCACACCAGGCTTCCCTGTCCTTCACTGTCTGCCTGAGTTTGCTCAAACTCATGTCCATTGATTTAGTGGTGCCATCCAACCATCTCATTCTCTGTCTCCCCCTTCTTCTCCTGCCTTCAATCTTTCCCAGCATCAGGATCTTTTCCAATGAGTCGGCTCTTCCCATCAGGTGGCCAAAGCATAGGAGCTTCAGCTTCAACATCAGTCCTTCCAACAAATGTTGAGGACTGTTCTCCTTTAGGATGGACTGGTTGGATCTCCTTGCAGTCCATGGGACTCTCAAGAGTCTTCTCCAACACCACAGTTCAAAAGCATCAATTCTTTGGTGCTCAGCTTTCTTTATGGTCCACCTCTCACATCCATACATGACCACTGGAAAAACCATAGCTTTGACTAGATGGATCTTTGTTGGAAAAGTGATGTCTGCTTTTTAATACACTGTCTAGGTTTGTCACAGCTTTTCTTCCATAGTTTAAAAAAAAAATGGCACCAAAAGATAGTCAGCATTCTAGCTTTCCTTAGACCTGACGGTGCGACATTAACTCAAAGAAGTCACTCCGCACATCTCCGCCCTTGCCCCCTGAGCACAGGGAGTGAGGCAGAAATGGTCTCCTGCTTGGGCAGCACTAAGCTTCCTAAGAAAGGTAACTCTGGCACCTAAAACACATGCAGTACTCTTTAACCAATGACATAGACTACCAGCAATTCAAGAAAATTTAAGAACTAATTTGACCATGAATTGAGACCTGTTAAAAGCTTCCTTAAAGCAGTTTCTGAGCCTGAGGCTGAGGATCTTGCTAGTTTTTCAACCCTTCAGCTCCTTGAAACTCTCTCCCAGCATTAAATCAGGCCACCGTAGAGTGAAGATTTAATATTATAGTTTTTGCTCTAATGGAGAGAGTCATGTAAAGGACCATAATTTGAAATAATAAATTCATTTTGTTTCACTGGGAGGAAAAGTTCATTTTTCCAGGTGAATAACTTATGCTTCCCCTAATTATAAAGAGAAATTTAATAACAGAATGAGTTTTCTGCCTTTTCATAGCTGCCAGGAAACTCACAATATAAAGCACAAAGGCAGTAACTGATGGATCTCAGAAGCCTGGGACATTTATATAGCTGCTGTTTCAAGTACCTTTTATTCTTACTTTTAAAAAAATGACCTGTTTTATATGCCTTACTATAATAAGTTATCCCTGGACATTTTTAAAGTGTTAGGTTGAACCATCTGAAGTTGCCAATAGTCAGTCAATTTTAGCTTTCAGAAGGAGCAGTCCCAATCCCAATATAAATCAAAAGTAACTATTTTGCATGTACATGCACAGGGTAAATGGCAGTAGGACAATATATGCTTTTTATTTTTATTCCCTGCTTTTTGTCTTCCCTAGATTGTCTATCGCTTCTACTTTACTCAACAACATTGCTGTTTCTCTTTACTTCTGTCATAGATTGTGCCTTTATACCCTGTGCCTACAGTCCTGCATTTATTACCCTGCACTTACTATCCACATTGACTGCCCTGCACTTATTACTTCATGTTGCACTTTTTAAAAAGAAAAAAGCCTATGTACCTCTTCTGTGAATTTCTTTAGAGTAAAACTGTGTCTTATTTACTGTTATAATCAGTGTACCTGTACATAGGAGGGATTCAACAAATGTTCTACCAGTTGAATGAATAAATGTATCCATGTCTGGCTTAACTAAATTAGAACATAATTCATATATAGTTTTTTCAAGTAATTGATTTCTTTCTAAAAATAACTGAATAAAATTTCATAATGACTTCTCATATTTTACATCTTCTATTAATGTGCTAACCTTTGGATGACATACATTCTTATATTATATTCAGGTGACATTTACATTTCTTTTCAGCTTATTCTGACCCAGTAGTAGCTTTAGCATTGCCTGACTATAGCTCTAAGATCATACTTGGATGTTTTCCAGATTTCTTGAATTGAATAGAGGCCATGTTCAACAGATGTCCTTGACTCCTGTCCTTCTTGGCTTTGGGTTGTTTCTTTTAATCAACCCAGGATCTATCCTAATTCTACAGTAGATAACCTTGAGGGCATTGAAACTCAGAGCTTTCATCTGTGATTTACATTAGTCAGCTTGTATAGTTTACAGCTTCTCTTTAAGAATGACCAGTTTCAGATCATAATGATGCCCTGGGTCTGAAATGTATCAACATCTCCACTCTCCCATGTACACGGAGGTGATAGGCTGTGATAAAATCTGATGCTTCTCAAAATTTAATGTGCATGCAAGTTATCTGGGAAATATGGATTCTGACTTAGTTGCTTTGGAGGGGGAATGACGTTCTGCTCTCTAACAAAGTGCTGTTGGTCTGAGCCCCACAATTTGAACAGGAAGACTATAAACCCTTTTGTATAGCCCTTGGTATACATAAGAACTCCAACTTGGAGTTGGAAGAAGGCTCACTTCTAGTAAATACAAAAGTTCCATACACTGGTGGCATTACATCTAAGCTCTGCTCCAGTTTAGCTAAGGTTTTGGGAGGGGTCCTTCACTTCCACCCCCCCCCCATCCTTCTAAACGCCCTCTGCCTCCCGGCAGCTTAGGGTTCTCACTGTGGCTTTCCACTTGAGCATCCGTAGCCGTTCCCTATGCAAACAGTCCTGTCACTCATCAGTCAGTCCAAGTTCCCACTTGAAGCTGATCTAAAGAACTGATGCTCAGTAACGTGTCAGTACACAACACTGGTGAGTTCAGTTTGAAAACCAGTCTTTGGCTTGCACGCTTGCTCTGCGTTCATCAGCTATGGATCTCAGCAAGTCATTTAGCGCCTGTGGTAGGTCAAATAGTGCCTCCCAAAGATGTCCACGTCCTAACCCCTGGAACCCTTGACTTTTACCTTGAAGGGCAAAAGGGACTTGGCAGAGGTGATTACATTAGGATCCTGAGATGGGGAGATGACACTGATGATCTCGGTGTGCCCAGTGTAATCACAGGAACCCTTTCTGAGAGGGAGGCTTGAAAACAAGTGGGAGAAGGCAATGTGAAGATGGAAACGGAGATGGGAGTGGTGCAGCCATAAGCCAGGAAGTCTCTAGAACCTGGAAGGGAAAAGGAACAGACTCCCCTGGAGCCTTCAGAAAGAACCAGCCCTTCTGACTGATTTTAGTCTCATAAAGCTAATTTTAGATTTCTTTTGTTATTATTATTTTTTAAATTCAATATTACTTTATTTTTGATTAGTATATCCTCTATTATTCCTATTGAATTTAAAGGATAATCTCATAAAGCAATTACTATAAATCTATGTTGCTAAATTCAAAATGTATAAATATATAACTCATGACCAAAACAATATGAAGGGGTAGGACAGAGCTTTATAAAAGAAAAGATTTTATAAACTAGTAAAATTAAGTTGGTATTAATTTCAACTAGATTGTTACAGATTCAGTTCAGTCAGTCAGCTCAGTCGCTCAGTCGTGTCCGACTTTTTGCAACCCAAAGGAATGTCTGGCCTCCAGAATTGTAGGAAAATAAATTGCATTGTTTTAAGCCACTAGTTGTCGTTTAGTCACTAAGTCATGTCTGGCTCTTTGCAACACCAGGCTCCTTTGTCCATGAGATTCTGCAGGTGAAGACTGCAGTGGATTGCCCTTTCCTTCTCCAGGGAACCTTCCTGACCCAGGGATCAAATCTGCATCTCCTACATTGGCAGGTGAATTCTTTACCATCAAGCCACCAAGGAAGCCCTTTGAGGTGCTAGATCTGCGGTAATTTCTAAAAGCAGCATTGGGACATTAATACAGTTTCTGTTTCTTAGTTTGTAAGACGAGGCTGTTGATAGCAAGGCTAATAGAAGCACTGGTGTGAGTTTTCAAAGGATGCCTTCCTAACTGAGGACACCTGAACCGAATGCTCCTTGTCGACGGAAGCAGTGCTCTGAGAAGAGGGTAACAGATTTTAAAGCAAAAATAAATCTTAGTTGAGACTTTATTTTGTGTTAGGCACTAAGTTTCTGATCTGAAAGAACTCACAATGAGCTGGGCATAGACATAGAGCAGTCACAGGAACATGGGTAAAGTTACTAAAATACTAGAAGAGTCTTTTAGTGGGAGTAAGAACAGCCAATGTTACAGTGCTATTGGCCTTCCTTGGTGGCTCAGCAGTGAAAAAAAAAGAAAATCAGCCTGCAATACAGGAGACTTGGGTTCAATCCCTCAGTCCAGAAGATCCCCTGGAGGAGGGCATGGCAACCCATCCTGGTATTCTTGCCTGGAAAATCCCATGGACAGAGGAGCCTGGTGGGCTATCTTCCACAGAGTTGCAAAGAGTTGGACATGACTGAAGCAACTTAGCACACACGCATACGTGGTGCTACTAACAACTTTAAAGCACCTATTGCTATGCCTTGTACCTTTCCTTAAAGATGCCTGTCCATCATAGTGTTATATGAGCCCATAGGGGACAGCTAATTCTGCTTGAGGATGGTGCAGTATCTACTTTTATGTATCAATTTGACCCAATCATGGGGTGCTCAGAGAGATGGTTGGATGACATCACCGACTCCATGGGCATGAGTCTGAGTAAACTCTGGGAGTTGGCGTGCTGCAGTCCATGGGATCACAGAGTCGGACACGACGGAGCGACTGAACTGAAGTATTTTGAATGTGTCCATGAAGATGTTTCAGGATGAGTTTAACACTTCAATTAATAGATTGAGTAAAGCAGATTGCCCTCCCTACTGTGGATGGACCCTATCCAATTAACTGAAGGCTAGAATAGAACGAAAAGGGGGACCTTCCCAAGATAAGGGGGAATTCCTCCTCTTTGACAGCTTTGAGCTGGAACACTGATATTTTTTCTCACCTTCTGGCTCTATCTGAGACATTGATTCAAGCCTGCTGGCCTTCAGGCTAGAACTACACCATCATCTCTCCAGGTCTCCAGCTACTGACTGTAAACCTTGAACTCGTCAGTCTCCATAGCTGCATGAACCGATTTCTCATGATCAGTCAATCAACCTCTCTCTATCTCTGTCTCTATATACACATCCTATTGGTCCTTTTTTTTTTCCTGGAAACTCTAACACAGATGCATATCTGAAAAGGCTTCACAGAAGAGGTCACTTTTCAGAGAGATGTTGATACCATAGATGGTCTATTTCTAAATATGAACTTCATAATTATAAATTGTCAATTCCTCTGCCATTCATCCATATCAATATGCATTTAGGGTTGAGATGAATTTAGTGAATGCTTTCTGTGTTCCAGGCACTCAGGTAGGCACAGAGTTTGGGTCAAAGAAGACTTCAGCACTGTCCCTACAGTGAGGGAGTGAGGCTTGAAGGCTAAACATGATAGGGCATTATTGTGTGTACACATGGTCATTTGAAAGTGGCAGTCCCATCCTTACAAAGAAAAACATGCTGCCCAGTTAAGATTGCTAGGTAAAATACTGCATAGTTCAGACAATTATTTGTTATTCATCCGAATTTCAGGTTTAGCTGGGCATCTGCATTTTTAATTGCTATATCTGGCAACTCAATGTCCAGT
Organism: Redunca redunca; assembly: GCA_006410935.1. NCBI lineage: Eukaryota > Metazoa > Chordata > Mammalia > Artiodactyla > Bovidae > Redunca > Redunca redunca. The sequence continues at coordinate 271,720 of SJYQ01002698.1, forward strand.
TCTCCCCCTATATGCGGAGTAGTGCAGAGATTGGGAAAACATAGCTTTCCTTTGGGCTTAGAAAGGAAGATGCCCTTCTCTTCTCTTCTAGATTGCTACATTCAGCCCTGCCCCCTCTGCCTGGGACTTTCACTGCAGACATTGTCCTTCACAATTGCTGACAGAGCAAATCCCCTCTGTGATCTTTCAGCAATGGTGGTGAGAAGTCCCACGGGGCATGGGAGTGCTCGGCACTCTGCCACTGGGAGTGGAGAGGCCCTGCCTGCCCTGACTGTAATTCTGCTTTCCCCAAAGCCCCGCCCTCCTGGACCTCGCTGCTGAAGGCACTTTTAGTTAGTTAAGGTCAGGGCCAGGCTGGGAAAGATGCAATTGCTCCTCAGTAGAGGTGGAAAGCAGCGGATCTGGAGTCACCCAGCCAGCATTTGAATCCTTATGCTGTCACTTCTTGCTCTACGAACCTGCACAGGTGACTTAACCTTCCTAAGCCTCGGTTTCTTCAGTGACAACGTGGGGACCATCTCTCTGCTGTGAGGATAAAACACACTGATGTACATAAGGACCATGCGTGGATGTAAGGCATGTATGTGTGCTGAGTCATGTCTAACTCTATGCAGCCTCATGGACTGTAGCCCGCCAGGCTCCTCTGTCCATGGAATTCTCCGGGCAAGAATCCTGGAGAAGGTTGCCACTTCCTACTCCAGGGGATCTTTCTGACCCAGGGGTCAAACCATGTCTCTTGCATCTCCTGAACTGGCAGGCAATTCTTTACCACTAGCACCATCTGGGAAGGATATGTGCTCAGTAAATTACTAACGCTCTTTGACATCTAGTTTAGTACTAGTTTTTTTTTTTTGTTTGTTTGTTTCAAATATGCTAACACAAACATTTTTGTGCACTTGACTTCTTTAAGTTTTGAGTTTGTTTCTTTGAATAAAGTGTTTAAGAGTGGGATTATTAGGTCATATCAGAGTGTAGACACTGAGCAGAGACTCTGCAGCAGACCACGTGGGATCAAGTCCCAGCTGTCCTACTTCCTGGCTGTGTGAGTTGAGACAGGTTCCTTCACTTCTGTGTGCTATGGTGTTGAACTAATGTCAGTTGTTATTTTGACTGTATGATGGATCTTAGTAATGTGGGTAGGTTATCTTCAAAAATGACAATAATCAGATGACCTATTTAACTATCCCACCAGCCTTAGAGCAAACCTTATTCTTATTTGTGTCTATCACTTTATTAAAAATATTTCCACGTTCTTTCTCTGCTTTCTTTCTCTTATTTTTGTTTTTTTATTGTACACTTTACTTGTTTTTTGCTTGATCTGTCTTCTCTACTATAAAATTTTCCATTGCTTCAAAGGTAAAAGATTATACTCCATTTAATTCATCTAAATGACTGATTTGGCACTTTGGAAAGCAAATGGGGAAGGTCTCTGGGGAACAGGAAGCCTTTCCTGAAGGTTTATTATTTATGTGCCTTGTGTTCTGGCCGGGCTGGGCTCCGTGGCCGCTCAGAGGCCTCCTCTGGCCCTGGTGTGTGTTCTCCTGCGGCACAGCGCAGCTCTAGGCTCAGCGGCTGCACCACAAGGGCTCAGCAGTCGCCGTGCATGGGCTTAGCTGCCCCGCAGCATGTGGGGTCTCCCCAGAACAGGGGTCGAAACCGAGTCCCCTGCGGTGGTAGGCAGATTCTCAACCATTGGATCGCCAGGGAAGCCCAGGAAGCCTCTTCAGTTTAAAGGGTTTAACACCAGTCAGGAGAAATATGATGGAAAAAGCAGAAACCAGGGATTCTGAGGACAATTGGCTTTGAATTTGAGGTAGATTATTCACATAGCAGGATAGGAGAAAAGTGGGGAAAAAAAGTCAGATTCAGAATCAAAACATCCTTTTGTTAACTGTATAATCTCTGGGAGGTGGACAAAATGTCTTCTGGTCTAGAGCAAGTCATTCTTAGATAATGTTTTTAAAATTTGCCTACAAACCCATATACTGTCATCTAATCAAGCACTGTGTAGCAAAAACACTTAAAAATCAAGGAAAGAAGGTATTCTTGTAATTTCAGTTTTATGGTCATAAAAGAATAGAAATGATATTGATTGTTCAATGACGTGTATTTCTATCCCTGGCACTAGGGTACGCCTCCTAGGGAGGAGGCATTTTTATTTCTGTGATGAATAGAAATGCATTTTTCTGGGGTAGTTGAATCCCACTTTTCCTAACCCACAAACGCTGTGAAAGTAGGCAGGCCTGGGTCTCAGAGTTTGTCCTGATGACGTGGACGTGGCAGGAATGACTGTGGAGCTTCTGTGGAGCTCGTGTTTTGTCACGCTGCCCCAGACGTTGTCCACCAGATGCTGGGTGACCTTCCATGGGTCCCCCCGCACACCTTGGCAACATCAGACATGGAGGCATGCTTCTCGTTGGTTTATTTCTCCTCATACCCAGTCAGAAGAGCAAGGGTCTGATTTTCATTGGCTCACAGGTTTTATCTGTTCAGGAAGACAGGGTTAGTGAAGCATACCATCTCCTGGATGACTTAAGTTACCTGATTCTTAACAGAGTTTTAAGCCCAAACATACTTACTGCCTGAATTTTAAACACATTCACATGCATTTTATTTCTCTTTCCAGAGGTAATGTATAGAATAATGTCAGGAATAGAAAAATTCCCAAACATAGAGTGCTATCTGTTTTACCTTTTCACATTCTTCAAGGTTAGATAATTACAAATGAAATTTAAAGAAATACTCTAAACAAGTTTGCTAGCTAAGATTCAATTTTCTCACTATAACACGGGGTTAATAGTAATCTCTATCCCTACCTGCCCCAGTAGTTATGTCTTAAAAGATATAATGTGTACAAAATAATTTTGTAAACCACTAAACAGTTTACAAACATTAGTTAATATTTTTATTAGTTTCAAAATCTAAGCCATAATTGTACTCAATACTAACATAACCAAAGATCATAATATTCAGAAACAGTAAAGGATGAGAACACATGATTCACTAATGTTCACTGAATGCACATAAATTGGTTAATTTAATTATTCGTTCTGCTGCTGCTGCTGCTGCTGCTGCTGCTAAGTTGCTTCAGTTGTATCTGACTCTGTGCGACCCCATGGACGGCAACCCACCAGGCTCCCCTGTCCCTGGGATTCTAATTTCTTTTTAATTCATCAATTTCTTTTTTATCACTATTAATTCCATTCCTAGGTTTTCCTTAAGCCTGTTTTGTGGTTCTCTTTTTCTAATTCCTTGGGTTGAGCACCTAACTGATCTATTTTCATTCATTCTTATTATTTTTTTGTTGAAGTACAGTTAGCTTAAAATGTCAGTTTCCAGTGTACAACATAGTGATTCAGTTTTTTTGTGGATTATATTCTCTTTAGAGTTATTGTAAAGTGCTGGCTACACCCCCTGTGCTGTATGTTGCATCCCTGTATGTCACTCTGTATCTGGTGGTTTTTACCTCTGTCCCTACTTTGCCGCTCTCCCCAGTCTTCTGCCCACTGGTAACCCCTAGTTTGTTCTCTGTGTCTGTGAGTCTGTTTTGTTATATTCATTCATTTGTTTTATTTTTTACGTTCCACATATAAGTGAAGACACAGCATTTGTCTTTCTCTGTCTGACCCATTTCACTTAGCATAATGCCCTCCAGGTCTACCCATGTTGATGAAAATGGCAAAATTTCATTCTTTGATACCTTTGAGTAATATTCCATTGTCTGTGTGTGTGTGTGGCTGTGTGTCACATCTTTATCCATTCATCTGTTGATAGACACTTAGGTTGCTTCCATATCTTGACTATTATAAAAAGTGCTGCCATAAACATTGGGATGTATATATCTTTTAGAATTAGTGTTTTTGTTTTCTTAGGGAATACACCCAGGAGTGGAATTGCTGGATCATATGGCACTTCTATTTTTAATATTTTGAGGAACCTCTGTATTGTTTTCCAATTGTCGTACCAATTTACATTCCTGCCAACACCGTAGGCTTTTCTAGTGGCTCAACTGGTAAAGAATCTGCTTGCAGCGCAGGAGATCTGGGTTAGATTCATGGGTTGGGAAGATCCCCTGGAGAAGGAAATGGCAACCCACTCCAGTATCCTTGCCAGGAAAATTCCATGGATGGAGGAGCCTGGCAGGCTACAATCCATGTGGTTGCAAAGAGTCAGACATGACTGAGTGACCTCACTCACCAACACTGAACTACACTTCTATTTTCTGTTTCTCTTGTTTTAGTCTCTTCCCTTGTGGTTTAATGATATGTTTGTATTCCTTTCTCTTTAGTTATTGTATATCTATTATAGGTTTCAGTGTGTGGTTTTGATGGAGTTCATACAAACTGACCTATTACTGTATCTACTACTTGTATAAACTGATAGTTATTTAAGTTCAAACAAGTTCTTAAAGCTCTACATTTTTTTTTTCATTCCTCACCCACATTTTGTGTTTTGTCACCATATTTTATATCTTTATGTCTGTCCTTTAGCTGTTTATTGTTATTTTAGTTGATTTTACAATTTTTGTCTTTTAAACTTTGTATTAGCTTATTTAGGTGGTTGATCCAATGCCTTTAGTATATATTTGCCTTTATCTGGGAGAGTTTTTCCTTCCTATTATTTCTTATTTCTTATTGTAGACTCTTATTTTTCACTTTTTTCACTCAGAGAAGACCATTTATCATGTCTTTTAGTGTCAGTTAAGCATTGGTGAACTCTTAGTTTTTGCTTATTTAAGAAGTTCTTTATCTCTCCTTTAATTAAGAATAATAACATTTCTGGGTAGAGTATCTGAGATTGTAGGTCTTTTGCCTTTTAGCATCCTAAACATATCATACCACTCCCTACTGGCCTGCAACTTTTCTGCTGAAAAGTCAACTGATACCCTTTTGGGGGTTCCCCTGTATGACTCTTCATTTTTCTCTTTTAACCTTTAGAATTCTTTCTTTATCTCTAACTTTCCAAGTTTTATTATGCTGTATCTTGGTGTGGGTCTCTTCATGTTCATCTTGTTTGGAACTCTGTGTTTCCTGGACTTGAATATCTATTTCCTTCTTCAGATTCAGAAAGTTTTCAGACACAGTTTCATCAAATACATATTTTATTCCTCTCTCACTCTCTTTTCTTTCAGGGACCCATATAACGTGGATGTTAGTGTGCTCATTCATTATTACTTAATAATGAAAGAATTAAAAAATACCATTTTACCTCTGAGCATATATTTGGCCATATAGCAAGTATTTGATACGTAGTGTTATGATTGCTATTTTCTAAGTTGTCTATAATTACAGCTTGATTTCTCCTTTGCTCTAAGTTTTGTGGAGAGAGTTTATTTTCAGGAAGCTGCATTCTTTTGGTTCGTATTTCCATTAACAATTTCTATCTCTATTGCATGTTGACCACAGGAGATTAATGGTAAATTCTCAGTTAATTTATAGAGAGTTATTTTGTGGTTTCTTATATAATCAATTTCTGTAAATAATCCTCTGAGCACATGAAAAGGAAAAGTGCAGTATTTTAATTTTCTTAGGTATAGAATTCTACATATACATTTATTTCATTACCTCACAATTAAAATATTTCTTTTCTCTGTATTAAGTTATTATTATTATTTTTTAATGCGTGATCCATGGATGAGCCTCAGGAAATGTGTGTGCACCTTTTTTCAGGAGAAAGCTCATGGGTTTTTCAGGTCCTCAAAGGGATATGACACGCAAAACATTCAGAAAGTTTTCTCCATCTTGATCTGTCAGAGTAAGAAAGAAGAGCTAAATTACTAAATATTAATATAACTTAAAATCAACATTAACAATATTCTTTAATAAATAAAAATTATAATTATTAATATACTGGATTCCTGCAAGTGATATTGATATTTACTATTTATCCTTCCTATAAACAGTGCTAAGTGGCATTGCTTGTTTTATTCCAGGCCCTTGAATGAGATTCACAAGGAAACTTGGCTTCTATAGGGCATCAGAAAAAGGGCTGAGTCCCTTTATCAAAATTAATTCATATTAATTTTGTTAGTTTTGTTAATTTTTCATATTAAAGTTGTTCATATGCATTCCATTTTGTCTGTGAGGTTTGTATTCAGTCTTTTTGCAATCTCCTTGATGAATTCAGGCCTTCCCTGGTGACTGGTGGTAAAGAATCTGCCTGCAATGCAGGAGATTTCCTGTAATGAGGGAGACACAGATTTGATCCCTGAGTCTGAAAGTTTCCCTGGAGAAGGAAATGACAATCCACGCCAGTGTTCTTGCCTGGAAAATTCCATGGACAGAGGGGCCTGGCAGTCCATGGGACTGCAAGTCAGATACGACTTAGTAACTAAACTACCACCACCACTCATGAATTCACTTCTTCTTTTAATACTCCTCTTCAGTTAGTGCTCTGAGGAAATAGTCCCAATTTTGCAGGCTAATCATGTCCTTAAGGGGACTCAGTTCAAAGTCACGTGCTTCCTGAAGTGAGGCAGAGAGGTAAAGGCATCAATTTCTGGAATGAGAATGACAGCCACTTAAAACCCGGCAGCCAAATTACCAACTTACAGTTGTACATGGAAGCCAAGTACCTGCTGACAAGCAAGTCGTGCATTTTTAAATAATGTACATGGAGAATTTAAAGTCACCTTAAAAGAAAAATTGAAGAGGTTTTAAGAGAAATAGTGACGACTGAATTTATGACTTAGGCTCTTCAAAATTCCCTATACCTAATCCTTAGAAGTATTAGAAATTCTTAGGGCTGATGTATCCAAAAGCTTCTATGCACAATACTTTCAGGCCCCATGAAAAATCTCAATTTTAATTTTCTTTAAAAGCTGAAGAAAAATGACATAATAAAATATATACATATATTATACATATAATAACAATAATAATGTATATATAATAATGAATCCAGCATGGATTATATTTGCCTTTGCCTTTATTCTAATGCAGTCATAAATAAATTCATAAATATATACTATATATAAATACACACATATATATTTATATCATGGATCCCATTTCTTTTTTTATAGAAGAAAAGACCCACGAAGGCCAAAGTGCCTACTTCCCATGAAAATCAAACAGGGCCATGGGATTAATGATCTGCTCAACATGGTGAATGACCAGTATCCAAGGAGATGCCTTGGGGAAGGTTTTTGATGGGTGCTTATAACTGTGGTGTTGGAGAAGACTCTTGAGAGTCCCTTGGACTGCAAGGAGATCCAACCAGTCCATTCTAAAGGAGATCCATCCTGGGTGTTCTTTGGAAGGAATGCTAAAGCTGAAGCTCCAGTTACTTTGGCCACCTCATGCAAAGAGTTGACTCATTGGAAAAGACTCTGATGCTGGGAGGGATTGGGGGCAGGAGGAAAGGCAACAACAGAGGATGAGATGGCTGGATGGCATCACCAACTCAATAGACGTGAGTCTGAGTGAACTCTAGGAGTTGGTGATGGACAGGGAGGCCTGGTGTGCTGTAGTCCGTGGGGTTGCAAAGAGTTGGACACGACTGAGTGACTGAACAGAGTTTTTTCCACAAAATTCTTTTACTTGCTTAGCTCTTGCACATAGCTCAACAGTCCCTAGCCCCAACTCAGCATCAGATATACATACCACTGATGTTGGTTTTTTGCAGATCTGAGTTCAAATTTTCTGCTACAGCAGCTTCTAGTCAGGTGTTCAACATACATCCAATCAGCTGTAGCTAATCTTTCCCCTCTGCTTCTTCCCTCCACACTCTTGCATGCCCTTCAACCCCCATATTTTGTATGGCTGGCCCTCCTTCAAGCTGTGTTGGGGCAGCTAATGACATGTCTTCTACTGTACAGTTTTAATATAACTCAATTATACTCATAGCAGAAAACAGTTACAGGAAAAATGAGCCTAGTAGTAAGTAGTGGTCTACTATAATTATGCTATTATACATTCTCATGCCCTGATTGTCATTTTGCCACCTACTCAGCACATGGAAGTTTCCTCCCCAGGAAAGGCCACTTGCAGCGACTATGTCTAATCTAGGCATCCATGAAGACACATTTCATAATCAAGCAGGACTCCTGCCTTGAGACTAAACCATTCTCTGAAGATTCACAGATATCCTACTAAGTCCCATTTTTGCTGGATGAGTGACCTATATGAGTAAGTATTCATATTGCATACACTTCCTATCACTTTGGGATTGTAAAAAGCCTTCCTCATTAATGGTTATGTATTAGGAACATCTGAGTTGGTATGACTTTAACAGGAATTTAAACTTTATTTAATTATCACAGTGTCACACACCTTTCTACCTTTGTAGGATTTTAATACTTAATAAGCACAGTATTGTTTCACTATAAAGAAGTATGATAGGTGCATAACAATTTGGTATTACTAAGACATATATTGTCTATCTGAAATAAGATGAACAACTATGAGATACAAAATTTTCATCTGTCATATTTTGCATTTATAAGTGTCACTTGTATTTAAATTGAAGGACAGGAAAGCTTATGGTCCTTCTTGATAAGAAGAAAGCTTCGAGCAGAAAAGAATCAATCAATGACAGTTTTTTTTTTTTTTTCCATTTCATAAAATCTTAACTTCTAGAAGTAGGAAAGTTTCTGTAATGGATATTGTATCAGCCATGATTAAGTTTTGAAGAGCAGAGTCTCTTCAACAAGTTTAAGAGAAAGGAATTTTTGTGATTTACTGTACCACTGGGAGGCCAAAACAGCTGCCCTCTTTTTTGAGGGCTGAACTTCCAAGGTCAGCTCCCAAGATGAAAATATGGAACTGGGTCAACAGAGCAGTTGCTTCTGCATTGGTCAAGAGCCTTCCTGCATTTTCAGGAAGCTGATACCTTAGCTGCCTGCCCCTGGACACACTGCCTCTCTGCCAATGCTACTGTCCATACCAGCCAAGTGGTGTGCCAACTTGTCTCTCTTCCCATACGGCTTAGTTATGAATCAGTCTCATTTGACTACACTCACGTGAAGCCCTAGCTGCAAGGAGGTCTGAGAAGTGTGGTTTTTAGCTTTCTGAATTCTGCAGGCTAAAGGGGGACTGAAATGGGGCTTGAATGAGCGAATTTAGGGTACTAACCACGGGTATGTGTTTGTGTAATATTGAAAACTGGAGTAACATTGAAGGTGCAAATCAGATATGACCATCTGTGGGGTTTATTTTTCCCCTTTCAGGACTGAAATAGTATTCATCACACTCTTTGTTTTATGACACTCTCATATTGGTGACGTATATATGGACCCCACATTTCTTAGTAGAATAACAAACATCACAGACCCACCCACCACCAAAATAAAAGCTAGATCCTTGACAATAACCTGCTGCTGCTGTTGTAACCAAATATCCCCTGATACTCCCATATTCTAGGAACTCATCACCCTGAGTTTCACATTTTATTGCATCTGTATGCATGATTACAAAATGCCTTTTTAGAAATTTTAGCAATTTCTTTTTTTTCCAGTTTTTCCTTTTTTTAAATTTTTACTTTATTTTAGTTTTCAATACTGTATTGGTTTTGCCATACTTTGACATGAATCCACCACGGGTGTACATGAGTTCCCAAACATGAACCCCCCTCCCACCTCCCACCCCATATCATCTCTCTGGATCATCCCCATGCACCAGCCCCAAGCATCCTGTATCCATCAAACATAGACTATACTATAGAAATTACTATTTTAGTATTTCTATTACTATAAAAATACAGTCAAACCCAATGCAACATTTGTTACTTTTTTCACTGAATATCCCATTACTAGATTCATCCATATTTTAAAATTTCACTATAGTTCATTTCAACTGTTGTATTCTATTGCTGAATATGACAATATCCATTATGTGAATATTCATCCATTTTTCTCTTAAAGGACATTTGGACTGTTTCAAAAATGTTTTTAAATTTATTTTTGACTGTGCTGGGTCTTTCTTGCTGTGTAAGGCTTTCTCTCCTTGCAGTGAGCAGGAGCATTCTTTGTTGAGGGACGCAGGCTTTGCATTGAGGTGGCTTCTCTGTTGCAGAGCACAGGCTCCAGGCATGCAGTCTTCAGTAGCTGCAGCGAACAGCTTGGTAGCTGCAGCACTAAGGCACAGGCTCAGTAGCTGCTGTTCGTGGGCTCTGGAGCACGGGTTCGATAGTCGTGGTACATGGGCTTAGCTGCTCTGTGTCATGTGGATTCTTCCCTGGCCAAGGATGGAACCCATGTCCTCTGCGTTGGCAGGTGGATTCTTATCTACAGTACCACCAGGGAAGCCCTGCTTCAAAATTTTGATGCTGCAAATAGTGCTGCTGTAAACATCCTTTTGTAGGTACAGAAGTGTTTACTGGAGTATTTACTGAAGATGGAATTACTGAGTCATGGGAATTTTTTAGTGTGAAGTTCTACATGTTGAAGGTCATAAAAATATAGTGTAATTTTCAGCCACGTCTGGTTTAAAGGTAACGAATCAACATAATCATTAAAAAATATGAAGGACTTAGACTTTTTTTTCCTAAAAAGCGTATATTCCATTGGAAGAAACAATTAAAATTTTTGCTTTGGTATTTTTTGGTACCTACTCATCTTCTTAAATACTTTTTTTACCCAGGGGTCCAACACACCTTTCCTACTCTCAGTTGAGAGTGATCAACTAATAGAGGTTCCTTGATACTCAATAAGCAATCATCCTTCTTAGATCACAACCTTAGGACCATGATCTCTGTCTCTTCTACTTCTCCAAAACCTCTTCCTATTCACAGTATATTCCCTTAGCCACTGAAGCCCAAAGCTATTCTGTCACACTGTAGGGAAATCTGGGGCTTCCAACCACATTAGTAGGAAATTGATAAGGACACAGAGTGTCCATTAATTCTAGGTTGATTTAGTGTAACATAATCATCAGAGTGTGATCAGGCTTTTGATTTACATCAGGCTGCCTAAGCTCTAGAGAGAACCTTTATTTCATATCTGTCATAGGAAAAAGACTCTGATACCAAGATGTATGTGCACGTGATTTATTGGGAGGATTTTCAGTTACAACAGCTGTCACAGAGTGAGGAAGGCAGAATTGAGCAAGAGAAGTTGACCCACAGCACAGTTGCAGGGAGACCTCAGCTGGATTCCTGGGTAACTCCGATACTGAAGTGGACCTTCAGAGACATCCTGAACCCAGCAAGGGGCTAAGACCTTTGTCCTCCGTATTGACTAGTTACAGGATACATGCTGCCTTTGGGAAGGGGGGTAGGCTTGAGTGAGTCAGCTCCCTCTGGCCAGAGGTGATTCATAAGGAGGGCCTCTTGGCAGTTGAGAGGATAACTACTCAGTCCTGAAAAGGGGTCTGTGGAGAATATCACCGCATCCACAAGAGTCCATCTCCTGGGCTACATGGAGCCATTTGCTTCTTACAAATTTACCCCATCTTGGAACAACAACCTGAGGATCCTTGTTGGTCTGTTTCTTTGGGGAAAGTAACAAAAGGAAAGTTACTGGAGCTTATGGTCTTAATAGTTCAAGTGATGATCCCTCCTCTACCTCCCATTCCAAATTCCCCACACCCCAGCTAGCACCTCTGCTGGCCTGGTGTCTGACCTAGTGGGGCAATTCAGACCCTCATTCCCATGGGATGTGAACCCCTAGTTAACATGCAATTCTTAGGCCATGGCTACTAATTAAAGTTAGATAAGACAATAACAAGGGACACTTCAGTGGTCCATCTGGTTGCTACACATATTCTTTCTCGCTCCTGTTGCATAAGAACAGCCCTCTCTCCTCCTGATGATAAGGGTCAATTATTCCTGGCAGGCTGGTGACTCCTTTCCTTGTCTTTTGGACCTCACAAAACCCCAAAGAAGTTGGATGACACACATAACTTAAAATTCAATGGGACCCCTACTTATCACCTGGTGAAAGCATTCTACAGCTGGGAATATGAACTTCTATACATGTAGAACCTAGAGCTGTGAAGATAAAAGAATAAATTACTCCAACGTGCCACTGGGGATGATGATAATTGGGACCACTTCTGCATCTACTCCTTCCTGGAACTGTGTAACACAATGGGCCCAGTACCTTATAACGATCATTGTGTGGTTTCTGTTTAGTCACTAAGTCATGTCCGACTCTTTTGTGACGCCATGGAGTGGTTTGCCATTTTCTCCTCCAGGGGATCTTCCTGACACAGGGATCCAAGCTACGGATCTGTGTCTCCGTGTCTGCTGTATTGTAGGTGTATTCTTTACCACTGAGCTACCGGTGAATACCTTTAGCATATATATTGGGCCTTAAAGAATGGTACACCATACTCAGAAAGCCTCATCATCAATCTGGTGTCTCAACTGTGCCTTCAAAGAGCTGTTCCATTGTTCTATCAGGCCAGCATCCTCTGGGTGGCACCATGTGGAAAAGGACCATTGGATCTCATGGAATGAATCCCTGTGCCATGAATCAGGTCTCCACGTTATGAGGGATCCCATGTAAACAGATCAGCTAATCCGTGAGCCTTCAGATAGTAGTACTGGCTGAAGACATGCAGGTAGGAAAGGCAAACCCACACCCAGAATATTCATTGATTCTAGTCAAGATGAAGTGCCAGGGTTGAAGTGATCTCATTTAATAATTTTGACATCAAATGGCAGGTTAGTCTCTCCTAGGAATGGTGTAATATCAAGAGCTCAATCCCGGCCTCTGTTGTGGACAGGTTAGATGCTTCACAGCAGCGTGGTTGTGCTGGTCTTGGAGGGTGGATACCTGTGTTGTACAGCCCGCGCGTAGCCTGTGTCTGTGAGGACAGGGCTCCTCTCGGGCACTCGCCGCTGAGTCACTCTATCTGCACGGCGGTTCAGTGCCTCTTTCACGGCAGAAGTCTTCAGTGTGGATCAGCACGTCATACAAAAACCTTCATGCTTTTCATCCCCTCCCCAGGTCCATGGACATGCACGCCTCTTTCCCAGTCCTCCTGGGCTGTGGACTTTTAATCTTTCTCCTTCTAAGCCCCTGACCTTGAGTTTGTACAGACACACACACACACACACACACACACACGTGGATCTCAGGACCTTTGTCTTTCCACACGAAGTGTCTGATCAGGCACGTTTTCTGAAACTTAGCTCTTGGGGAGAATTTCCCTTCACTGTTGCCTTTTGCCCCATTCTTGACTGGGGCTGCCGTGCATAGCAGCCTAGTTTCAGTCTCACTGACGTATTGAGCTGGCTCACCAACAAACCAATTCACTCCATCTCCTCTCTCATCAGCGGGTCCGTTATGACCTGGCGGTCTGAGCCCCTAGTCACCATGCAATTCTTAGGCCATGACGACCATTAAAATTCGAGAAGACAGTAACAAGGGACACTGCAGTGGTGTGTCCAGATGCTAAACACATTCCTGCCTGCTCCTATAGTGTAAGAACAGACCCGAAGATGGGTCTGGCAGGACCGCAGAGCTGTGGAAGAGGTTCCAGCGCCACAGTGGGGCTGGCACAGGAGTCTACGTGACCCCATCATTCAGCTCACCTGTGCCCTTTGGCCCGTTTATGCTAGCTTCCCCCGCTAGTACCTTATTAGCATGTGGTGAGTATCCTGGCTGCTTTCTTTTTCTCAAAACTTGCCCTAAAGAATAATAATAATAACACGTGTCCATCAAAAAGAATTCCACAATCCAACAAGTTGATGAAGTGTGGCCTACCTTATGCTGCTCTTGCAGGCTCAGAAAGCGCAGTAACATACTAAAGTCTCCGAGATGACTGGCAGTATAACACATTGTTTCCTAATGTCAGCATACCTAAAACTTTTCTTCTTTTCACAGTCCATGCAACTAGAACTCTGGAGAACAAATTTTGGCCAGAGCTATTTAATGCTTAAAGAGATTTATCTTGGCCTCCAGCTTTCAAAGATTTTTCTAATTGATTGCTCTTCAATCATGTAATAAACGTATGCCTTGCTTTCCATTCCCACTGGTCTCAGCCTGGTCTAAGTCATTAAGATCCCACACACCTAGACCACTGAGACTGTCTCCACCAGGGACCTTTGCTTAAGTTTCTCTTACTTTCAATCTTTCACACGAACCCAAGTAAAATCAATGACCTAGAAATGCACTCTCCAATAAGTGGCCACTAGTCACAGGAGGGAAATAAAGCATGCACAGATGAAGCAACTTGAATTAACTGGCAAATAATAGATCAACTGCAGCTCGTACTTAAGATAGCCTATAACAGCGTGATTCAACTTGCATACATCAAGGCAGAGGAAAAGAACTCTGGCTTCCCCAGTGTTGTGTACACAGTTTCAAAGCTGGAGGTCAGAGGACTGTTTTGTGATGACTGGCTGCCTTGCCCAACAATACACCAGATGCAGACTTAAGAAATTGTCTCTCAGTTCTAAAATAGTAACACTGACAAGCTGAACCTGCCTCCTCTGATTTATCAATGGTTAAGGAATAAGCAGGGGATCAAAGTCAGACTTTTTAAACAGGATTACCTGGAGTGATAATATTTCAAATAAAGATCACATGAAATAAACACCAAGGTTAATAAAAGAAATAATAGTCTCTCAGTTTCCTATATTGCAGGAAGGTAACTACCAAACCCAGGTAACTTCCTTAGCCTGTGCAAAGGATAATATAACTCCCATAAAAAGACCATGGCGCTCTCTCCAGAAGGTATAGGTCTAGGGTAAATGATGGTTTGTGGGCTTCCCAACAGCCAAACATTCGTGCCATGAAAATTGGATAAAAGGAACACAGTTTTAGCTTTGAGAGGAAACCAAAGGGAAAGGGGTACAAATGGGCAAGAGGCAGCCTCAGGGGTAAGGGGCTGCGGATGCCAAACCCCAGCCATGGCTCCATGTGCCGGTTAAATGTCTAGACGGAGACGCAGAGAACGGTGAGCAGAGCGGCTGAGACAGAGACAAGGCAAGTGGTAGAGGGAGAAAAAGGGAAGCCTCAGACACTGTGCTTCCGAGTAAGCAAGGCAACAGAGAGTGCTTGAGGCCAGGACAGCTAGAAAGTGCATGTTCCGTCTAAGGAGGGGACAGCCCCTCCACACTGGTCAGTTGTTGCCAAATGGAAACTAAGGTCTTGGGTTGGCAGAGCTTCTGATTTTATGAGAGAAATGTTTGTGTGACATTGTAAGAGAAATATATGAAATATCCTGGGGAGCAGTTGTAGGGGTGAGGGAGAGGTCTAGTATATCTGACTCTAGAACTGTTTTCATAGCTCACGTTTTGAGCTTTACTGACTGGTAACAACGTCCTTGAGTGGCTTCCTTCACTGAGGCTACCTTGAAGAGGTTGATGTGATCAGCACTGGTTGTTTAAATGAGTCACACATAAAACAGGCCTCAAGATATCATCAAGATTTAAAAAATAATTATCTGTATTTATTTGGCTGTGCTGGGTCTTTGTTGCCTCATGGGCTCTTTTCTGGTTGTGGCGAGCGGGAGCTGGTCTCTAGTTGCGGTGTGCAGGCTTCTCATTGCAGCAGTTTCTCCTGTTGCAGAGTGGAAGCCCTAGGGCACACAGTCTTTAGCAGTTGCTGTATGTGGGTTCAGAGGCACAATACTTATGGTACACAGATTTAGTTGCTCCATGGTATGTGGGATCTTCCCGAATCAGGGATCGAACCTCTGTCCCTTGCACTGGCAAGCAGGTTCTTTACTACTGAGCCACTAGAGAAGTCCCTATCAGTCTAGATTTAACGTGTGTATGTGTGCTAAGTTGCTTCGGTCATGTTGGATTCTTTGTGACCCTCTGGACGGTAACTGGCCAGGCTCCTCTGTCCATGGATTCTTCAAGCAAGAATACTAAAGTGGGTTGCCATGCCCTCCTCCAGGGAATCTTCCCAACTCAGGGATCAAACCCAAGTATCTTATGTCTCCTGCATTGGCTGGTGGGTTCTTTACCACTAGCGCCACCTGGGAAGCCTGGATTTAACATATAATTTGTAAGTGCAAAATCTGCATCTTTGTAAGTCAGGGATGACACTGAGAATGGTTTCCTCAGTCCGGTGCCCCATAATTCTCTCCATAGAGTCAAGGAAAATAAGCCTTGGAAATGACCTTTGTCTCTTTCCCAATGTTAAGTGAAGTGACGTTGGTCAGTCGTGTCTGACTCTTTGCGACCCCGTGGACTGTAGCCTACCAGGTTCCTCCATCCATGGGATTTTCCAGGCGAGTACTGGATTGGGTTGCCATTTCCTTCTCCAGAGCATCTTCCTGGCCCAGGGATCCATCCCGGGTCTGCCCAGTGTTAAGCCCTTCAAAAATACATGCTGCTGTTGAGATCACAGGTGCCTAGTGAATCCTGGAAATATCTAAAAGGGAGAAATCTTTACAAACAAGCACAGCTTTTATCTTCCTTATTCAGACAGTTGCCTGACATCACAAGGGCAAAATCATGCTGTAACACAGTGTTTTGATGTTGCATAGATGTTGCCATTATACAGATAGCTGCCTACAAAGGTTCATGGCTCACCATTGATTCCACTGTGATTTCCTGCTTATATTAGGGTCAGGAAAATGTTGTTCAAGTGTCCTTTCTCCCATAAGAAAGTTCCAGAAAGGCTGTTTTGTATTTTTATCTTAAGCACTATGAAGACTTCCCTTTAACCTAACTAGACCTTTACAGACCTTAAAGTCACTGATGCTGACAGTATCCTGCCCTGATGGAGAGGAAGCAGGAGCCCCTTAGGTCGTCAGAGAGCAGATATGGAATGGCCCCCAGCTCTGAGGTTCAGTTGTGCCAAGAAAGATCTGGATAGGAAAGTAGAGGAAAGAAACCTGAACCCCTAACAGTGGCTACTTTCAGAGCTATTAATAATTGCAGGGCTGTGATCAGGCTTAATCTCACAGCCAAAGCAGCAATTGCTCTGCAGAGCAGAGGAAAACAGAGGGATTGTTCTAGATGTCACTCTTTGGGGAGCAAGGGAAATGGAGAGGCTAGAAGATAAAAAGTAATTAGGGTCAGAATCAAAAATTCAGAAACTTTTATAGGCAGGAAAAAATCTCCCTGCTTTTCCAGCTAACCATATCAGTCTATCAGTTGTCTGTCTGTGATAACCACAGGCTACATTATTCCTAACTCCAACTTGCTGTTTCCTATTTAATTCCTTTGAAAAATGACACCAATATTGTTCATTTTAACTAAATTTTACCTATATACACACTGTGATTGGAGCAGGGGGGAAGAAACCCACAGGGAGTTCAAATATTGAAATTATCAATCAGGGATAATTAAGCAACTATACTGACTTTTTTATTTATTTATTTTTATTAATTTGTATTGGAGTGTAGTTGATTTACAATGTTATGTTAGTTTCTGTGATACAGCAAAGCGAATCAGATATATATATATATATATATGTATATATAATATATATACACACACACACACATATGTATATCCACTCTTTTTTAGATTCTTTGGTCATATAGGTCATTACAGAGTACTGAGTAGAGTTCTTTGTGCTACATAGTAGGTTCTTATTAGTTATGTATTTCATATATAGCAATGTGTATGCTGACCTTTCTAAAAGAAATAAAAGACAGAAACTATGAAAAGTGATCTGACACATTTGAAAAAGACCTAAAGAGAATTCTAGAAATTGCATATATGTGTATACATCTATTTGATATTAGAAACTCAGTGTAGGAACTTAGAATACGGAAAGAGCTAAAGATAAAATTAGTAAACTGGGAGATACACCTGAAGAAATGAAAAGGAATGAAGCACAAATGGATAAAAAGATGAAAATATGAAAGAGGAATTAAGAAACTTGAAGAGTAAAATGATACATTAATTATATCTCAAAAAAGGAAGGTCAAACATACATTAGTTGGAGTTTCAGAAAAAAGGGTCAAGAAAGTGGGCTGAAAATAATAGCTAAGAATTTTCCAAAACTGAAGAAAACAATATATGGTTTCAAGAAGCATAGATAATCTTAAGAAGGAAAAATAGGAAAAAAATAAATCATAGGGAAATTGAAGTGAAATCATAGAGTACAGAGAAAAATCTTAAAAACTGACACAAATAAAATACTACCTTTAAAAGAACAACAGTTGGACCAAAAGCTGACTTCTCAGCCACAAAATGGAACACAGAATATCTTAATGGTGCTGAAAATAACTGCTGATCAAGTATATTATAGCCACTTAATTTTATTTCAAAAATAAGGAGAAAAGAAATATTTTTAGCTCAAGGACATCAGACAGAGTTTACTATGAGCAGACCCTAACTAAAGGAAATGCTAAATAATACACTTCAACTAGAAGAAAAATAACCCTAGATGAAACATCTGAGAAGCAAAAAGAGATCAAGAGCAAAGAAAGTGATAAATGAGTATAAAAATGCAATAATGCATTAAATTAAAAGCAAAGAAAGAATGAAAATACATGAAAGTTGTGTTGGTGAGAAAAACGGATTAAAATTTTTCTAAGGTTTTAATGTTATAATATGAAGGAAGCAAAGTATAAAGCAATTTTAAAGTTTTATAATTTAAATGTAAATGTTGTAATATTTAGGATACCACTAAAAGAATGGAAACAGAAGGTACATATTCTAAGCTTGTAGAAATAAAAATAGAAAGATGAAAAATATTCAATCCAAAAAAGTCCAAAAAAGGGGATAATAATAAAGAGGACTGGTAGGACAAATAGAAGCACAAAATAAGGTGGTAAATTTAAATCCAAACATTATCAGTAATCACATGAAATAGATTTATTAACTAAATGCTTTTGTTAAACTTGTGTTACACCACATTAGAAACTATTTAAATGTCATCTACAATAGAATGGATAACAATAGTATAGACACAGTATGGAATATTACACTTCAAAAAATAAAGGTAAAAACTATTTTAGAAACCTGCAGCTATACAACAGCGTGGATGAATCATGCAGATTTAATACTGAGCAAGAAATGAAGCACAAAGGATGCATACGATACACTCCATTTAACAGAGTTCAAAAACAGGCAACGTTAAATTACCCGGTTTAGGGATGCACACATAGAAGGAACTGCTGTTTTAGAAGTGATGACGTGATTATCATTACAGCTGGAACAAGTTTACCTTTGGGGAAAGAGGAGTGTTTGTGATCAGGACATGACGCATCGGAGGGAGAGGAGGTCTGGAAGGCTGACAACATCCTGTTTCTTATTTTGCAAGTGAATACAGGGTGTTCGCTTTATAAATATTTGGGAAAATGTACATGTTTGCACTCATATGAATGTAGATTACATTTGACAATAAAATGGTTTTAAATCATAAATTTAAAATGGTGAGGAAAGTATTATTTTACTCTCCTATTCTCATGAATATGATTTATTTTCAGCATTGTATTCTATTCATTACATAATTTTGAATGCTCTGTATGTACTCACACAAGGGGACAGATTTCTACCTTCAAGAAATTTATATCTGTACAGGGGTCTCCAATCTTTCCAAGTGTAATGGTACATTTTTAATATAAAGAAATTTCCAGCCTCAGGAATTGGGCATTTTTGTACCTATTACTCGGAGAAGGCAATGGCACCCCACTCCAGTACTCTTGCCTGGAAAATCGCATGGATGGAGGAGCCTGGTGGGCTGCAGTCCATGGGGTCGCTAAGAGTCGGACATGACTGAGCGATTTCACTTTCACTTTTCACTTTCATGCATTGGAGAAGGAAATGGCAACCCACTCGAGTACTCTTGCCTGGAGAATCCCAGGGACGGGGGAGCCTGGTGGGCTGCCATCTATGGGGTTGCACAGAGTCGGACACGACTGAAGCGACTTAGCAGCAGCAGCAGCAGCAGCAGCAGTAGCTGTTACTTAGAGATCTGTTAAGGGGAGGTAAGAAGCTTTTATTAAATCAATAAAACCTTTTAGTAAATTTTTATTTTATTAATCACAGCAGCATCTATTTGTCAAAGAGTTGAATATATTTGCATGAGTCAAATATTTCATGTGTAATTTCATTGATAATGCTTTATATGCATATTCATTCATTCACAAAGCCTTATTGAGATCTACTTCTAGCTTGAGACTGTGACTGGGCATCCCGGGTGTTACAGGAGATGTAGGAGATGTGGATTCAATCCCTGAGTTGGAAAGATCCCTTGAAGAAGAAAATGACGTTAGTATACTTTATTGGGGAGAAGGCAAAGGCACCCCAATCCAGTATTCTTGCCTGGAGAATCCCATGGATGGAGGAGCCTAGAAAGCTGCAGTCCATGGGGTCGCTGAGGGTCAGACACTACTGAGAGACTTCACTTTCACTTTTCACTTTCATGCATTGGAGAAGGAAATGGCAACCCACTCCACTGTTCTTGCCTGGAGAATCCCAGGGAAAACGGAGCCTGGTGGGCTGCCGTCTATGGGGTCGCACAGAGTTGGACACGACTGAAGCGACTTAGCATACTTTATTGGTGTTTTTCTTTCTGGCTTACTTCACTCTGTATAATAGGCTCCAGTTTCATCCACCTCCTTAGAACTGATTCAAATGAATTCTTTTTAATGGCTGAGTAATACTCCATTGTTTATATGTACCACAGCTTTCTTATCCATTCATCTGCTGATGGACATCTAGGTTGCTTCCACGTCCTGGCTATTATAAACAGTGCTGTGATGAACACTGGGGTACATGTGTTTCTTTCAATTCTAGTTTCCTCAGTGTGTAAGCTCAGCAGTGGGATTGCTGGGTCATATGGCAGTTCTATTTCCAGTTTTTAAAGGAATCTCCACACTGTTCTCCACAGTGGCTGCACTAGTTTGCATTCCCACCAACAGTGTAAGAGGGTTCCCTTTTCTCCACATCCTCTCCAGCATTTATTGCTTGTAGACTTCTGGATAGCAGCCATTCTAACTGGCATGAAATGGTACCTCATTGTGGTTTTCATTTGCATTTTTCTGATAATGAGTGATGTTGAGCATCTTTTCATGTGTTTGTTAGCCATCTGTATGTCTTCTTCAGAGAAATGTCTATTTAGTTCTTTGGCCCATTTTTTGATTGGGTCATTATTTTTCTGGAATTGAGCTGCATAAGTTGCTTGTATATTTTTGAGATTAATTCTTTGTCTGTTGCTTCGTTTGCTATTATTTTCTCCCATTCTGAAGGCTGTCTTTTCACCTTGCTTATAGTTTCCTTTGTTGTGCAGAAGCTTTTAATTTAATTAGGTCCCATTTGTTTATTTTTGCTTTTATTTCCAATATTCTGGGACGTGGGTCATAGAGGATCCTGCTGTGATGTATGTCGGAGAGTGTTTTCCTGTGTTCTCCTCGAGGAGTTTTATAGTTTCTGGTCTTACATTTAGATCTTTAATCCATTTTGAGTTTATTTTTGTGTATGGTGTTAGAAAGTGTTCTAGTTTCATTCTTTTACAAGNTTTTTCCAGAATAAACAGTGCTGTATTGCAGACTATTCACCAAATTGTGTCAAGCACTGATCAGGAGTCAGGCATTGTGTTGGGCACTGATGATAAGCCAGATGCATTCTCTGACAACACTGGGTTTTACATACTAGTCGAAGAAGGCTGAGTGCCGAAGAATTGATGCTTTTGAACTGTGGTGTTGGAGAAGACTCTTGAGAGTCCCTTGGACTGCAAGGAGATCCAACCAGTCCATTCTGAAGGAGATCACCCCTGGGTGTTCTTTGGAAGGAATGATGCTAAAGCTGAAACTCCAGTACTTTGGCCACCTCATGCGAAGAGTTGACTCACTGGAAAAGACTCTGATGCTGGGAGGGGTTGGGGCAGGAGGAGAAGGGGACAACAGAGGATGAGATGTCTGGATGTCATCACTGACTCAATACACATGAGTCTGAATGAACTCCGGGGGTTGGTGATGGACAGGGAGGCCTGGTGTGCTGAGATTCATGGGTTCGCAAAGAGTTGGACACGAATGAGCAACTGAAATGAACCTAACTGATATATAGGTCTTTAGTTTCTTTAGGTAGATATATTCCTAAGTATTTTATTCTTTTCGCTGCAATGGTGAATGGAATTGTTTCCTTAATTTCTCTTTCTATTTTCTCATTATTAGTGTATAGGAATGCAAGGGATTTCTGTGTGTTGATTTTATATCCTGAAACTTTACTATATTCACTGATTAGCTCTAGTAATTTTCTGGTGGGGTCTTTAGGGTTTTCTATGTAGAGGATCATGTCATCTGCAACAGTGAGAGTTTTACTTCTTCTTTTCCAGTTTGGATTCCTTTTATTTCTTTTTCTGCTCTGATTGCTGTGGCTAAAACTTCCAGAACTATGTTGAATAATAGTGATGAAAGTGGGCACTCTTGTCTTGTTCCTGACTTTAGGGGAAATGCTTTCAATTTTTCATCATTGAGGATAATGTTTGCTGTGGGTTTGTCATATATAGCTTTTATTATGTTGAGGTATGTTCCTTCTATTCCTGTTTTCTGTAGAGTTTTTTTTTTATATCATAAATGGATGTTGAATTTTGTCAAAGGCTTTCTCTGCATCTATTGAGATAATCATATGGCTTTTATTTTTCAATTTGTTGATGTAGTGTATTTCATTGATTGATTTGTGGATGTTGAAGAATCCTTGGATCCCTGGGATAAAGCCCACTTGGTCATGTCCAGGTTCGATGCGTGATACTGGATGCTTGGGCTGGTGCACGGAGATGGCCCAGAGGGATGGTACGGGGAGGGAGGAGGGAGGAGGGTTCAGGATGGGGAACACATGTATACCTGCGGTAGGTTCATGTTCATATATGGCAAAACCAATATAATATTGTAAAGTAATTAACATCCAATTAAAATAAATAAATTTATATTTTAAAAAAGAAGAAAATGGCAACTCACTCCAGTATTCTTGTCTGGGAAACCCCATGGACAGAGGAGCCTGGCAGGCCACATTCCATGCGGTTGCAGAAGAGTCAGCCACAACTTCGAAAATGAACAATAGCAGACACTATAACTATGTGTTCATGGACCCCAGGCAATATTTCTAAGTCCCCTCTGCATAGATTTGTGGTACCCAGGTTAAGAATCATTGATTTATATCACTTCATCATAGTAATGTCTTTATAGTAGTCTCTATGCTGAGAAATTCACACACAAAAATTTAAAGGGACATAGATCTTGCAACGCCAGATACAAAGCATCAGAAACAAAGGTACGCAGATCCCCAGAAGGAACGAATCTAGTATATTTGTTTCAGGTTATTATCCCTTTTATTTCTCTCACAGCCATTATTTGCCTGGGATTCATCACAAACACTGAACACTGCTCTGCTTCTTAAGTCTGTTTCATTTTTATTAATTCTAATCTTATATATTTCACTCAATTCATCTCCAGATCAGCCCCATCCTACAGTGCAACGCGGGAAGTCAGAGCACGGGCTCTGGGCTGTCTGCTCTGACTTCCGCAAGTCAGTGATCTCTCTGTTAGTGAAGAGCCTCTCGGATGCGAGCATCGGAAAACCTAGCTGGAACTGTATTGTGCCAAGTCAGGATCTCTCTGTTTCAGGCACGGCTGGATCCCAGCACCGCTTTCCCCAGGATATCACACAGCAGGTCTTGAGTACTCCTCTCTGCTTCTCCTGACTGCACTTTCTTCTCCCTGCCCTCAAGGAGCTTGCACTCTGTGGGAGAAACTCCGTGAAAGCCGAAGCCAGGTGCCTAGCGTCCTGCCTGCGCGGCTCCGGGTCTGGGGCTTGTTCTCTCGCACCCTGCTGATATAGATTTTGTTCCTGCCTTCCACTCTAAGCACTCGTCTATCCCAGTCCACACCAGCCTGCTTGCAGGGAGTTGCCTTCCTAAAATCCAGCCAGTTTTCTAGAGTTCCCATACTTTGTGCCTGTGGTGGCTGAAACCTCAGACTTTGGCACTGTAACTACACACGTTCCATCATATGTAGTTCTATTCCTTCAGTCCCGTCTGTTGTCACAATGGTAGAAACCCATATAATGTAGGCTTAGTGTTCCTCAAGTATGAATGCATTCTGAAAAAAGTGCTCTCTGCACTTGAACACCTTCTACAAAATATCCTGTTCTCCAAGAAGAGGGCTTTTATAGGCTTTCTTGAATTCAAATGAAAAAAGAATATTTTTTTTTAGGAATTATGGATTGAAGACATCCTGATTGGCCAGAAATTGTTTTTCCCATGATCTCATTATCAAATATATTTCATGTATTATAGCTATTAAATCCCTGCCTTCTGTGTTAAAAAGTTTCCTTTTACATGCTAGGCATATACCCAACACAAATTATGTACTCTTTTTAACTGAAAGACATGTAGAAGGATATTTATAATGGTACTACTCATAATAGGTTCAAACTAAAAACAGCCCAATGTTCATCAGCAGTAGGACAGATAAACAGATTGTGGTCTAGTCATATGATGGGATTCTCTATATTCCTGAAAGCAGCAAATCAAACTACATAAAAGCAAATTGAATGAATCTCACAAGCTAATAACGAGCAAAAAAAGCCAGAGGCACAAAAATGCACAAAATATGACTCCTTTTATATAAAGTTCAGCACTAGGCAAAGTTAATGCAGACTTTTGAAGTGGTTTGTTTAGGGCAGGAAGGAAGGACAGCATTTGGAGGAGGGCAGGGTGACTTTTAGGTGTTGGTAACATTCTATACCGTGACCTAGTTTCATATGTAGGTTCATTCTGTGATAATTCATTGAGCTATAAATTTATGATTTAGGTACTGTTTTTTAACTAAAAAGAGTTTTTCTTAACAAAAGTTGAATATTTGCTGCATTGCCAAGATTTTGTGTGAATCCAACTTCTGCTCTTATCAGGAAAGTCCTGGGCTGGGAGTGTTATTTTCCAAAGTAGCTGCAAGACTGTGTGTGTGTGTGTGTGTGTGTGTGTGTGTGTGTGTGTGTGTTTGCACATGGATCTGTGAGCCAGAATCCTGGGGTTGATATCCCAGATCCACTAGTTTCTGCTTCACCTTGGGCAGGTTACTGAAACTCTCTGTGCTTCAGGACCTTTATTCAGGGAATGCACATAAAAAGTCAGAGTATACTTGTCAAGCACTCCCATCCATGCTTGTTCCCTGGAGGGAACTCAGCACATATTAGTTACAGTTACTACTCCATCAGCACCACTTTTTGCTTTCACAATCCATATGACCAGCACTCCCGAGTTTTATTGGAATGCAGGGAGACACCAACCTCTCCCTCCCAATCCAAGCTCTGAAGTTCCCACAGGAAACATCTTCCTTGGACATGAAAGCTGTGACTAGAAAACAGAGACACATTGTAAAAAATGGCCACTCACACCAAATTATATAAATTGTTGTTTGGTTGCTCAGTCATGCCCGACTCTTTGCGACCCCATGGACTGTAGAACACTAGGCTCCTCTGTCCATGGGATTTCCCAGGCAAAAATACTAGAATGGGTTGCCATTTCCTTCTCCAGGGAATCTTCCCAACCCAGGGATGGAACCTGTGTCTCCTGCATTGTGGGCAGATTCTTTACCACTGAGCCACCAGGGAAGCCCAAACTACGCAAATTAGGGGGTCATAATTCAAAACCAGGGGAGCAAGTCAGTTTCCAAAACAACAGAAGTAAGGAATAGCTTGGGAGACAATGTTAAGAGTACAGTATAAATAGCCCATTGATGGGCCACCTTTGCTCAAAATTAAACCATCCTTCTCTACACACAATGCCAAAGTGTACATTAAACCTGAGTATCTGTCCCAGATTTAACTGTGTGCTTAGCCAAGTCAAAATTTATATTTCTGTGGTTAGAAAAAAAAAAAAACCAAAAAACAGATCCCACTCCATGAGAACAACACTTTTATTTTGTATCTCACTGGTTTTTTTTTCCCCTGTGGTTTTTCTTTCAATGCTCTGCTTCTGTTTTATCTCAGAGTTTCTGAATGTTCTCCAACAACCAATATAAACACAGTAAACAATGTAACAGTCAAGAAACTTGATATAGAAGTGGAGGCACATTAACAGCAAGATACCCAAGGCCGCCAAGATAGGGCAGAGAAAAGCACGACATAGCTGTGAGCTGGGCTCTGAATGAAGAATGTACGTGGTGGGGACTGTGGTGTGGGGAGAGAACTGAGAGCTGAAGTCAGCAGCTAAATTTCAGGTGTTATCAGAATATTACACAGGTATGTTAGTGGCCAATTATAAATCTAGGGAATGCTTCAGTTCAGTTCAGTTGCTCAGTCATGTCCGACTCTTTGCGACCTCATGAATTGCAGCACGCCAGGCCTCCCTGTCCATCACCAACTCCCGGAGTTCACTCAGACTCATGTCCATCGAGTCAGTGATGCCATCCAGCCATCTCACCCTCTGTCGTCCCCTTCTCCTCCTGCCCCCAATCCCTCCCAGCATCAGAGTCTTTTCCAATGAGTCAACTCTGCATGAGGTGGCCAAAGTACTGGAGTTTTAGCTTTAACATCATTCCTTCCAAAGAAATCCCAGGGGTGATCTCCTTCAGAATGGACTAGTTGGATCTCCTTGCAGTCCAAGGGACTCTCAAGAGTCTTCTTCAACACCACAGTTCAAAAGCATCAATTCTTCAGTGCTCAGCCTTCTTCACAGTCCAACTCTCTCATCCATACATGACTACTGGAAAATCCATAGCCTTGACTAGATGGACCTTAGTCGGCAAAGTAATGTCTCTGCTTTTGAATATGCTATCTAGGTTGGTCATAACTTTTCTTCCAAGGAGTAAGCGTCTTTTAATTTCATGGCTGCAGTCACCATCTGCAGTGATTTGGGAGCCCCCGAAAATAAAGTCTCACACTGTTTCCACTGTTTCCACATCTATTTCCCATGGAGTGATGGGACTGGACACCGTGATCTTTGTTTTCTGAATGTTGAGCTTTAAGCCAACATTTTCACTTTCCTCTTTCACTTTCATCAAGAGGCTTTTTAGTTCCTCTTCACTTTCTGCCATAAGGGTGGTGTCATCTGCATATCTGAGGTTATTGATATTTCTCCTGGCAATCTTGATTCCAGCTTGTGCTTCTTCCAGTCCAGCGTTTCTCATGATGTACTCTGCATAGAAGTTAAATAAGCAGGGTGACAATATACAGCCTTGATGTACTCCTTTTCCTATTTGGAACCAGTCTGTTGTTCCACGTCCAGTTCTAACTGTTGCTTCCTGACCTGCATACAGATTTCTTAAGAGGCAGGTCAAGTGGTCTTGTATTCCCATCTCTCTCAGAATTTTCCACAGTTTATTGTGATCCACACAGTCAAAGGTTTTGGCATAGTCACTAAAGCAGAAATAGATGTTTTTCTGGAACTCTCTTGCTTTTTCCATGATCCAGAAGATGTTGGCAATTTGATCTCTGGTTCCTTTGCCTTTTCTAAAACCAGCTTGATCATCAGGAATTTCACAGTTCACGAATTGCTGAAGCCTGGCTTGGAGAATTTTGAGCATTACTTTACTAGCATGTGAGATGAGTGCAATTGTGTGGTAGTTTGAGCATTCTTTGCATTGCCTTTCTTTGGGATTGGAATGAAAACTGACCTTTTCCAGTCCTGTGGCCACTGCTGAGTTTTCCAAATTTGCTGGCATATTGAGTGCAACACTTTCACAGCATCATCTTTCAGAATGGTATTATAAACAGCTGCTGCTGCTGCTGCTAAGTTGCTTCAGTCGTGTCTGACTCTGTGCGACCCCATAGATGGCAGCCCACCAGGCTCCCCCATCCCTGGGATTCTCCAGGCAAGAACACTGGAGTGGGTTGCCATTTCCTTCTCCAATGCATGAAAGTGAAAAGTGAAAGGGAAGTCGCTCAGTCATGTCTGACTCTTAACGACTCCATGGACTGCAGCCTACCAGGCTTGTCCGTCCATGGGATTTTCCAGGCAAGAGTATAAACAGAGCAAGTGCTAAATAAATATTATTCAAATGAATGTAGGAATGAATGAAAGAAGTAAAGAAAAAACAGACTTTTTCTATCATTTGAATATAGGCATTTTGATAAATCATGGAATCTTAGATTTAAATGAGACCCAATATTGCCTTGACCTGAATGGGAAGGAAGTCCAAAAGGAAGGGTATATATGGTATATACGTGGCTGATTCATCTTGCTGTAGAGTAGAAACTAATACAACAATCTAAAGCAACTATATTCCAATAAAAATTAATTTAAAAAGTAAAAATAAAATGAGCCCCAAAAGTCCCTTTGTCTATTCCCCTCACAAGTGGTTTCAGCTTAAGTACCTCAGAATCTCAAGTTTGCATTAAGAGCCAGTGAGAAAGAAGAAAGAGAAGTAAACACTGAAGCACAGGTTTTTCACTTTTAGTTTTTTTAGGAAATATAGGCTGTTCTAGAATAATGGATCACTGAAGGACAGTTTTTAACAACAACAAAAAAAAAACCTATCATGGGAGAATTGAAACGGACCCCAAAGAGATAATTTATCCTGTCATCTCTTCTCAGACTGCAAAATACAGAAATCATTAGTTAATACCAACATTCTACATTTGTATGGTACTTTTGGTTCCCAAAGTGCTTTCAAAGACATTATCTTCATTAATCTTCACCAGGAGTAGGTATACTTTCCTGAGGTCAAAAAAAATTACTAGCCCAGAAGAAATGGGTGCTTGTTTACTTATCGGTCCACAGTTGCCTGAACAAAGAAATGTGGAGTGCCTTTATAAAACACAGCTCCACAAAAATATACATTTATTTATTTGGTAACAGGGAGAGTTGGAGTTAATTGGTATCTTGCCTTCTTGAAGCTGTAAATTTGTCAGTATTCATCTGGGAAGTATTTTTCTCTTCCCCTCCCAAGACCATAGGATGGAGAGCCACAAAATTGCTCTTGCTGTCTGAGTGGGGAGGGGAGGGAAAGTAGGGAATGGTCCTGCCCTCATGAAGGTTTCTCAGGGGCTGGGGAGGGTGGGTGTGTCCTGGGCCTCACCATGTGCTTGTGCACCACTCACAGGAAATGGTGGAAAGGGTAGGGCTTAGATGGGGATGCCTCTGGCAGAGGTCAGAATGATGGAGATTAAGGGTTTAGCATAATCCTTCCAGAGCAGGGAACCCAGTTTAGTTCAGTTCAGTTGCTCAGTCATGTCCGATTCTTTGAGACCCCATGAACTGCAGCACACTAGGCCTCCCTGTTCATCACCAACTCCCAGAGTTTACCCAAACTCATGTCCATTGAGTTGGTGATGCCATCCAACCATCTCATCCTCGGTCGTCCCCTTCTCCTCCTACCTTCAATATTTCCCAGCATCAAGGTCTTTTCAAATGAGTCAGTTCTTTGCATCAAGTGGCCGCAGTATTGGAGTTTCAGCTTCAACATCAGTCCTTCCAATGAAAAACCAGGACTGATCTCCTTTAGGATGGACTGGTTGGATCTCCTTGCAGTCCAAGGGACTCTCAAGAGTCTTCTCCAACACCACAGTTCAAAAGCATCAATTTTTCAGCGGCCCCAGATGGTAGCAAAAGACCAGAGCTCAACAGCTGCATTATATAGCACAAAAGGCCCTTTGCCTCCATTTCCCTGAGCTGCATAATGTTGTAAGCCTGGAATTTTGATATGAACCATAGGAGGTGGATGGCGCTTTTTAAAATAAGAAATTAATATTGGACTTGTTACTAACCTTGGTAAACTGTATTTTATTTGACTCAGAAAAATAAAGTTGATATTTAATTTAGAAATATATATGTGATTCATGTGTAGTGGAATATTACTCAGCCACTAAAAAGAATGAAATAATATCATTTGCGGCAATATGGATGGACCTGGAGATTATCATACTAAGTAAAGTAAGTTAAATAGGGAAAGACAAATATCATATGATGCTGTTTACATGTGGAATCTAAAAGAATGATACAAATGAACATTTTAATAGTTACAAAGCAGAAACAGACTCACATATTTAGATAATGAACTTATGATTACCTGGTGTGTGGGATTGACATGTACACACTCTGTATTTAAAATATATAACCAGCAAGGACATACTGAATAGCCCAGGGAACTCTGCTCAATATTCTGTAATAATCTAAATGGTTGAAAAGAATTTGAAAAAGAATAGATACATATATAAAAAACACTGAATCACTTTGCTGTACACCTGAAACACAACATTTTAATCAACTATACTCCAATATAAAATAAAAATTAAACAAAGAACTATAATGATGTAATGTTTCTTGCATTTGAGTGTCATGGAACAAGGGGTTGGATAAATTTTCATTCAATAAGCACTTACTGAGCACCTATTGGGAATGTGAACCTGCTTTAGGATATCAAAGCACTTGTTTCTCACTACATTGGGGCTGTTCAGTTCAGTTCAGTCGCTCAGTCAGGTCCGACTCTTTGCGACCCCATGAATTGCAGCACGCCAGGCCTCCCTGTCCATCACCAACTCCCGGAGTTCACTCAGACTCACGTCCATCGAGTCAGTGATGCCATCCAGCCATCTCATCCTCGGTCGTCCCCTTCTCCTCCTGCCCCCAATCCCTCCCAGCATCAGAGTCTTTTCCAATGAGTCAACCCTTCACATGAGGTGGCCAAAGTACTGGAGTTTCAGCTTTAGCATCATTCCTTCCAAAGAACACCCAGGACTGATCTCCTTTAGAATGGACTGATTGGATCTCCTTGCAGTCCAAGGGACTCTCAAGAGTCTTTTCCACCACAGTTCAAAAGCATCAATTCTTTGGCGCTCAGCTTTCTTCACAGTCCCACTCACATCCATACATGACTACTAGAAAAAGTGAGAGACAAAACTGCAATGTTCCCTGTCCCTGAGAAGCTGGTTCCATCAATCAGGAAAAACAAACAAGGAATAACACTGTGGTGTGCCAAGTTACAATAGAGCAGATATAGGTTTCCAGACACCACAGACTGGGGCTCTGTAACTTGGTCCGGGTGCCTGGGAAGGCATGCCTGCAAAAGCAACATTGAAGCAGAAGCCTGAAGGATTCTGACCTACATTACACAATGCAACATTCTACTATTACCATATTGAGCACTCACTACAGTTACAGGGTATTCACTATTTTCAAATCTCTCACTCAGTATTGCGCTCCTGCAGGTCTTGGAGCATGATGTAAAACTTTTTAGTACAACTATCCAAAACTGAACCAGGAAGAAATAGAAAATCTTAACAGACCCATCACAAGCACGGAAATTGAAACTGTAATCAGAAATCTTCCAACAAACAAAAGCCCAGGTCCAAATGGCTTCACAGCTGAATTCTACCAAAAATTTAGAGAAGAGCTAACACCTATCCTACTCAAACTCTTCCAGAAAATTGCAGAGGAAGGTAAACTTCCAAACTCATTCTGTGAGGCCAACATCACCCTAATATCAAAACCTGACAAAGATGCCACCAAAAAAGAAAACTACAGGCCAATATCACTGAAGAACATAGATGCAAAAATCCTTAACAAAATTCTAGCAATCAGAATCCAACAGCACATTAAAAAGATCATACACCATGACCAAGTGGGCTTTATCCCAGACATGCAAGGATTCTTCAATATCTGCAAATCAATCAATATAATACACCACATTAGCAAATTGAAAAATAAAAGCCATATGATTATCTTAAGAGATGCAGAGAAAGCCTTTGACAAAATTCAACATCCATTTATGATAAAAACTCTCCAGAAAGCAGGAATAGAAGAAACACACTTCAACATAATAAAAGCTATATATGACAAACCCACAGCAAACATTATCCTCAATGGTGAAAAATTGAAAGCATTTGTCCTAAAGTCAGGAGCAAGACAAGGGTGCCCACTTTCACCACTACTATTCAACATAGTTTTGGAAGTTTTGGCCAAAGCAATCAGAGCAGAAAAAGAAATAAAAGGAATCCAAACTGGAAAAGAAGAAGTAAAACTCTCACTGTTTGCAGATGACATGATCCTCTACATAGAAAACCCTAAAGACTCCACCAG
>SJYQ01002698.1:304111-318570 GCA_006410935.1 Redunca redunca
ATTTTCTTTTCTTATTTATTTATTTATTTTTACATGTTTCAATGCCATTCTCCCATCTCATCCCACCCTCTCCCTCTCTCTCTCCCCCAGAGTCCAACAGTTCACTCTATAGATCTGAGTCTCTTTTGTTTTCTCGCATACAGGGTCATCATCCCCATCTTTCTAAATTCCATATATATGCGTTAGTATACTGTATTGGTGTTTTTCTTTCTGGCTTGCTTCACTCTGTATAATCGGCTCCAGTTCCATCCATCTCCTTAGATGTGCTTTCATGTTGTGGAATCCTTGCTGTCTCTGCTTGTCACCCACAAAATCCAAGGAATGACAAACCTGTGTCCTTTTCCTTTTTTCTTTCATTTCCTTCTAATTAGATCATTGAAACAATAGTTATGAGCAAAGTCTAGCAACAAAAAATATTTATTTAGTGCCGATGATGTGCCAGGAACAGTTCCAGCTGCTGGAGATACTACGGATGAAAGCAAACAGGTTCCTGCCCTCATACATGTGGGCTCAAGCAAGGGGGTGAAACAGATGGTCCTTGCCCTCAGGAGCTTACAGTTTAGAGAGGGAAGTGGGATTTAAACAATTACACAAAACTTAACTCATGCTAAGTATACAGAAAAGAAGGGAAATGCTTCATATCATCTATAGTTTCTATCTTGGCTGTATAAACCCCCAATTCTAGTTGCTGGGAGCATTAACTAAATGTCCAATATTTTAAAACTCCTTTCAGTCCAGTAGTTTGAACGAGTCTCCATCAGGCAATGCTCAGAATCACCAGGAAAATGCTCAGCTTTTCAGACTGTCCTCCCGTCCCTCTGTTTCAGCTGCAAAAGTCACTCAGTGAGTCAGTGGACTATAGCCTGCCAGGCTCCTCAGTCCATGGAATTCTCTAGGCAAGAACAGTGGAGTGGGTAGCCATTCCCTTCTCCAGGGAATCTTTCTGACCCAGGAATCAAACCTGGATTTCCCACATTGTGGGCAGATTCTTTACCATCTGAGCCAGCAGGGAAGCCCGTGCAAGGAATATATAGTCAGATGCTTATACCTAGGCTTGGTAACAAGCAAGCACTCAGCGAAAGATAGTGGTTATTTTCTCAACTTCCTTCTTCCTAGATGATTCCCAGATCATCAGTTCTTTAGCATACGACAGAATTATCTGGTGGGCCTGACTCCAGAGTTTCTGATTCAGTAGGTCTGGAACAGGATTGGAGAATCCATACTTCTAACAAATTCCCAGTTGTTGCTGTGAAGCTGCCCCAAGGATCAGACTCTGAGAATCATTGGTCTAGACCTTTTTTTTTTTTCTATTTAAGTAAGTATCATTAAGGTTTTTTTTCCTTAACATGAAAACTGTTGATCTTGGCTTCCCATCCTTAAGAATTTGTAGAAGCTTCAAACTGCATTTTTTACAGAGCCTCCCTTGACCAAATTCCACAGGCAGATAACAATATATTTAATATATTGCCTGTTCTGTAAGAAAGAAGAAGAAATAATATATACATCTAACTTCATTTATTGCCAAAAAGAAACTTAGGAGAGACAAACCAGAAACTAACAAAGAGAATTGTTTACCTAAAGTCGGGCAGAAAGGACAGGAGATAGTGTCACTCTTCTCAGGCATACTATTGTTTTTTTTTGGTGTGTGTGTACAGCTTTCATTTTTGGAAGCATGCTATTTTTCATATTTAAAATTAAATTTAAAAGTTTGTGGAGAAGATCCTAGAATTGAATAAAAAGAGATAAATTAAATTAACAGTATGGCTAGATGGATTAAATTATTAAGAATAAATGGATGACCAGAGCTATATGGAAGAGGGCAAAAAGAGAATGAATCCAAATCGCTTGGAACACAGTACTTAGATATATACCCTCAGTCAAAGGACAAACAGAAATACAAATGTATATTGTTTTGATAGTGATGTGGGTATAGCAATTCAGAAACTATTTTGTGTGCAGTTTGCTGCTACTGCTAAGTCACTTCAGTCGTGTCCGACTCTTAGCGACCCCATGAACTGTAGCCTGTCAGGCTCCTCCACCCATGAGATTTTCCAGACGAGAGTACTGGAGTGGGGTGCCATCGCCTTCTCCCTGTGTGCAGTTTAGGACTCAGCAAATGAGTAAATATAATGATGCTTTTGGAAGGCCAGATTTTCCACATAGGGGAAAGGAGATACAACATATGCAATGGGGAGAGAAGGGAGAACCTATGCTATTTGCTTAAAACTAGAAATATAAGTATGGAATCATTGCTTTTAAAAATTAAATATATATATATATACATACACACACACACATATATATACACACACACACATATATATATATATGCATACACATACACATTTCCCAGCTGAGTTTGCTGAAAAAGCTGAGAAGTAATGCTGCCCTAGTGGTAATGAACAGACCTAACATGAACAATTGAGCTCCAAGATCAATGCAGATGGTGCCTGTAGTCACGAAATTGAAAGAAAAGATCCTTGCTTCTTGGAAGAATAGCTATGACAAACCCAGACAGTGTTTTAAAAAGCAGAGACCTCACCACATAATTAAAGCTACAGTTTTTCCAGGAGTCATGTGTAGATGTGAGAGTTGAATAAAGAAGGCTGAACGGCAGAGAACTGATGCTTTCAAACTGTGGTACTGGAGAAGACTGTTGAGAGTACCTTGGACTGCAGGGATATGCAGCCAGTCCACCTTGCTGCTGCTGCCGCTGCTGAGTCGCTTCAGTCGTGTCCAACTGTGTGCGACCCCATAGACAGCAGCCCACCAGGCTCCCCCGTCCCTGGGATTCTCCAGGCAAGAACACTGGAGTGGGTTGCCATTTCCTTCTCCAAAGCAGGAAAGTGAGAAGTGAAAGTGAAGTCACTCAGTCATGTCTGACTCTTAGCGACCCTGTGGACTGCAGCCCACCAGGCTCCCCCATCCCTGGGATTCTCCAGGCAAGAACACTAGAATGGGTTGCCATTTCCTTCTCCAAAGCAGGAAAGTGAAAAGTGAAAGTGAAGTCACTCAGTCATGTCTGACTCTTAGCGACCCCGTGGACTGCAGCCCACCAGGCTCCTCCATCCATGGGAATTTTCCAGGCAAGAGTACTGGAGTGGGATGCCATTGCCTTCTCCCCCAGTCAACCCTAAAGGAAATCAACTCTGAATTTTCATTGAAAGGACTGATACTGAAGCTGAAGCTCTAAGACTTCGGCCACCTGATACGAAGTACAGACTCATTGGAGAAGAGCAGACTCATTGGAAAAGACTGTGATACCGGGAAACATTGAAGGCAAGAGGAGAAGGGGGCAACAGAGGATGAGATGGTTAGAGGGCATCACTGGCTCAATGAACATGAGTTTGAGGAAACTCAGGGAGATGTGATGGACAGAGAAGCCTGGCATGCTTCTCTGGGGTTGCAGAGGGTCAGACACGACTCAGTGACTGAACAACAGCAACAACACTAACACATAGATCTTGGTATTTAAATATCATTCCCCATTAAAAATAGCTGAGTCAAGAGTAACAGATTAGACTAGAACATATTGTTGTGCAGAAAACAAAGAAATGCTTTTAAAAATGTGAGACTTGACTATGGACAACTGTATGGAGGTGGCTTAAAAAGCTAAAAATAGAGTTACCATATGATTCAGCAATTGCATTCCTGGAAAAACATCAGGAAAAGACAAAAACTTTAATTTGAAAAGACACATATACTTCAGTGTTCATAGCAGCATTATTTCCATAGCCAAGACATGGAAGCAACCTAAGTGTCCATCGACAGATGAATGGATGAAGAAATTATGGTGTATATATACAATGGAATATTACTCAGCCATAAAAAGGACAAACTAATGCCATTAGTTGAAAAATTCTGTGGAAAATTCTGAAAGAGATGGGAATACCAGACCACTTGTCCTGCCTCTTGAGAAATCTATACGGAGGTCAGGAAGCAATAGTTAGAATTGGACATGGAACAACAGACTGGTTCCAAATAGGAAAAGGAGTACGTCAAGGCTGTATATTGTCACCCTGCTTGTTTAACTTATATGCAGAGTACATCATGAGAAACACTGGGCTGGAAGAAGCACAAGCTGGAATCAAGATTGCCAGGAGAAATATCAATAACCTCAGATATGCAGATGACACCACCCTTATGGCAGAAAATGAAGAGAAACTAAAAAGCCTCTTGATGAAAGTGAAAGAGGAGAGTGAAAAAGTTGGCTTAAAGCTCAACTTTCAGAAAACAAAGACCATGGCATCTGGTCCCATCACTTCATGGGAAATAGATGGGGAAACAGTGGAAACAGTGACAAACTATTTTTGGGGCTCCAAAATCACTGCAGATGGTGACTGCAGCCATGAAATTGAAAGATGATTGCTCCTTGAAAGAAAAGTTATGACCAACCTAGAGAGCATATTAAAAAGCAGAGATGTTACTTTGCCAACAAAGGTCTGTCTAGTCAAGGCTATGGTTTTTCCAGTGGTCATGTATGGATGTGAGATTTGGACTATAAAGAAAGCTGAGGGCTGAAGAATTGATGCTTTTGAACTGTGGTGTTGGAGAAGACTCTTGAGAGTCCCTTGGACTGCAAGGAGATCCAACCAGCCCATCCTAAAGGAGATCAGTCCTGAGTGTTCATTGGAAGGACTGATGCTGAAGCTGAAACTTCAATACTTTGACCACTTTATGCGAAGAACTGACTCATTTGAAAAGACCCTGATGTTGGGAAAGATTGAAGGCGGAAGGAGAAGGGGACAACAGAGGATGAGATGGTTGGATGGCATCACCGACTCGATGGACATGATTTTGTGTAAACTCCGGGAGATGGTGATGGACAGGGAGGCCTGGTGTGCTTCAGTCCATGGGCTGGCACAGAGTCGGACATGACCGAGCGACTGAACTGAACTGAACTGAATGCCTTTTGCAGCAACATGATGGACCTAGAGATTATCATACTAGGTGAAGTAAGTCAAACAGAGAAAGACAAATATCATATGATAATCACTCATTTAAATGATAGAAATGAACTTATTTACAAAACACAAAGACTCATAGACATAGCGAACAATCTTGTGGCTTAATACGGGGAATAGGTGGGAGGCGTAAATTAGGAGTTGGGGGTTAACAGATACACACTGCTACCTATAAAACAGATAGATAACAAGACCTACTGTATAGCATGGGGAACTATATTCAATATCTTGTAATAAGTTAAATGGAAAAGAACCTGAAAAGAATATGTGTATAGACTGAATCACTTCACTGTTCACCTGAACTAACACGACACTGTATAAGTTAACTATACTTCAGTTTTAAAATGTACCCCAAAATGGGACATGTGAAAAAGAAGAAGAAGCATGAATGAGTTTCTACTGGTCAAATCCTTGACAATTTGAGCAAAATAATAATAAAGAACAATGATAGTAATGGATTATAATACATTAAAATTAGCCAAGAATCCAGGAGTCCTTAATGATACTAAAAAAAAAAAAGGCAAAAGGAACAAAGAAATAAATAATAAAGATAACAAGAAGCCTTTCTTTGTAGTACTATAGAACATCAACTAGTAAATGTGGAAGGAATAATAAGAAAATCACTGTTTTTAAATCATCATACTAATATTTGGTTTAGATAAGAATTATCAAGGAATGTTAAAACCTTAGGTGGAAGTTTGTTGAGTAAATTTCTCCTCAGAGCTTATTAACTATAAGAATAAAAATGTGCTTTAACAGTAGGCAACTCTATAGCTAAATAATCATAGTCAACAGGATAAGCTGGTATCACACGTCTCCTGATAAGATGAGCTAAAGGACACAACATCATTTAGGTAACATGCCTGCCAAAAGTGTATAACCAGAATTTAATCATGAGAAAACTGTCAGCAAAACCTAAATACAAGGAAAAGCCACAAGCAAGTTGTTTATGCTTTCCAAAAATATCAGTGTCAGAAGAGACAAAGGAAGGCTGGGGAACCATCCCGGATGAAAGGTCACTGAAAGAACTATGACAGCTAAACACAAGGCGTGATTGGTTCTCTCATGGATGAACAGTTAGGAAAACATCTCCATGCTGGTGTGAAGATCTCCAGATTATTGGGATAACTGCTAAATATTTTTATCTGAGTGCCTAGTACATAGTATTATATCATAGAATTATGATATAATTCTAAATCATTCTGGGCCATGTAAAACAATGTCTCTTTCCTCAAAGTATTTAGGAGTAGACAGTTGCGGTGTCTGCAACTTGCTCTCAAATGGTTCCTCAATAAAATAACAATATACATACAAATATATGGAGAGAGAAAAAACAAATGTGGCAAAGCAGTAGCAACTGGGGAATTTTAGTCAAAGATTTATGATAATTTATTGCTCTAATTTTGCAGTTTTTCTACAAACTGAAAACTTTGGCAAAAGAAAAGGTAAAACAATTTTTTTTTTTCTTTAGGTGAAGTTCTCTCCCCAGCTAGATGAAATAGAAAATCATTTCCCCTTTAAGCCCAGAGGTCTTCCATTAATCCTTTTTACTATTACACTTTTCTGTTGATAACTCTTCTTCCTCTGGCTTATACAGTGGAGAGAAGGTGAGGGGCACAGTTCTGATTTTGTGCATTTACAGCATCTCTGGGCTATCCAGTGAGACTCAGAGGAGATGTTTAGGCTGAGACATGAATCAAGTGTCAGGTGGTGACGCTCCTTTGGGAGTTTTTCTTGGGGGGACTTGGGGAATAGAGTATCACAATGAAGAAGACTAAGAAGTGGCACCCATGAAGGGCAAACCCAGGAACGGCATGTCTCAGGAGGTTTGGAAGCATAGAATTTCAGTTATGGAGGCCATGGCCAACAGTGTGAATGCTCCAAGGAGTAAAGTGGACATCTGCAAAGTTGACCAGATTTGAAAGACAGGTG
The DNA here is from genome assembly GCA_006410935.1 of Redunca redunca. NCBI lineage: Eukaryota > Metazoa > Chordata > Mammalia > Artiodactyla > Bovidae > Redunca > Redunca redunca. Next base: position 311,008 of record SJYQ01002698.1, read on the forward strand.
GTCCCGGGGGACCTGGGCAAAGCAGTTTCCGGAGGGAGGCGACAGTGGGGTTGGTGTCGAAACTATGGTTGGGTGCCATGAAGAGTCATTGTAGGGATGAAACTACAGAGTCTATAGTTCTGCTAAGCCTACTTTGAAGACTAGGAGAGCAATGCTAGAGAATCTTAGTGACCGTTGGGTAAAGGCAGATTGATATTGGTGGTTTTTAAAGCTGGAAGGGATTTGCCTGTGGAGACTGGAGGGCTGGAGAACTGACGCAGAGGGACTCCTAGATCGGCACCAGCCCGGAGGAATCCACGGGCTTCCTAGGAGGCGCTAGTAGTAAAGAACCCACTTGCCGGTGCGGGAGACCAGGAGATGCAGGTTCGGCCCGTGGATCAGGAAGATCTCCTGGAGGAGGGCATGGCAACCCACTCCAGTATTCCTGCCTGGAGAATCTCATGGACAGAGAAGCCTGGCGGGCAACAGGCCACCGGGCCGCTCACACAGCGGAAGCCACAGGCAGGGGAGCTCAGCACGGTGGCGGAGCCAGCCCCGACAGGTGAGAAGGGTATCTTTTCCTAGCAGTTGCCTGTGGTCCTCAGTCTTGCCTTCTGTCCTGGGTGCCCTTTGTCTTCTATAGGGCTTTCCTCTCCTCTCTCAAAAGCAAGCCAGAGCATCCCCTTCTTCGCTAATACCTCCCCTGATGAGCCACCCGCAGCCACAGGATCCCACAGAGCAGAGGACTGATACTGGTGGGACTCAGAATTTGGAGTCAGAAGACAGCTTTGTTTTTGCTTTTTTGGCTTGACATACTGTGTTATCCTGCCCAAGCAGCGATTTCCTCATCTTTAAAATGGGAAAATATACTCTATTTCATAGGTTTTTCTGAGAATCTTAATATATGAAGACACTTTAAGAACGCTAAAGGAAATGTGATTAAGTAGCTTCCATTTTTCATTTTTTGTTGTGTGTATATGTGTTGGCTTGTTTCGGTCTATTTGTTATTATTGTGGCAAAGATTCATCCCGCAGTTATTTATCAAAGGCTCACCTTGTGCCTGACCCTCTTCTCTCAGGATCCAGCAATGTTCCAGTGACCAGGAGACCCAAAGTTGTCAAGAACATTCTCTACAGCTACCGGTTTCTGACTGGGCAGCTTCACACAGGATCATGTGCCTTTGCTTTTTGGGGGTGTAAACTTAAAATATGAAAAATATACTTAAAATGTTAAGAATATTCACAGCTTAAAAGTTCAGAGTTACATTTTATTCAGTGGGAATTTTTAGGACTTAAGCCCGGGAGGCAGCATCTTAAGTAACCCTGAGAGGACTGCTCTGAGGAGGCAAGAGGGGAGAGGCTAGGTTATATAGAAGTTTTACAGCAAAGGGCAGGTAGTCTGAATATCAAGAGATGATTGTTAAAGAAAGCCAGGTATCCCAAGTTAAGGAGTTCAGTGCTTTTAACAGAGGAGCCTAGAGTGCTATGGTCCATTGGGTCGCAGACTTGGACAACACAACTTAGCAACTCAATAACAAGCACAAAATGCATGGGGAGATGGAAAAAACTCACCAAAACCATTTCTCTGATCTGCACCTCAGCTCTCTGGGGCCAGTGTCCTGTGTTTTCACATCCTGAGTTTCCTCAGGGCTCACTGTAGGGAATTGGCTGCAGGGAATTGCTAAGTTGTGTCCGACTCTGTGCAACCCTACGGATGGTAGCCCACCAGGCTCCTCTGTCCATGGGATATCCCAGGCGAGAATACTGGTGTGGGTTGCCAGTCCCTTCGGCAGAGGACTTTCCCAATCGAGGGATCAGGCCTGAAACTGCTAGATGGTAGGTGTTCCTTTCGTTTCTGAATTCCCCCAGGCTCACTGGCCCATATGGGAGAGCTGCAATTGCTGTGACATCTTTGTTTTCTGATATGGCGGGAATATTCCAGTTTTCAGGGAGGATAAGAAAGAAGGCGTGTCAACACAGACATGGACTGTTCTTGGTGTGAAATTGTGAAGAACTATATAGTGCAAGTCAGTGGGAGCTATTATCACAATGAGGTTGTAATTGAGAACAGCTTATAATAATCTAATTTTCCACTAGGTGACAGCAGAGCCCATGGTATTACCTTAATCATTGTTTCCCCCAACAACTAGGTTTGAGAATCTTCTGGAAGAAGATCCTGCCATTCTGGAGGGAGTAATTACTGCTAAAACGATGATACATGGCTTTGAGATGTCACGGTTGGTCTCTTGAGAGAGCTACACTCCAGATTTAAAAAAAAATGAATTTTAGCTTTTGACACTCTAAGTCACTTGAATTTATGGAAACAACTATAACAATAATTTTAAAAGCTAACATTTATTAAACATTTGCTACATGTCGAGAGCATTGTTACAAGGCTCCGGAGCCCTTGAGACAACTCTGCTTCCTAAGGCTTCTCAGGGACAGAAAATCCCTCGTTTAATGAAGAGCTAAGCCTTTCCCAAGCTGCTCCTGTAACCATAGCACTAACCACACAAACATGTCCTCACAGTTTAACTACCCTGCCTGGGAGAGAAGGAGTTTGGTTAAGCACTTTATAGCTTAGTCAAGAGCGCTTTACAAGGTTGTATAAACAATTTCAATTATAACTGGTGTTTCTCAGAGCATTTGTCTTCTTTTTTATAAACATTTTTTCCCCTTGGTTGGATTGTTAACCCTTGGCTGGTGGCCCATCTGGGGAGTTGGGGGTGAATTTCTAAGTCACTCAAAGGAGTCTTCTAAGAAGCCAGACAGAATGAGTTTGACTCACCACAGCACAAAGCCTTAAGCATCAGCAGGAAGAGGGAATTAGAGCGAGTGGCTGCCCTTTGACTGTCCCTTAAATGACTCCTACCTGCCGGTCTTGGGCCCGAACAGAGCAAGGACTGAGAATTAAAGTGCCAGGGCTGTTCTGGAACACACTGGTGCACAGCAGGCTTGCTCTGGATTTTTTCTATCAGAAACCAGAGAGCCGTTCTAGCTGTCTCCTACACAGCTACCTGCACAGCTGTTTGGTTGTTTGGACTTTTTCTCTATCTGAAAGAACTGTAAGTATAGACAAAGTCTCAAAAGGCACAGCAGGGCATAGTTACAAAGGTTAAGTTTTCCCTCCCACGCTTGTTCCCCACAGGTACCCACTGTAACTACGGTTGCCTGTTTTCAATGCTGTGCCACTTTGGCACCCAGAGAGAACCGCTGTGCTCGGCAGTCACAGAAGAGACACCGGCTCCTGGCAAACCAGCTAGAGGCAGCTCAGATAGCAGCGTCTGTTAACATATGAACATCGCCTGTTGGTTCTTAGAGGCTAGTGGATATTGGAATGTGGGGAAATGAGCCAGAGAAAACTGGCAGTTAATGAGAAAATAGCCTTATTATTACATACAGACTGATGTGCCTTGGGAAAATTCAGTGTACTATTCCTATGGAAATGGCATGTTTTTAGATGAAGGTCTAAAGATACAGGTAAGTATATCTTCTCTGTAAATACATGTAAACACATACATAAGTGCACAGGTGTGTACGTGCTTAGTTATTCAGTTACGTATGACTCTTTGAGACCCTTTGGATTATAGCGCACCAGTCCCTTTGGTCCATGGAATTCTCCAGGCAAGAATACTAGAGTGAGTAGCCATTCCCTTTACCAGGAGGTCTTCCCAACCCAGGGATCAAACCCACATCTCCTGTGTCTCCTGCATTGCAGGGGGATTCTTTACCCGCTGAGCTGTCAGAGAAGCCGAAAGTGCATATATGTATTTGTTAATGTGTATTTGACGTAGTTCTTCCCTACAATGTGAACCCAAGAATTAGCAAACAATGTCTCCAGGAGAGAAAAGCTGAGGTTCCTAGGTTTTACCAGGAGCCTGACCCCAGAAGTCCAGGCGGAACCACGAGAAGGAGCAGCGACCGCACAGTGGCAGCCAGGCTGGTCACACGCACCCCAGTGAGCACACTCGTTGGGGGACCACGTGGTTGACTCCTGGCCTGATTACAGAGTCCTGCTTGAGCCTCAAAAGATGTCTCAAGTTTGTCAGTAAATTATTTTCTTGTTGTTTTGTCACGAAGTCATATCTGACTCTTTGCAACCCATGGACTGTATCCCAGCGGGTTCCTCTGTCTGTGGAATTTCCCAGGCAAATGTACTGGAGTGGGTTGGCATTTCCTCCTCCAGAGGACCTTCTGACCCAGGGATCAAACCTGTGTCTCTGTATTGGCAGGTGGATTCTTTACTGCTGAGCCACAAGGGAAGCCCATCAATAAATTACAGGATCACGTTAAATACAATTATTCTGTGCCTCATCTTTCCCAGCTCAGCTCCTTCTGGGAGCTGCAGTGATTATGGACCTCTGAGGGCAGGTCCAGGGGTCTAGCAGCTTACAGACCCCAAGCTGCAACCACTTTCTCTCCTGAGACCTCTTTTGGATCTAACAGTTCCCAATTTCTGGGGTTCTTGAACATAAAAAAGCTAATTCTACCTCTAGTCCAGCCAATAACACTCCTTACCCTCCTTCTAAGATTGGTTGTCCCAAATGCCTGTACAGTAAGTCCCCTATATATGAATGAATTCCAGTCTGAGAGCATGCTCATTAAGCACCAATTTGTTGATAAGTCCAACAAAATTAGCCTAGGTACCCAAATAACACAATCAGCTACACAGTACTATACTGCAATAGTACTTTTGACACAAACAATATGTAATAAACAAAAAATAAAGAAAATATTTTGAATCTTACAGTACAGTACCTTGGCAAGTATAGTAGTCCAGTACGACAGCCGGCATACAAGGGACATTCACATCTTTGAAAGTTTGCTAAGTTTTATATGTGGGGGACTTACTGTATTACCTTTCTTAAATGAACTGCACTCAGTAACACTGAGCAAAGTTACTTCTCATAAGGGTGTCTCAGGATAATTCTTTTGGACCCCTTCAAATCCCTAGCATGTCAACTGTAGTTCAAAAAATGAAGAAAATAAAACTCCCCTGTAACACTCAACTGGAAATATTTCTAGTGGTTATTCTTCTGGATATATAGGTAAAATCATTTATTAGAGCTAGCAATAATTCATTTGAAAACTTTTTGTGGATAGACAATCATAATTTTTATTTATTTATTTAATCTTTTAAATAGTCTTATTTTACAGTCTAAAACTTCTAGGATCAAATTANATTTAATCTTTTAAATATTCTTATTTTACAGTCTAAAACTTCTAGGATCAAATTAAATAATAACAGTGGTAGCTGGCTTGTCTCCCTCCTACCATTAGCAGAATATTTCTAGTATTCGACCATAAAAAACGATGCATGCTATTGATTTAGGATAGGAATTTGTATGTAGGGAGTATCTTCCTATTCTAAGTTTATCAGTTGCTTTGGTTGTAATTTATAGAATAAATTGTAAGTTTCCTGATTTTCATTTCTGTCCACATGGATGACACTGGAACTAGACCTTGGCTAGGGAATAATAATGTTAATCTCATGGCATTGCTGCATTAACTTATCAAACTGCCTAGAATGTAGCAGCTGATCAATGACTGCGTTATTATAGCTATTGTTAATTCTATCCTTGAATGGGATCATAGTGAAAAGTCTCCTTAAAAAGGACTCGTGAATGATTACAAGTGATAAATCTCTCATTATTACAGAAATGCAAATCAAAACTATAATGAGATATATCACTTCACACTGGTCAGAATGGCCATCATAAAAATCCACAACATAAATGCTGCAGAGGGTGTGGAGAGAAAAGGGAACACTCATGCACTGTTGGTGGGAATGTAAATTGATACAGCCACTATGGAAGACAGTATGGAGATTCCTCAAAAAACTGAGAGTAGAACCACCATATGACCCAGCAATCCCACGACTTGGAATATACCCTGAGGAAACCAAAATTGGTAAAGACACATGTACCCAAATGTTCACTGCAGCATGATTTACAATAGCTAGGACATGGGAGAAATCTAGATGTCCATCATCAGATGAATGGATAAAAAATCTGTGGTGCATATATACAGTGGAATATGACTCAGCCATAAAAACAAACACATTTGAATCAGTTCTAATGAGGTGGATGAACCTAGAGCCTATTACAGAGTGAAGTGAGTCAGAAAGAAAAACAAGTATCATATATTGATATGTGTGTATGAAATCTAGAAAGATGGCACTGATGAGCCTATTTACAGGGCAACAGCAGAGACTCAGACCCAGAGAACAGACTTACGGATGTGGCCTGGGGAGGAGGGAGAGGCTGGGACAGATGGAGAGAGGAACACGGAAGCATATACATTACCATGTGCAAAATAGAGCCAGTGGGGACTTGCTGCATGACTCAGGGGACTCAAACCAGGGATCTTAACAACCTGAAGAGGTAGGAAGGGCTGGAAGGTGGGAGGGAAGTTCAAGAGGCAGGGGACACATGTACACCTATGGGTAACATGATGATGTATGGCAGAGGGCAATACAATATTGGGAAGCAATTTTCCTTCAATTAAAAATAAATAAGCTTTTGGGGGGGCTATCTAATAAACATTCTAAGGCCACTGTGCACTTTTCTCTTTTCTGACAGCAAGAGCCATTTATTTAGTAGCTACCATGTCAGTAGCTTTTCTTTTAAACTTTCTTAAATATCATTTCTTTTAAACTTTCTAACTGTTAAGATAAGACTATTATTATTTTTACAATTTTTATTTTGTTTTGGGTGTATAGCCAATTAACAAACAATGTTGTGATAATTTCAGGTGTACAGCAAAGGGACTCAGCCATACATATACATGTATCCATGCTCCCCCAAACTCCCTCCCATCCAGGCTGCCGCATAACATTGATGTGCTCTTTCTCCCAGGGTGGGAGGGTGACCATCTGTCCTACATTGCCCAGAATTGAGGGTTTCCGGGGACAAGGGCCAGATGTACATTTCTATCATCTGGTGCCGTTTTCCATATAAGGTCCCTCGTGGTCATCTCAATTCAGCATGTTCAAAATCAGACTCAACATGCTAGCTTTCAGATATGAATTTTTCTAACTTTCTCATCTCTGCCAAGACCAGTACCATCCCCCCAACTTGGGCTTAAATGTCAGTTATATCAATCCCTCCTCCCATCTGGCCAGTTCTAGTGTTGTGCTCTGATCACCTCAGCAGAGCCCCCCTGCTATTTACCTGACATCAGGCCTCCTCAAATGGCGTTTGTATCACATGGTTTATTAGCTCAGCACCCTGCACTCAGCCTGGGCCCCACCTGATTCCCCTCTGCATTGCTACTTATGTCTTCTTAGAACTGAGTTCCAGTCATAGCAGTTCCCGGAAGATTAGTGGTTCTCGACTGGGATGTCCCCCAGAATCACCCGTGAGTTTTGAAATATCAACTGCGAATGAGACTTATTCTCTGGGAGTAGGACAAGGGCATGTGTGTTTTGAGAAAGCCCCTCAAGCGATTCTAATGACCGAGTCACTGCAGCAATGGGACCTCAGTGCCTAGTGAATAAACCTCAGTTTTTTATCGTGATACTTTGGGTACCAATTTTTTGCTTTGAGCATTACCTCCCTGTTCTTTTTTTTTTTTTTGATTTCTT
>SJYQ01002699.1:3619-21275 GCA_006410935.1 Redunca redunca
TGATCTTCAGAATGGACTGGTTGGATCTCCTTGCAGTCCAAGGGACTCTCAAGAGTCTTCTCCAACACCACAGTTCAAACGCATCAATTCTTCAGCGTTCAGCCTTCTTCACAGTCCAACTCTCACATCCATACATGACCACAGGAAAAACCATAACCTTGACTAGACAGACCTTAGTCGGCAAAGTAATGTCTCTGCTTTTGACTATACTATCTAGGTGGGTCATAACTTTTCTTCCAAGGAGTAAGCATCTTTTAATTTCATGGCTGCAGTCACCATCTGCAGTGATTTTGGAGCCCAAAAAAATAAATTCTGACTGTTTCTACCGTTTCTCCATCTATTTCCCATTAAGTGATGGGACCACATGCCATGATCTTTGTTTTCTGAATGTTGAACATTTATTTCTGCTTTATTGACTATGCCAAAAGCAGGAGTAGTGATACTCATATCTTATAAAATAGACTTTAAAACAAAGGCTGTGAAAAGAGACAAAGAAGGCCACTACATAATGATCAAAGGATCAATCCAAGAAGAAGATATAACAATTATAAATATATATGCACCCAACATAGGAGCACCGCAATATGTAAGTGAAATGCTAACAAATACGAAAGGGGAAATCAACAATAACACAATAATAGTGGGAGAGTTTAATACCCCACTCACACCGATGGACAGATCAACTAAACAGAAAATTAACAAAGAAAGGCAAACTTTAAATGATACAATAGACCAGTTAGACCTAATTGATATCTATAGGACATTTAACCCCAAAACAATGAATTTCACCTTTTTCTCACGTGCTCACGGAACCTTCTCCAGGATAGATCACATCCTGGGCCATAAATCCAACCTTGACGAATTCAAAAAAATTGAGATCATTCCAAGCATCTTTTCTGACCATAATGCATTAAGACCAGACCTCAATTACAGGAGAAAAACTATTAAAAATTCCAACATGTGGAGGCTGAACAACACACTTCTGAATAACCAACAAATCACAGAAGAAATCAAAAAAGAAATCAAATTATGCATAGAAAGGAATGAAAATGAAAACAACAACCCCAAACCTGTGGGACACTATAAAAGCAGTGCTAAGAGGAAAGTTCATAGCAATAGAGGAATACCTCAAGAAACAAGAAAAAAGTCTAATAAATAACCTAACTCTACACCTAAAGCAACTAGAAAAGGAAGAAATGGAGAACCCCAGAGTAAGGAGAAGGAAAGAAATCTTAAAAATTAGGGCAGAAATAAATGCAAAAGAAACAAAAGAGACCATAGCAAAAATCAACAAAACCAAAAGCTGGTTCTTTGAAAGGATAAATAAAATTGACAAACCATTAGCCAGACTTATCAAGAAACAAAGAGAGAAAAATCAAATCAATAAAATTAGAAATGAAAATGGAGAGGTCACTACAGACAACACAGAAATACAAAGGATCATAAGAGACTACTATCAGCAATTATATGCCAATAAAATGGACAACGTAGAAGAAATGGACAAATTCCTAGAAAAGTACAACTTTCCAAAACTGAATCAGGAAGAAACAGAAAACCTTAACAGACCCATCACAAGCACGGAAATTGAAACCATAATCGGAAATTTCCCAGCAAACAAAAGTCCAGGTCCAGATGGATTCACAGCTGAATTCTACCAAAAATTTAGAGAAGAGCTAACACCTATCCTACTCAAACTCTTCCAGAAGATTGCAGAAGGTAAACTTCCAAACTCATTTTATGAGGCCACCATCACCCTAATACCAAAACCTGACAAAGATGCCACAAAAAAAGAAAACTACAGGCCAATATCACTGATGAACATAGATGCAAAAATCCTCAACAAAATTCTAGCAATCAGAATCCAACAACACATTAAAAAGATCATACACCATGACCAAGTGGGCTTTATCCAAGGGATGCAAGGATTCTTCAATATCCGTAAATCAATCAATGTAATTCACCACATTAACAAATAATTGAAAAATAAAAGCCATATGATTGTCTGAATAGATGCAGAGAGGTCTTTGACAAAATTCGACATCCATTTATGATAAAAACTCTCCAGAAAGCAAGAATAGGAGGAACATACCTCAACATAATAAAAGCTATATATGACAAACCCACAGCAAACATTATCCTCAATGGTGAAAATTTGAAAGCATTTCCCCTAAAGTCAGGAACAAGACAAGGGTGCCCACTCTCACCGCTACTATTCAACATAGTTCTGGAAGTTCTGGCCACAGCAATCAGAGCAGAAAAAGAAATAAAAGGAATCCACATTGGAAAAGAAGAAGTAAAACTCTCACTGTTTGCAGATGACATTATCCTCTACATAGAAAACCCTAAAGACTCCACCAGAAAATTACTAGAGTTAATCTATGAATATAGTAAAGTTGCAGGATATAAAATCAACACACAGAAATCCCTTGCATTCCTTTACACTAATAATGAGAAAGTAGAAAAAGAAATTAAGAAACAATTCCATTCACCATTGCAAAGAAAAGAATAAAATACCTAGGAATATATCTACCTAAAGAAACTAAAGACCTATATATAGAAAACTATAAAACACTGACGAAAGAAATCAAAGAAGACACTAATAGATGGAGAAATATACCATGTTCTTGGATCGGAAGAATCAATATAGTGAAAATGAGTATACGACCCAAAGCAATCTACAAATTCAATGCAATCCCTATCAAGCTACCAGTGGTATTTTTCACAGAACTAGAACAGATAATTTCAAGATTTATATGGAAATACAGAAAACCTCGAATAACCAAAGCAATCTTGAGAAAGAAGAATGGAACTGGAGGAATCAACTTGCCTGACTTCAGGCTCTACTACAAAGCCACAGTCATTAAGACAGTATGGTACTGGCACAAAGGCAGAGATATAGATCAATGGAACAAAACAAAAAGCCCAGAGATAAATCCACACACATATGGACACCTTATCTTTGACAAAGGGGGCAAGAATATACAATGAAGTAAAGACAATCTCTTTAACAAGTGGTGCTGGGAATACTGGTCAACCACTTGTAAAAGAGTGAAGCTAGATCACTTTATAACACCACACACAAAAATAAACTCAAAATGGATTAAAGATCTAAATGTAAGACCAGAAACTATAAAACTCCTCGAGGAGAACATACGCAAAACACTCTCCGACATAAATCACAGCAGAATCCTCTATGATCCACCCCCCAGAATTCTGTAAATTAAAGCAAAAATAAACAAATGGGATCTGATTAAAATTAAAAGCTTCTGCACAACTAAGGAAAATATAAGCAAGGTGAAAAGACAGCCTTCTGAATGGGAGAAAATAATAGCAAATGAATCAACTGACAAACAACTAATCTCAAAAATATACAAGCAACTCCTGCAGCTCAATTCCAGAAAAAATAAACGACCAAATCAAAAAATGGGCCAAAGACCTAAATAGACATTTCTCCAAAGAAGACATACGGATAGCTAACAAACACATGAAAAGATGCTCAACATCACTCATTATCAGAGGAATGCAAATCAAAACCACAATGAGGTACCACTTCACACCAGTCAGAATGGCTGTGATCCAAAAGTCTGCAAGCAATAAATGCTGGAGAGGGTGTGGAGAAAAGGGAACCCTCCTACACTGTTGGTGAGAATGCAAACTAGTACAGCCACTATGNTTACTTCACTCTGTGTAATCGGCTCCAGTTCCATCCAACCCCTTAGAATTGATTCAAATGTATTCTTTTTAATGGCTGAGTAATACTCCATTGTGTATATGTACCACAGCTTTCTTATCCATTCATCTGCTGATGGACATCTAGGTTGTTTCCATGTTCTGGCTATTATAAACAGTGCTGCAATGAACATTGGGGTACATGCGTCTCTTTCTATTCTGGTTTCCTCGGTGTGTATGCCCAGCAGTGGGATTTATTTAATCATTATCATAGCCACTCTTCGTTCCTAAGGATTTATCTCTTCTCCATTAGAACTACAGATTGAGAAAACTTGGACAATCTGACTCCTCTCATGGAGATTAGATCTGAAAAAGGTTTATTTGGAATAGATGAGTGATTTCAGATCATATACACACATACTATCTATTTTGTGTGTGTGTGTGTGTGTGTGTGTGTGTGTGTGTTTTAATATGACTTTAGACTTCCTGAACCTGAAGTTTAAACAGAGAAATATTGCCCATTTCATCACTACAGAGTCATTTTTAAATAGATGGAGACCTTTTAAATTTTGGAATGAATTCTACTACTTGTTTGCCTACAAATTTGTGCCAGCAGATTTATCTCTCAAATTTTGATTTAGCTCATTTGGTCATATTAGTAGTTGAAAGACTTGGTTTCCTTGAGTGTATCTCCTGAGCACAGGGGAAATGGCCAGGAGTGGACTAGGCAGGAAGAAAAGTAACCAACATATGATTTCAAAGCTGTGACCAACCTGAACAGATTGCTGAGGGGAGGTGGGAAGTTCAATTGTGGTTCACAATTAGGCCTAGTGGCTAATGTGTGAAATTTCATTTACTTGCTTTTTAAAACACTAGCTTTATTAAGATATCATTAACATATTATTAAATATTCACTTAAAGTGGACAGCTCAAGGGACTGAACAGGGAATTCCCTAGTAGTCTAATGGATAGGACTCAGCGGTTTCACTGCTGAAGGATCGGGAAGGATGGGGGGACTAAGACCCCACAAGCTACATGATGTGGCCAAAAAAACAAACAAATAACAAAACAAAACAAAACAAACAGAAAAACCCATACCCACACCCCACAGGTCTGTGCAGCTGTCTATTCTTAGAACATTCCACCCATCAAAGGAATCTTGTCAGAGGTCAATTCCCATTCCTTCCTGCCCCCAGCCCTCAACAAGGGCTAATCTACTTCCAGATCCTACATAAATATTGCCAATTTGGGGTGTTTCATATAGATCAAATCACACCATATAGTCCTCTTCTGTGACCATCTTCTTTCACTTAGCACAGCATTTTGAAGGCTTACCCATGTTATAGCATATATCAGTGCTTCATGTCTTTTCATCATTGAGTGCTATTCCATTGTAAAGATGTGTTGTATTTTATCTATCCATTCATCTGCTGATGGACATCTGAGTTTGTTTCCAGTGTTCAGACGTTATGAGTAACACTGCTGTGTGTCCTCTTCCTCAGATCCCAGGAGAGAGCTGTGGACCTCATGGCAACTCTATGCTGACATTTTAAAAAATATTTTGGCCATGTCCTTCCAGCATGTGAGAGTCACAGACATTCAAAATTGAGTTTGATGTCTTATAATAGTTGCTTCTTCAGTGTTAATTGGACTTCAGCAGGCAAAGCCAGTGAGTTAACTGCTCTTTGTCAAATAAAATGACCCAGCATGACTGGGTCTAATGCTGCCATCAGCTTCAAATCTGTTGTAGAGACTAACACCTATGTCTTGGAGACGATCCTGCCCACCCCCATCTCTCACAACTAGCTTCTGAATACCCATTACTGACACCGTTATCCCAAACTTTTTTTTTTCTAATGGGGAATTCTACAGCCTTTATTTTTTTTTTTGATATAAATTTATTTATTTTAATTGGAGGTTAATTACTTTACAATATCGCATTGGTTTTGCCATACATCAACATGAAGCTGCCACAGGTATACACGTGTTCCCCATACTGAAACCCCTCCCTCCTCCCTCCATGTACCATCCCTCTGGGTCGTCTCAGTGCACCAGCCCCAAGCATCCAGTATCATGCATTGAACCTGGACTGGTGATTCATTTCAAATATGATATTATACATGTTTCAATGCCATTTTCCCAAATCATCCCACCCTCTCTCTCTCCCACAGAGTCCAAAAGACTGTTCTATACATCTGTGTCTCTTTTGCTGTCTGCATACTTTTTAAATTTTATTTTTAACGGGAGGACAATTGCTTTACAATGTTCTGTTGGTTTCTGCCATACAACAATGTCAATCAGCTATAAGTGTACACATGTCCCCTCCCTCTTGAATTTTCTCCCACCCCCTACTCCATCCCATCTCTCTAAGTTGTTACAGAGCACCAGATTGAGCTCCCTGTGTTATATAGCACCTTCCCACTAGCTATCTATTTTACATATGATTTACATACATATGTTTCAGTTCTACTCTCAACGCTTTCCATTTCTCCCAGCTCCCCACTGCTCCGCCATGTCTGAGTATGCAGTGCCAGCAGACAGGAAGAAGAATGTTTGGCCAGTGGGCTCCTCTGCTTGGAGGGCTCACAGTCAGTCAGGAAGATGTCACAAGGGGGTAACTGGTGGGGCCCCTGACTTCCTACATTTTTCACTACCTAAAAAAATCCAGGCTCCATTGAAGTCCACGCAAACCTAAGAGTTTAGTTTTGGACAAATCTGGCCCTCCTCTTCCCACAGGTTATAACAATCACATTGAGAGGCTCCTAAAGAAATTGAAAATGACCCCTAAAATAATAGCTTGCTGGTAAAGGAATAGCTTACTTTAGGAATTATTTTCTTTTCACTGTTTTTTGGTCACTAAGTCGTGTCCAATTCTTTTGTGACCCTATGGACTGTAGACTGCCAGGCTCCTCTATCCACGGGATTTCCCAGACACTAATACTGGATTGGGTTGCCATGTCCTCCTCCAGGGTATCTTCCCAACCCAGGGATTGAAACTATGTCTCCTGCATTGACAGGGGGGGTTCTTTACCACTGAGCCACCAAGGAAGCCCATTTTCAGCTCTTATAAGCTGCATAATGTTATTTCTAATGAGTAATTTTAAGCATCTTTACTCCATGAACCATAATTTGATCCAAATATATTTTCATACAAACTTTGCTAATACATAAAAAAAACTTTTTAGCAAATGCTGAAGAGAAAGTAATAATTGCTCAGATACCTTCATAAGTCTCTACAAACTCACCAGAAATGTTTAAATTCTTTTTCAAAGCAAAAAAAAAAGTCTGTGGACAAGTTCGAACCAGAACTTTTCAGGGTGAGTTTTTTCCATTTTTGAACATGAGGCTTTGAGAAAGGATGTTCCCAAAATTTAAAAATATCTCTTGGAACATGGTAAGATAAAGCAAGTGCAATGACTTTTTTTTCCATCTAACCTTCGCCTTAGAGTTTTACATCATTTTTGGAGAACTAAGTTTTAGAGAATAAATTTTCTGATATCCACAGTCTCAGATCTTCTCTTAGCCATGGCTTTTTGTAAATCATTTTAGGAGAAAGAAAGGGAGAAGTCTGCTTTCCTTATCCCTAAAATCTGGTTAACATAAGCTTGTCATGATGCAGCTGAGACTTAGACTTTTCTGACCTCCACAGTTGCTCCAGTCAGGAACTCAAGATAATGTGTGTGCAGAAGGTCCACTTCCTGTCACTTCTTGCTTCTTCTCCTGGTCCAGAGCATCACACCTTTCATCTGGGCCACCTCAATTACTCCCAACTCTTTTCTCAATACCATGGTCCCCTGTCTCCTACCCACTTGGCCCAACCATCTCTTCTGTGCATGAATTGCATCAGGTCATTCCCTTTCAAAAGCCCTGCAAGAACTTTTACTGTACCCACGATAAAAGTCAGTCTCTTTGCATGACTGCAAGGTCTTGAATGGTCAGGCCTCTGCATGTTCCCTCAGATTCATCTCATGACCTGGAGAGCAGTCAGTCTTTTCTGTCAGGCTTTGTGACCTTCCCACACCTCTGCCAGCCAGGCTCACCATCCTGCCCCTCACCAGGCTCAAGTTCTTTAGGTGTCAGCATAAATGTTGCCTCTTCAGAAAGGCCTCCTCTGACCACACTTTCTGAGTGAAACTCTTCTGCTTTTCATTCTGCAAAATTGGTTCACTCTTTACTTTCCTCATAGTGCTAATTTCAAGCTATAATTTAAAAATGTGTGTGTTCACTTTTTTGTTGTCTGCCTCTCCTACTAGAGGGTAAGATATACATGGCCAGGAAATTTGCTGAGTACACAGTAGGATGTAAATATTTGCTGAATTAATAAATTCATGAATTTAATTGCCTATTATACCTTAATGCATATTAATTACTCCTTTAATGAGTTACGTCCTTACACATTCCCAAGTTCCACTGGCCACTGTTCTGTCTTGTCATTTTCCAGCCAAGGAGTCTGCTACTGGGATCAGAACTAGGAAGGTTTCTTTATGGGTCTTTTCTCTAGAAGCTGACGCCTGAATTAAAGGGGTAAGTGGTTGGTCAACTTCACGTACTGCTCCATATGACAGTGCTGAGTGGAGATGCAAGAGGCAGCTCCACATAGGTGTCCAACGAACACATGATTATAGAACAATAAGTCTAAGTCTGTCTCTTTAGCTTAAGTTTATTTTTTGACATCCCATTTCAATCTGAACACACAGCTCATATGCATACAAATGATGGAAAAAGGAGTGTTAACAGTGTATGACACCTTCAACTTAATGTGCAATATCCTAAGGCAGGGAACACAGACACTTTTCCTCCAACCACACACCAGTGGGATTAAGACCAGATCCGACTGCCCCTCGCCTGAGCAGTGGAAGGAGTAGCTGCCTTTTTTCCTGGTTCCTCAGAGTAAATTAAACCAGCAAATTAAGTTAGACAGCATTTTAAGCACAACCCTTACTAATGACATCACTGATTTATTAAATTAAAATGTCTTAAGCTAACTACAAATGAAATGGTGACAGGCCTCACTGCATGATGGGGCTTGAGGCCTGGCTCCTGGAGGTGTGTCTCCTCGTCTAGGACACTCTCACCCCCAGGACCACCTGGTACACTCCTAATCAGATCTGTGTCAACAGAATTCTAGAGGAACTGATCCTTCCTTGTTGCTTCTCCTGCCCGTCACACTGTACCAGGGTTAGGCTGTCAGCTCCAGAGAGACAGCTCCATCAAATGACTGAGGGCCTCATCGGCCTGGAAACTCAACATGGAATGAGACGATAACCACAAGTCACACAACTGGACTCTGCTTAAAAAACCGAATCCAGCTATAACAGCATTTTCCAGCAATGAAGCTGTCTTAGGCACAACTGTCTCCCCCAGGACCATGGTCCCTCCATCACTGTGGAAAAGCATGTATCAACAGAGGATATATATATTGTGTGTGTGTGTGTGTGTGTGTACTCACACACGTATAGCTGATTCACTTTCCTGTATAGCAGAAACTAACACAACATTGCACAGTTGTGCAGTATACTCCGATACAAAACTTTTTAAAGCAAAAAAAAAAGGAAAGAAAAGCACCAGCGCCTCCATCACCCTGTACTAAGTCACCTAGCTCCTATCACCTGAGTTCCCTGGGCCTCCCAAAGGGTCGGTGATGCTGATGGCCTCCTGGAGATGAGATGGGTCCCCTGGGTCCTCACACATGGACAATGTGCTTAGGCAGTATTCATGTCAGTTTGTCCCCATCCTCTGGGTAGAATCAAGCTGACATTTTAAAAAAGTATTTTTCATATTTTGTGTTGCTCCATATTTCTCTGGAGATGGACCTCTAATTAATAAGGGTACAATCCTAGTTCCGCATACATGAAAAAAAAATTTCTAACTCAAGACAAAACCAATGGGTCAGCTGTCTAAAGCACCAAGAGGAGAAAGCATGACATGTATACTATCATGTAAGAAACGAATCGCCAGTCAATGTCCGATGCAGGATGCAGGATGCTTGGGACTGGTGCAAGGAGAGGACCCAGAGGGATGGTATGGGGTGGGAGATGGGAGGGGATTCGTGTTTGGGAACGCATGTACACTCGTGGTGAATTCATGTCAATGTTTGGCAAAACCAATACAGTAATGTAAAGTAAACCAAAGTAAAAATAAAAGTTATTAAAAAAATAAAAAATAAAACCAAGAAAGGACAAGTCACTTCAGTATCTTCAAACAAAAGTTCATCCTTGGATTCAGAATCAAGACATTTTACCAATCAAGACGGCAACTGCATCACAATAATGCCTTGCATTTACAGATATGTTCTTAACATGCCTTGTTAGAATGTCACATGACTTGTGAGTCATCATAGTCAGGAGGTCATTTATATTAAAAGATGGACAACAGCCACTGAATATTGAGCATGGAGACACTACCCTACATATTCTAGAATAGCACCTTGTTCAGTTATTGTCTCTCTGCAGGACAGCTATTACTGTCTCCATTTTGCTAACTCTGAAGCCATGCCTGTCTAGGGCTCAAGCCAGCAAGCGTGTGTGCATGCTAAGTCACTTTAGTCATGTCCGACTCTTAAGACCCCATGGACTGTAGCCCACCAGGCTCCAAGGGATTCTCCAGGAAAGAATACTGGAATGGGTTCCCTTGCCCTTTTCCATGGGATCTAGCTGACTCAGGGATCAAAACTGAGTCTCTTGCATCTCCTGCCTTGGAGGTCGATTCTTTACAACTAGCACTTACCTGGGAAGCCAATAAAAACTCTGGTCTGGAAAACTTGTGTTTTCCACACCCCATTGATTAGAAAGACAGCAGACCTTTTGCCATAGACTAGAAACTCACCATTTCAAGAAATATATCTATTAAGTCATATAAGTCATCAGAAAAAGCCAAAAATACATCATTACCACTCCATACTCAAACAACAATTAGTAATAATTTTTATAGAGTATTTACAACCTTAAAATATTATTCAGTGTATACATTACAAATTAGAGCAAGGAAAACTTTATCAGAGAGGAAAATTTCAACCACACCACTAAAGCATCTTTTAAGTTTAAGACATGCTAAGACATTCTGGTAATTACATAGGTTTTTTTTAAGGCTTAATAAATTAGGGCTAGTAGATTATCATCTACTTGCTCCTCCCTAACTCCAGTGACAGTGCCAAGAAGGCTGTTGTCACTCACGGCAATCCTCTTCTCTGGCTGCAGGACTGCTGAACCAATCACAGTCCCCACAGAACCAACCTCTGGCCACTGTGACTGATCCAAAGATGAATAAGACTCATCTGGAATTCCTCTTTGGGATTTCTCTTGAAGCTCAAGAATGCCCTCTCCTCCTGGGTTGGGAGAATGTGAGCCAGGGCCAGACTGATGGCCAGGGGTCCATCCATAAAGAGACAGCCTGGCCTGGAAATTGTGCTAAAGCACAGAGCGGTTGGAGGGAGGGAGTTGAAAGGTGAGAGAAAGTGAGAATGCAGGTGAGAGAGAGAAAGAGAGGAGAAGAGGGAGGACAGGAGGAAGAGAGGACACTGAAAAGACAGATGGAGGGTGACAGGTACAGACACACATGACCAACGCCCTGACCCAAACCCAGGCTGCGGTTGGCATTTATGCAGTGAGGCATCCACAGACACCTTCCATCCTGTCCTTTAGAGGGCTAAGGAGCTCTCTCACCTGCCACGTGCTCCTCCTCATTCCTCTGCTAAGAGCAAGTGAGCAGTGTGCAGTGGACAGCACCCATCACTTGCCCGTTAACATTACTATGAGACAAAATGAAGTCAGTAAAGCAAGTCAAAAAGCCCAATGACCCAGAGAGATGATATGGGGAGGGTGGTGGGAGGGGGGATCAGGATTGGGAATTCATGTACACCCATGGCGGATTCATGTCAATATATGGCAAAACCAATACAGTATTGTAAAGTTTTAAAAAAAAAAAGCACACACACAAACACACACACAAAAGCCCACTGTATTTTTTTAAGCACAAGAGGCAGTATAAAAAATGATCAGGTTGATTGTATGAGATATTCAGCGACCATGTCCAATGCCTCAGTTCAGTTCAGTTCAGTTCAGTTGCTCAGTCGTGTNTCAGTCGCTCAGTCGTGTCCGACTCTTTGCAATCCCATGAATCGCAGCACGCCAGGCCTCCCTGTCCATCACCAACTCCCAGAGTTCACTCAGACTCGCATCCATCAAGTCAGTGATGCCATCCAGCCATCTCATCCTCGGTCGTCCATCCCCTTCTTCTCCTGCCCCCAATCCCTCCCAGCATCAAAGTCTTTTCCAATGAGTCAACTTTTCGCATGAGGTGGCCAAAGTACTGGATTTTCAGCTTTAGCATCATTCCTTCCAAAGAAATCCCAGGATTGATCTCCTTCAGAATGGACTAGTTGGATCTCCTTGCAGTCCAAGGAACTCTCAAGAGTCTTCTCCAACACCACAGTTCAAACGCATCAATTCTTCGGTGCTCAGCCTTCTTCACAGTCCAACTCTTACATCCATACATGACTACTGGAAAAACCATAGCCTTGACTAGACGGACCTTAGTTGGCAAGTCAACAGTATTACCTGGAAACCCAGCCCTATCTCAGGGATAAGGCCTTCACCATTTCTGACAGTGAATGACTTGCTCCAGGCCAACATCATCTCCATGAGAGCTACTCAGCACTTCTGGACAGGCCACGTGGTGAAGAGAGCTTGGATAAGAGACCCCCTGTGATCTCATGCCAGGACCTTAGCTAAGAATCCCTTGCTCACTTATCTGCCCTCAGGCCCTCTCCATTCCTGCTCTGTCCATGCCTACCTCTCACCATTTCCACTCTGTCAGTATTGAGGTAGGAGATAGCGGGCCTCTGGGCCAGACACCTGGTATTTGTCAAGTGGAGTAAAATTCAAGCGTTGTTCCCACACAGACACTCCAAGGACAAAGCTAGTGGTAAAAGCTGAGTTCTGCTAAAGCAAAGAGAAAAGGTGCCCACTCCTGAGATCAAGGAAGACTTACCTGTCTGCACATGTTCAGGAAGTCTTCTTTGGGGTTGAAAAGGGAAGGGACCCCACCCCATAATGAGTGTGGACATGCACCCATAAGCCTCTAAGGAGGGATGCATCTTAGAAGAAAGTTGCACACACATGTTTGGGAAGGTGTGTGGACCAGTCAGGTGTGAAGAAAGAAACAAGATAATTGGTCAAAGGTAAACAAAGACCTAGAAGGGCTGTCCTATATAAGTGATTTAAACATGTCCAGACTGTATTCCTCCTCACTCAGGACATCCACACTCCTCTCCAGGTGTGTATCTCTGCCCTCCTTCTGAGCTGGATGAACAAACTGTTTTCCTATGTGTTCTCCCATACGTTGTGCTATGTATCTAATCATAAATGTTGGACCTGTTTTTACAGTTTTTGCCTCCTTGAAAAATGCTTGCTTACAAACAGGGGCAAGAGCCCGGGCCACTTTTGCTTCTCACCTCTAGTTTCTGGTGGTCTAGTGGCTAGGACTCTTGGTTTTCATCCTGGTTCCCCAGGTTTAATTCCTGGGCAGGGAACTAGGATCTCTCCCTCTGAGATAAGTATCATCCCAGCTCCTGTGCAAAGTGAAACACTGATCTTTCTATACTGTTTCCTGGTGTGACTGAGCCCCAGGCCCTTCCCAGGCTTAGGTCAGAGCTGAAAGGAGGCATGCATGGAAGCAGTGAGCACCAGGAAGGGAGGCTGTCTGTGACATGCCGAAGTTAAAAACAGTTTCCTCCTCACCATTTTCCAAAGTGAGCAAGTCTTACTCAGTGAAAAGCTGGAAACATCCAGCTTTTTTCTGAACAGTGGTCCAGATTGGCCCAGCTTCACTCAGTTCTCTCTCCTGCCTCACCAACCTGGACTCCTGGGAAATGTCCTTTATATTAACATGAGTGATGCATCTTGAGGTAGAACAAGTTCACTATCTACAAGTAGATGTTTGCAGTGTTTCCTTTTCATTCAGACTGCTCTCTTTTGCCATCCACTGGTTACTGAGGCAGACTTCCTGCTCTGATGCAGTCACGAGCTCTAGGTAGGTAATTTATTAATGAGAACAGTCCACTTGCTCAGCAAGTGTCAGCAATTAATCTCACCTCATTTAAAGACCAATCAAAATCTACTTACAAGTGAAAACTAGGTGAGCCAGCATGGTTTTCTATATAAGCAAGGCCAAAATGAAGACGATAAGAAAAAAAAATGTGGAACTTTGTACTATGATGAATAAAGTCCCTTAAGAGTTACATTTTCTAAAGCAAAGTCCTTGTTAGGGTCAGGATATGGGAAGCGCACTAATAGGCTCAGGATTAGGGTTTGGTTTCCCTTTTATTCTCCCTTCAGAACACACAATTTGGGGACATGCTTCCCAACTTGGTAACAATGCACTTGTGTAAGCTTCATAATCAAGGGACAGAGACTATAGCCCACGTACTTAAGAAGGGAAATCTCCCTTAGTTTCTGAAGATATACTTAAGGAAATGTGATATGATCTGATAAGAGTCTTGAAAATATCTCTTAAAAATATTGATCATCTTTTTCTTGGTGACACATGGGAGAAATTTTGATATGAATGGTGAAATGTGTGACAATATCCCATGAATTGAGCAAAAGTTAAACCAAACTGATTCATCTTACTTTATTAAGGTTTTTTGGAAATGAGTGGGTCTGTCATCTCAGCAGGGTTCTTTCACTCCTCTTCTTACCTGTCTGCTTCTATGTGGCTTCCTCACCGCATAATCTGGTCTACCAGACAGTGGTCCTGGAAGACCATCACTCCAGCTACCCTTTGCAGTAACACAGCCACTGTGCTGACTCTTCTTACTTGAACTCCAAATACTGTCCAATCTCAGCACCCTCTTAGACTAGAAACGCCAGAGTGAGGACTTAATTTTTCATCCAGGCTGTGAAACTTGGCAACCCCTGCTGGGAGCCACCACGGGAGATCCCACCCATGACAAAGTCATGTGAAAGAGAACTGTTAAGCAAGGCTTCAGAACTCAAGGGGCTCCCTAGGCTTTCTCGAGCATCTACCCCAAAACCTGAATCTCTCTGTTTTACTGTTTCATGACTTTCCCCAACTCCTCTGACATTAACAGGGGGCTAACCCTGACCACCTTTCTCTGGAGAAAATCAACTTAGGGCTACAGCTAATAAGTCTCCTGGACATGAGAGGAATATTTCAAATCAAACCCCCTCTATTAGCATTCTAGCTTGCTTGGCAGGTATATCCAGACTCTTGCAGCTATTTACAGCCTCCCAACTGTGAGAAGCATGGAAAGCCTAAAACATAGAGCCTTTGAAAGAGTTAAAAGTTATTAGAGTAGTGCTAGTGCTGATGTAGGATTTCATTATTGGGCCAATGCTTGTTGCTAAGTTCCCATATCTCTTATCCACTGTGCACCTGGAAATGCACTAGTTAACATAGTGAGAATGCTAGAAAAAACACGTGTAGCCTTGAATTTAACCATATCAGACTTTTGAGCTAATTGGTTCTTTCTTGTAACTCACTGCACCTTTGCTCTGTAAAAAATGTAACTCTGTTTGGCATTTTCTGAGGCTGACATAGATTAGAAATATAAAGAAAAAACACATTGAGGGAAAAATAAGTTTTCTGGTTGAGCAGCCTTTATCAAAAGAGGGCCATAAAATGTTCACAGGCCTCCAAGGCCAGAAGATACTGTACACAACATCTTTTGTGGAAAAGGTATGCAGAAAATTCATGGTTTCGATAAGGGCAACACTGCTGGAATGTTGGGCTGACTCTGTATGACCTTGCATCTTTCATTTCCTTCTATGTACAAAAAAGGTATATAAGTACCATTTAAAAATAAAGCTATGGATCTTGCTCATCAAAGCAGCTTGATCTCCTTGTGTCAATCATTTTCCTCTTCTTACTCTGTCTTTCAGGCTAGTTCCCATCTGGAGTACAGAAGTCCGCCGTGTCTACTTATTTGCCTGGGTTTCTAAGACCTGAACGGGCACTCCCTCGGGAGACTTTATTGACTTTCTGTATAAACCAAGTAACATCAGCCTCTTTTCTTCTCTCCTCTATTTTCTTATCTACAACATTCTTAACTATCTTTCTCTCTCTAAATCAATCACAATCGCCGACTCCATTTCTCCTTTGGGTTTCCCTGGATCCTGCAGAGGCTGGACCCTGGCGAACCCCTAACAGGTCACACCTGAGAAAACGCTAGTTTTAAAATGCCACTGTGTAAATGAAAAACACCTACCTTTCTCGTAGAATAAGTTTGTTCTCTTTCTTCCAAAAGTCTTTAAACTGAAAGCTGAATTCATGCCAGATACTGAAGAAAACATTTCCTTCTCTCCAACTTTTGGTCTAATGGAGAAATAGGCTGTAGTCTCCAAAAAGCTGTGAAAGCACACACGCACACGCACACACACACACACACACACACACACACACACATACAAGTATAAAAACTATAATTACTTTCCAATATGGGGTATTCTTTCTCCATCCAAAGGCTGATTTCATTCAGGTAGTTACTATTACCAAGAGAACTCAACTCCTCAGGCATCAACAGGAGTTCTCTTAAGGTTTCATGTTAGAGTCTTTGGACACAGATGTTAGCAGCAGGTAAGAGTCCTCCATATACTGCTAACTATTCCTGGTCCATCCATTTTCAAAATTAATCACTATGTGTCTGACCTATTTCAGAAATGAACCTGTAATCAAGTTGGGACATAAGGGAAGTTGTGGGTCTATACCTTTTTTTAGATTCTAAACAAATGAAATATCAGCCCTCTGCCCCTAAACTAACATGTATGTATATTGTACATGTTAGTTTAATACGTGTACATGTTATATAATACGTGTATTGTACTGCTTCTATACTATTTGACTTCCTATATTGCTGATGGGGGAAAAATCAACAGCCCTGGGAGATACTGACAGAGGCTCCCCCTGAAGATCACAGTAACACAGCTGAGTGGGTATGAGCAGGGCAGCCAGCATCCTGACAGTGGCAACAGTGCCCATCTCCAGAAGGTGCCATCAAGGCCGCTTCATATTACACGTACACGATGCTCAGAAGAGTTTCAAAGGGTTGCCAGATGGAACACAACTAGTAAATCATAGATTTATGCTGCATCTTGACGTGGACCTCCCAGGCTCCAGAAGAGTTCACTGTTTAAGCCACCCAGTATGGTATTTTGTGGTAACACTCAGAACTAAGGCAAATGATCTAGATTTTTAAATACATAAATTTCAGGGACAAAGTCTATTATAAACACTTGAAAGACACTGTCTAAATATAATGGTTTAGGTCTTTGGCCCATATTTTGATTGGGTCATTTGTTTTTCTGGAATTGAGCTGCATAAGTTGCTTGTATATTTTTGAGATTAGTTGTTTGTCGGTTGCTTCATTTGCTATTATTTTCTCCCATTCAGTAGGCTGTCTTTTCACTTTGCTTATATTTTCCTTTGTTGTGCAGAAGCTTTTAATTTTAATTAGATCCCATTTGTTTATTTTTGCTTTAATTTCCAGAATTCTGGGGGGTGGATCATAGAGGATTCTGCTGTGATTTATGTTGGAGAGTGTTTTGCCTATGTTCTCCTCTAGGAGTTTTATAGTTTCTGGTCTTACATTTAGATCTTTAATCCATTTTGAGTTTATTTTTGTGTGTGGTGTTAGAAAGTGATCTAGTTTCATTCTTTTACAAGTGGTTGACCAATTTTCCAAGCACCACTTGTTAAAGAGATTGTCTTTACTCCATTGTATATTCTTGCCTCCAAAGAAATGTCTATTTCTCCAAAGAAGACATACGGATGGCTAACAAACACATGAAAAGATGTGTGAAATGCAAATCAAAACCACAATGAGGTACCACTTCACACCAGAATGGCTGTGATCCAAAAGTCTGCAAGCAATAAGTGCTGGACAGGGTGTGGAGAAAAGGGAACCCTTTTACATTGTTGGTGGGAATGCAAACTAATACAGCCACTATGGAGAACAGTGTGGAGATTCCTT